>VZRJ01006844.1:948676-1333124 GCA_013397565.1 Ptilonorhynchus violaceus
GCATTCTGAAATAAGAATGGGTGAAATCAGTCACAGAATAGATAATAATAAGATGTTGGCCTGTACATCACAAACACAAATGCTGTAAAATGCTTGTCCTGATCAGAAAACAACCACATCATTCAGAATGTGCAGAAGTGACTGGGTGTTTTCAGAAAATGTTAATTCATTACCACCAGAAATTCTTGTGGGAACACACACATCAGTTTTGAAGGATGGCTTTTCTTGGATCTGAAACAAAATTTCTGATCAGAAAAAAAGAAAGGATAATTGATGGTTCAGGTGTTTTCAGGGCACCTGGGAATCATCCCCACTCTATTCAAGTCTCCATTTTGCTTCTGAAAGGAAACTTAAATGTGAATCTCCCAGGTGAATATTTCAGTTATTGTCTAATCTGAGATGGGTGAGATTTCACAAAAGGAGCTTCACAGAGTTTTAATTGCATCCTGACTTTGTGCAGGACATCTTTTGAATGCCTCAAAGAGCTGCTGTGACATGAGAGGATGTTTTTGAAGACTGGCATAGGCCCCTGCTCCAGTCCCTTCCTCTCCTCACCCCTCCTGCCTCAGCAAAGCGAGTGAGAACCAGAAGCAAGCTTATAGTCTCATGCTTATAAGGTTATCAGAATAAAAGTTCATTCACATGAAAGGAGGAAGATAAATCCTACTACTGTTAGGACTGATTTAAAAATCACAGTTGTTTTACTGATCATTCTTATTCATAATTCAGCTTATAACTATTAAAGATGAAGGGGAATATGCCCTACTTTTCCCTTTGTGATTTGACAGCACCTCTACTGAGTAGCTTTGCCATGAAAACCAGTGGTTGCTCAGTTTCCCCTG
Organism: Ptilonorhynchus violaceus; assembly: GCA_013397565.1. NCBI lineage: Eukaryota > Metazoa > Chordata > Aves > Passeriformes > Ptilonorhynchidae > Ptilonorhynchus > Ptilonorhynchus violaceus. The sequence goes on from VZRJ01006844.1 coordinate 949,519, forward strand.
CTGTGTTTTTGAGTCTTCCACAACTCAAAAGGAGAGAAGAAAATCTGGAAAAGGGGGAGGAGTACACAAACAAAATGCCTCAGGCAATTACAGCCCTCAGAGTGACTTGTGCCAGCCTTTTCTTGCTGTTTGCCTAGAAAATGGTCACTTGACAATGGTTTTTTGAATTAAAAAGAAGTGTTTGCTCTTATCAGTGACTGGAGGACAAATCTATTGTCTAATGGCTGTGACCAAAAGCCCAAAGCCTGCAATCTCCCCGAGCAGGAGCCTCCAGACCATGTAAAAAGGAGACAAATGTCAAGTCAGAGTTGTGAAGGCAGAGAATGAGGGTGAAGTCTTTAATCGCTCATGTTCTCGATAGCACCAGTTTATTCCTGCTAAAGGCATAGTCTCTCGAGGTAGCTCTGATGCCTGAGAATGCCAGTGGGATTCCATATGCAAACATGCTGTGCAAACCTGTATTGCCTCTGCCATCTCTGCAATTTGAGGTCATCCCACCTACATCTACGAACCTTCCCACTACCCAGCCCTGCCAGGCAGGGTCTCTGCACAGAGGCAGAGGTCAGGCAGCAGTGCAGAGGCATGGAAATAACCTGCCAAAAAGCCCCTGTTCACTTGTTGCTCTGCCAATGTTATCAAAGAGGAGCTGGGAAATCCACTTTCCCCCTCAAAACCTTCCTAGTTTCCTACACTATTGATTAATGCATCCCAGTGAGAGCAGCCATGTCTCTAGGGGGTTTGTGTTTGCATATCCTTAGCCATTTCCAAAGAAATTGCTCCTTCCAATAAGTGGGTCTGCTGTAGCTTTTTTTGATTCTTGAAGGTTTCCAGCTGCTCCTTATTTAATTTGTGTGTGGGCAGACCCTTGCTGCCCCAGAAACCTGTGCTTGCTGCCCTGCCTGAGTGTGACTGTGCTCCATTGCTTAGGACTTTGCTGGCCTCTCTGCAGAGATACGATGTCACCCAGAAACCTTTCTTCAAATCAGTTTAGTTTGTCCTGTACTTTGGCAGCTATCAATAAACATCTTCAGCTGCACAGACCCCACAGCAGTAAATATCTCCTGACATGCAGGAAACGCCCTCTCTTCTGCTCAGATCACCTGAAGCAGTGAGGCTCAGTTTGCTGTCACCCACCTATGATGCTGTTGCCTGTGTTTTAATATTTGCTGAACCTTTACTTTGTACTGATTTCACTCACATTTTTCTTCAATTATGGAATCATTCTGCATGACAATACTGCTCATTCAGCTTCTCCCTCTCTGTAATTTCATGTGAATGCTCTCCATATTAAGTAGGATCTGTTTTAAAGGTCTTTTGCTCTGTGTTATTCTCCATTTGTTTGTCTTGTGTATTCTGACCAAGGAAAATCAAACAGAGACTGATTCTGCTACTTGCTCTTACTCATGCCACGAAACAGCTTATTCAGGAAAGAGCATTCTGCATGCATAAAATCACTGAAAATCTGTGCTTTTATCAGGGAACAGTATTTGAATACATGATACTGGGGTGTTTGTTTCACATATCTTGTGTGGTCTAAACCAAAAATACAGTAGTGAGCTATTAAAATGCAGTCAGTAGGGCAGGTTCCTACCATCAGTAGTGGTGTTTGTTTTTTTTTTTTAAGTAGTGTCCATTTATCTGTTAATGCACAGCAATTGACTTTTACATTTTGATGTCTCACAGCTAAACCCAGACATTTTATTTTGGTGAGCAGCTTCCCAGGCAGGCAGTGAAGACTGCCCCCAGAAACTCCTGCACCAAGGAACTCCTCTCCAGCAAGAACAGTTCATGGCACCTCAGCAATCTCAGCAGTGGGATTATTTGGCATACACACCGCAGGACACATCTTCCAGCTAAGGTACAAACCTGACACTCAGGGCTGGAAACGAGCCCAGGTAGATGCAAGGCTTGGGAAAGACACAGCCCCAACAGGGGGTGTGACACGGCACATCAAACCTTCTGTCTGCCCTTACCTGCCTGAGTTCCAGATTGCTGAAGACAAGGGACAAAAGCTGTCTTTTGCCAAATCCTCAAGCTGGTCCCTCCCTGGCCTGTGATCAGCAGCCAGCTTATGATCACAGCCACAAGGAACTGTCCTACTGCATCCGCTATCCCACACTGAATGTCTAATGCTACATCTGCTCTCACACTTTTTACTTTGAAAGTGTGTTGGAAATCAATCTTCCCTCTGCATATGTACAGTAAGACAGGTCCTGCCTGTCCTGCTGAAAGGGTTCCCCTCAGCAGGTATAGAGGTCTGGCTGTGAAGCGTTCGGTGAAATGAGGACATTAGCATTTCATTATTTCCGTGCTCAGTCTAAAGCGATAGTACAGTCTTTGTCCTTCAGGACTCTGAGGGAAGTTGGGATCCCTTATATAAATATGCCATTGCCAAAACTGGCCCCAGACCTGAAACACTGCAGATTATCTCGGGATAATATTTCACTAGGATGGAAATGGGCGCTCCTTCATCCACACCCTAGGCATCAGCACCATCTATTCCTGCCAGCCCAGTCCTATCCCGGGAGGGACACGCCTGCAGGAACTCCCTCCTCCCACCGAGGGGGCTGCTCCACACAGTGCAGCATTTATCCCCCTCAGCTTCGGAGACTGCTACTCCTCACTGCCCCGTGCCCTGAACAGACCACGCCGCTCTGCAGCATTCACAGTGAGGGGTCAGCTCCTCGGCGGGTTTTTCCAAAGCTCCCTGTATTATTTAAAACCTTTGGAGGAGATGTGTTACCAGCCTTATGCGTTGGTATCTCCCGCTCCCATCCACATAACAGATGACACCATTTAACTGCTAGAGCACGCGATCCATCATTCCTTGCAACGCCACAGGTGCACTGGCTACGCCATATGGCAACTTCTTAGACTTGAACAGCCCCTTTGCATGTGTTCCCAGCAAAGGGTATTTATTAATCTGGATCTGGTGTCACATGCTGATGTGCTTAAGACAGGTCAAGTCTTTTAAGCCTTTTCCCACCTGTCATTTTGAAAGTCATGGTTTAAGCTCAGCTGATGATCAGCTGTCAGGGGTTTATGGCCTGCATATGTCAAGCTTCTATCTTTCATCTGAGCTGCAGTAATAAAATTTTAACTAAAAATTAGTGGTAGTAATAAGACTTTTCTCAATTGATTTTAGAAGGTTTTGACACTTTTTCTTAGAGCAGGAACATTTACTTTAGTGATTTCCAGAACAGGGAGGGAGCCAGCTCCATCCTGACCTGTTTTGTGCCCTTGGCATTCATCCAGATCCCGGAGCAAAGTGGCAACACTGTAAGAGGCGGCCAAGTCCCTGCTCCCAGCAACAAGCACACACTGACTGGAACTGGAGACCATGACATCACAGAAGCAATATTGGTAATGCTTCAAACAGCTCTTCATTTTACTGCAGCTTCTGATCTCAGTTTCCCTTAGGACTTGAAAAATAAACTTCCTGCAGGAAGGCTCATCCTAGGAGATTTGTGCTCTGATTTGGCTGTCTTGAGGGGGTCAGAAAACTATCAACAAAGTGTGACTCCAACTACAGGCCAGTAGCTCATGCTCCTCTAGAGCTCCATCTCTGCTACGTTCAATCAGAAAAGAAACTGTTGCACTCACTTAGAAACCCCCCAACACATCAACCCCCCAAAAAACTACCCCCAAAGCAATATGAGATCTGATTTTTATTCCGTTGGAGACTTGCAATATTCAAATTTTTAAAAACTATCTCTATGTTTCCTTGCACAATGTGAGATAAAGGAGAGCTTAGTCCTTTTGTTTTTTGCAGTTAACAATTGCCAGAAATTAAGATAAAACTGGGCACTGGTGATCATTTCAAAACAACACACATCTCTGATTTAGGCAGCAATCTTTTCTGTGGTTTAGGCACTGATCATAATTCTGTGAAAGAACCAAGCTGAGGTGAGCTGAAAACCTGAAGAGATTTAAAACAAAAAATTACTTTTCCATTTTATGGCAGATCTTTATTAAAGTGATATTTCCCCTCGTCTTATACTTGAAGCCTGCTGGAATTTTAAACTTTATTTCCCCTTTTTTATTTAAGTGGACACTTACTTCAACATCTTTAAAGCTATTTAAAGTTCAGATATTAAACATGAATAATTGCCTTCTGATTTCAGTGCATGATGAAATAAAAACTGACAATGCATGTCTTCTAGTGTCATTCACACCTGCATCTGTGACAGAGACTTGTAATTTGATGAAAATTAACTTTACTCTAGGCTAGAAGGGCAAGTTTTTAACCAGCTTCAGTATCATATTATGCATCACTTTTCTCCCTTACATGGGTCATGGATTAGCAGGAGGAAAAGGAGTGTATGAATAGATGAAATCTGAACGCTTTTCAGTCCTTTATCAGCTTGAAGCATCTCACTGATTGAAAAAGAAGTAGAAAATGGATGCCTGAGCATCTTATCACAAAGTTCTTTAGCGAAGCAATAGGAACAGAGAAGCTCGTTGATCTCCTCATTTAAAAGCCCAAGTCCCTCGGCTGCCTCCTGAAACAATTAGCAAAAAAATTCCTCTGTGAATCTCCCTCAGCTATTCCAGGCAGTGCTCACTAAAGAGTTGCAAAGCTTCTGCCTGGGAAAAAATGCACCTGAGAAGTCCAAGCTCTGGTGAACAGTGCATGCAACAGAAACAACAATGGTGACATTGTAAATGAGCCATGAATTATTCATGCCCTTTTGTGAACACAGTCAAGACCTGTGGGAGTTAAAGGATGGCTACCAAAGTAAAAAGTGTATTTTAATGAAATATAAATATTAGATGGAATATTACATGGAAATACTCTGGAGTCTTACGTATCATTTCCAGGGAAGGAAAAGGCATATTTTTGAATCTCTTGAGGTGCCAATTCATTAATTAGTACGGATATGAAAGATATATGCTGAAATGCGTCAGTCAAGCAATTATCGAGGAAGTATAATTTGAGAGCATAGTCTGGCAATGATAAGTCACTTTTATGCTCATTTATATTCACTTCATTGACATTTTATTTAGCAGGATCCAAACAAGTAGAAGCAAAGAAGAATCAAGTGGCTCCTGAATAAGGTCACTAAGGAATTTGTCTGGGACATGGCATGTTCCCCTTGCAGAGCACTGGTGTGGCACAGCCCCTGCTGCAGTATCCAGGGCTCCAGACCTCCTGTGGTACTCGATGGTGGGAGCCCTTCTCTGTCCTCTTTCCTTGTCTGCTGCCAGTGCTGCTCAGCAAACTTCTTCCCTTGGGCAGACTGTGAGCAGAAGAGTGTAGAGGATGGTAGTGCTGCTGCTGCAAGTCTGTTCCTTTTCCATAAAATTTCTTCCTTTGAGGTTTGGAAAACTGTGAATTCTTACATATTCTAGCAGCCGTTTCCAGAAATTCCTGTAATAAAGGCTGCAGAAGTCAGGTCAGGCTTTATTCCCTAAATGCTCTCTACCTATTAGCTTTGTAAAAGCAGTAAGAATGAGGTTGATGTCAAGAACTCAGTCCATTTCCATGATTTTCTGCCTAAAGGAGTTTATTTAGCTAAAATCTGAATAAGAGAATTTCAGCCTATGACACTTATCAAGGTTAGAATAGTTCATATTTACATTATGTTTAATACACAATATAAATATCTGCCTTAGAGTTACCAATACAGCTATTTTGTACCAGTACCTTGGACAAGATGAAGCAGTTAATTTGACTATTATTACTATTTGTTTGCCGTGAAAGTTCCAATTTACATCTAAAATGTTATTTCTCTTATGACTAGACTCGAAGGACATTTGTTAAAGTTCTTTCCTTGCCAAGGATAAGCCCATTGTTAAATGAACCTTTCATGCACCATTATCTGTACAAAGGATTTGGGATGAAGGCAAACTTTCACTGCCATTCTCCTCAGGATCAGGTCCTTAGATAGAGATGCTTCTTGTGCATGTGTGACAGTACCTATGTTTTCATTGTGCTGTTTCAAGTGTGCTGTAAGGTCTGTCCCATCAGAACAATTTTCTGTTTCAGTTTCTGAAGTGATTTTTCAGGATTTTACACACCTACCCTTCAAGGAGAATATGCATTCCTTAGAGGTCTTAATGTTTTTAGCATTGTATTACATGCAGTGCTCACAACAACATGCAGTGCTAAAACAATATGCAGGCTGAAGAGAACTCTGAAACCTTCTGAATTCAAAATCTTCTGTGAGGCAGTCTTTTTTTCATGCAGCTTTGCCAGAAGAAATCAAATGACTTCTTCCATTGACTTCTATCATTCACTCTGTGAACTTTTCCATACATTTGCTGCAGACTGATTTCCTGATCTACATTTTCCTTTGATACTGACAAAAGGGGATCAAAAAGAGAGGCTTCCCTGCAAAGCAGAGTCAAAGCAAAGGTTTCAACTCTCTTACACATGGCACTTTCTATTTCATCACTTTTGGCAGCCGAAGGTGTCACAGTCAAACATGACTCATCATCGTGCCCCATAACACATGCAATAAATGGCTTAATGTTCTCTTTTAGCACCCCCAGTGTAAAATGTGGTGCTGTAGGATGGGTTACCTTGCGTGACTTACCGCTACGAAATTGAGACTACTTCCCAGCTTGTTCTTTTAATAACCTCTGGTTTTTAATCTCTACATTTTACACACTTGTTAGGAATTTGTCATTCTGTTTCCAGAAGAACTGAAAGCAAAGCATCTTTTGAAACTTTATGTTCACTGTTTTCTATATTTGTGGCTGAGGAGAAAGGAATTCGGGTATTTTGTACTTATAGACTACTGAGAGTGAATGACCTTGGTGCTGGGAAGTGCACCTAACAATTTTCTGGTAAACTTATAGACTCTGAGGCCTGTACTCAGCTTTCTTTCAAAAATAGGTGAGTAGTCTGAACACAGAATAACAGAATTGGGTCTGGCAATGTTGTGAACTGAAACATCAGGAAAGGAAGTATTTTTTCCCCCTGCTTTTCAGGAATATCACATTTCGGTTTTCTGAGGTGTGGCCTAATTTGGGTCTTTTGTGTGGACACTCTTCTGTAGTGCAGTATTCAATGTGTAAGTGGCTGGTGAGTGAGTAAGGCAATTCAGCCTGTGAGAACTTGGGCAATAGCAGCAGAATGCAGCGAGTCATTCAGAGAGGAGAAACTCAGCCAGACCTCTCTGGTGCATCTGTAACACAATTAAATCTCCATAACGACCTTCATTAGGCCCAGCATGTAAGTCAATACAAACAACTTTCAACTTGATGAACATTTTCCCTCTAAAAAGTAACCTTTCAGTTCTATTACTTTTGTACCGTTTTAGCCATATGCTAAATATTAGAATGCCTCATTCTCATTTACCCTTCACATATTAAGGTGAAAACTCTGACCTAGTGCATTCTAATTACTTGGCTTATTAGCTTCACATTATATCAGTAATGGTGTGATAGCCAACATAATTACTAGGACTTGAAAAATTATACTTTGCTATACTATTTCATGAACTGTGAGACGGTTCTCTTTTCTTATTAACTTCCTTATTTAATGGGTCGACCAGATTTTTCATCTACCTAGACCATTGATCAAACTGATAATTTTAGATTTTAACTGCAATTGAGAAATTGCCCCCTAAACCAGTGAGGCATATGTTTTTTTAGAAGGAAATACAGACATTTATTATTCTTCTGTGTTTCTTATTGACAGGTCATCACAATTAGATAGTTACTGCATGGTGCTTGAATGCTGTTTTTAACTTATAACGCTTTGTGAAATTTAGAGGTTTTCCTCAAAGAAATTATTTTTGATTCTTTTATTCTTCTATCAAATTATTGCTCTTGTATTCACTAAAATTCTAGTTTCCCTTTTTTAAATTAAAACTCTTTTTCACTTTCTGGAAGAAAATAGAACTTCCACGCCATTCCCCTTGTTGGAAACAATATAACTTTTAAATTTTTATTTTGTTTCTATAGTTAGGCTTGGCTTGACTTTGCCTTGGGGAAAGGAACTCTCTTTAGTTTTTAGGAGACGCAGCATCGCTCTACGGAGATGGGCTTTTACATACCAATAGACTGGGAGTAGCCCAAAGATACCGGGAAAGATAAAAGGCCATCAACGGAACATCAACGGGACATCAGTGGCCATCTACGAACATCTACCCCAGACACTGCCTCTGGCAGAATTGGAGACATCGGGTCCGGAAAGGACTGATAAGAAAATCGAAGAATGAAGATCTGATTAACATCGGAGGCGAGGAAATTCAGATCCAATAAGAAACTGAATACTGGGGGGTGCTCAACTCTAAACCAATGAACTTTGAAATAGTGCGTCTCTATGGGTTTTTGACGGTATAAAGTTTGGGGAAAAATCCTGTAGAGATGTGTGTCATGGAATGATTCTCTCTGCACACCGGGGCTACGTGTGGATGAGATGATTTCTGTGGTACATCCTGGCCAGAACAACATCCTGAGCAGATAATAAAGTAATGCCTTGACTCTCCAACATTAAAAATGTTGTTGGAGGGTTTTTGTTTTTCCCACCGTTTTGGTGACACCCTTATTGAAGTAAAATGCGAACTTTCAATCCAAACCTGGCAGGATTGCAATTAATTGTTCACCAGTTCAGCCTAGGAGTTGAGTCTGATTCTGAGAATTGTTCTGATCCCAAATATTTTTAGTTTGCAGTATGAAGATACAGAAGAGAGTGTTTTGGTTTTTTTAAATGGAGACTCCTGCTGAATGGGATAACAAGATTCAAGCAAGTGGTCACACATCTGCCCTGAGGTGGTTTAAGCAGAGTACTGTTGTTAGGCCATCCTGAAAGGCAAGCAGCCATGGTCCTGGCTGGCAGGGACCTGCAGTGCCTCCTGTGACATGTGCTTTTTGTCCTGAATGGGATTCATTCACGTCACTCGGCCACGAGCCCAGTACTTCTGCCCACCAGGGAGAAATCCCAGCCAGTCTCACTGATGTCCATGTGCCCCTGACAGAGGGGCAGCTCTGAGGCATTTCTGGAATGTTTGTCCCCAGACCACAGAAGCAGAGGGTCAGTGCACAATTTTAAGTCAGTAATTTTCAAAGAAATCATCTCAGAAGCCCCTGGATTGAATTAATCAGCAAACCATCCCTGCCATGCTTTTTGGAAGCAGTCACAGTATAACCTCCTGGCTTTTGGCAGATGGACCTGCACTTTTGCAATGCTGTGGCAGCTGGAAGAGTTTGATGCTGTCTTGACTCAACATATCAGTCAGAAGCTTTCCCTGTGGGGAAACCTGTGTGTTTTAGGCTTATTTAGTTGGAAAAGAAATGAAGCTGACTCTTTATAGTTTTTTGTTCTAAGCAGGAAAAGAAAATACATCTTTCACAGCTTCCTAAATGAAAGGCAGAGTTGTTGGGAGAGAGAATGACACAGGACTTTAAGGTTCCCTCCGAGAATTTCACTGAAGGGATAAATCCCTTCATGGCTCCTCCACCTGACCAGAAGTCAAAATAAAATTGTGCATCATCACCCATCAACAAAATCCATTCTCCCTGTGCAGCTGTGCAATCAAAAACACCTCCCATTTTCATGACTGCACCTCTAAGCCAAGAGGAGATGGTGTAGAAATGGCGGTTATTATTTAATAAATAATAGAAAATTACTTTTTTAATGTAGCAGAGAACACCTGGAAATGTATTCTTCCTGCAAGATTTTAATGGGGTGCTACTTAATTCTATTGTGTTTGGTGCAATCAGTTTAATAGTTCTGATTTTTCTTGACCTCTCTGCATGAGGAACATTATTATCAAAGGAAGTATAATAAAAAACTTCTAAAGGTAATAGTAGAGACAAAAAAGGTGAGAGGCAGTGTGAGCCTGAATGTGAGGCACCAGTGTTAGTGCAGATCTACAGGTGGCCTGACACTTGCCTACTTGAGTGATTAGGGCTCAGTTCATGCTGCATTTGAGATTACTGGAGACATTAAAGCCACAGCCCTTGATATTAAAGAGATGGAGGTGAAGGTTGAGAAATTTCAGTCCCAAATTGGATAAATTTGCCAAGTCTCTGGCTGCAGTGCAACACTCATTTATTTGCAGGTGAATTTAATAGACAGGGTGTTGAATGAGGAATTACTTCCCAGAGTGCTATATTGAGTTAGGTAGAATCTGCCTAAAGCCAGAACAATAGGTTGCTTTTGTGCTAATTCGTGCTTTAAAAATTATTAAATGCACCTGACATTTTATGTAATCTTATATATTTAAATTAATATGAAACTCAAAGTGTGTTTTTGGAGTCCTTTCTTCACTAGTGTACGCCTGTGTTATAATATGCATTGTATAATATATAACTATGTATCTTGTGGTTTCTTGATAATTTAAGCAACAGAGGATTTTAAATTAGCTATTAAATTACCATTCAGAGATTTGATCATCTTCTAATTTCCTTACAAAGTCCTCCACAGGGGATAAATCTAGTTTAAATGTTCTCTTCTTCCCATGATTTTATACTCTAGCTGTAAGACAATACAACATTCCTGCATTTCTAACTCAAATACATTACAAGCACCTGAAAGGTTTGAGCTCAGTCTTGTCAAATAAGTCTATATTTCAATTGTAAATGTAACCAGAATTATGAAGAAAAACATGATTTCTGGTTTTGTTCTGTTCTTTTGCCCTTAGCCACAGGTTGATAGCTGAGTAATTTAGAAAAGCACAAATAGTTGTGGGTATTAAAATACTTCTAAATGCTAATTGTCTCCCCAAGTTCCCTTACTTACTAGCAGAATTGAAACTCTGCATTTTATTTCTTATGACTTTTTTTGGGCAGATATATGCTCACTGCTTCTTTGGGCAGGAAATCTGCAGAGTTTCCTTGAGCTGAAGCCAGGGATGGATTCTGTTTCTGCTCTGCAGATGATGTGAAGCAGGTTTCGTGTTTCCTTTTGCTCCCTGTGGCAGGAATGTTACTGCACACAATGGGGGCTATTGTGACAAATCACACCATGCCATTGCATGTGTCCACAGTGCTGAAAACAGATAACCAGTGACCAACGTGGACCACAGGAAAACCTTAAGAATAAAAATGAGGACAGCCCAGTTCTTTACTCTTTTGTGAGTTTTGCCTTGCAAGGTGCTCTCAAAGTTATTTGAGTTCTACTTCCTACTGCAAAACACCTTTTAGTAACATACGGATGACAGAGACTTAGCTAGGAATTATCATCTTCTTAAAAAAATGCGTATAAGTAGAGAATATAATAAACCAGGGTTAGCCTAGCCTGTAATAGTTAAATTAGTAATGAAAAAACCAGAAATACTGTATCTGAAACTAGACTTATCTCATGCCCTTTTTTTTGCAGCTTTATTGAGTTACTTTAGTAAAAAAAGAGATTTATGCTGTTGCTAAGTTTTTGAGCCTGTAATTGCAAACTCAACATGCAAGTTCAATATATACTTTTTTCTGGTTCCCATAAATTCTCAAAACTTAAATCTCAAACATCTTTTCATGATGCTTGAACTTTGCTCCAATACCTGCGTTACCCCAGCAGAACTATCTCAAGTGATAGGACAAAGCTGTAATTTTGATACTGTGCTCCCTTGAGAACAAAGTAGCATTCAAGAATGCTTTTCAAATATGATTCCTTTCTTTGGGTTTACTGCTCTGTGTTGCCATGGCCATTCACCATAGGCATGTGGTCTATTCTTTTTTCATTCCAGCTGCACAAAAAGTATAATTCCACAGACTGTAGGCTCTGATCCACTACTAGAGCAGAAGGATGAGGATGCTTTTGTCAATCTCTATAATGGACTAATCTATTCCTGGGCAGGTTCCAGAGTGTATTTCCAATAAATTCTCACTATCAAAAATTGCCCAGACATATGTAACCCCCAAGGCTACCATTAATTTTGCTTTTATACAGATTATAGCAGACTAATTATTTGTTCCTCTTGAGGTTCCCCTAGACAGGGTGTAACTACATCCATTGTTAAAGGCAAGCATGTGCCTCTCTAAGAAGAGTATTTGCCTCTCAAGCTTTCCTTTCCTCCTTTGTTCTTCTGTTGTCCTCTAGCACTCTCAGAAGTTATTGTTATTGGGTACTAATTTAATAAAAATGCAGGAGATTCTGACTGAAATGATAACCACCAAAGCTATTCAATTGTTTTTCTGTGTAATGACTCGGATTGAAATTCTGGTCACAGCGAAGTCGAAGGCAAAATTTCCTTGGCTTCTGCACGGGACTGGAATTTCATCTAAGGTGAATATTGTTTTTGATTTAGACACAAATATCTTATAACAGTTTCCGATTCACAAGTCTCGTCTAGTATTATACCACATTAAGCAAGCCAAGAAACTGTAATCTAAGGGATATTGTCAAGTGGAGGCTGAACATATATTCATTGCAGGTGCTGTATGCTAAATACAAATCTCTTTACTTGGTATATGATATCTACCAGGTGATAATGTTATCAGGTATGTCCTGTGTGCTGTAGAGATCATCGCTTTTGAGGCAGAGGAGGAGAGCAAAAGAAACAGCAACATAGCAGGAATGAAAGGAGCAGGGGAGGAGGAGAAAAGCTGTCACAGGGAGTGCCTTGTAAGTGATGTAGAGATACTTCAAAAATACTCGACTTCTTTTCTAATGTAGCCCTCCCTGTGAGCAGGATCTGTCCTTTCCAACTGACTTTTCAAACAAAATACGTGCAAATAAATCCCCTTTTTACATTTTATATTCTGCGTTTCCCTTCATACCTATGTGGGAAAATGATCAAAATACTGAAGTGAAAACACCTACAGCTTAATCAGCTAGTTAACTCCATTTCTGGAAACAGGTGAGAGTAACCTCTTTTAATACACAGTTTCCTTGTAGCAGGAAGAGCTATCTTAGTACTGCCCTTTAAAGAAAAGCATAAAGCGATTTAAAATACGTACATACTTATATGTGTCTGTATATATGGGCATGTATCTACCTACCTATTTATATATTTAGGTTATATGTGGGAGCAGAGGAAGGGATTTTTTCCTGTTCTAAGCAATTACCTACCCTATCAATATGTATATATTTCAGCACTTACTTTTTTCTCTCCATTAAGCCAGACCCTGAATATACATGTTTATTTTTAAATAATCGCAAATTATCCATGAAATGTTAAATAGGATAATGAACTCATTAAGCATTAATTGCTAAGGCAAGCAGCTCTGGTGCCAGCAGGATCTGTAGCAGAGCTCTCTAGTGCACTGCACAGGGGGTATTCCCAAACCGGGGGAAACTAAAGAGAAGTCAAGAGAGCCACGAGTAGCCTGCAGCTGAAGGGGCCGGGAACAACAATGGCCAAACCCCCAACACAAATAGAAGCAGCCCCTTGAGGAGCACTGTCAACCAGGGCACGGCACAGCAGGGTGGGTGCTGAAGCCCTGCCAGTTTCACCAGGGAGCAGAGCCCAGCAGAAAGCCATGGCCTCTCCAAACTCTGCACTCGCCACAGCTGAGGCAGCTGCCCGGGCTGGAACACACTACCAGCTCGGTGCCAAGCTGCATAAAAGACAATAAAAAATGCCTCTATAAACGCATCAGCAACAAAAGAAAGTCTAAGGATGCTCTCCCCCCTTTATACAATCTGGGGGCAAACAGTAACAAAGGATGAGGAAAAGACTGAGGTAATTAATGCCACCTTTGACTCAGTATTTACTAATAAAGACTGTATTTACTGTTAAGACTGGTTTTTCTCCAGGTCCCCAGTCCCCTGGGCTGGAAGACAGATGGGGAGCAGAATGAAGCCCCTGTAACCCAAGGGGAAATGGTCAGTGACCTGCTACTCTACTTAGACATGCACAAGTCTGTGAGGCCAGATGGGATGCACCCAAGAGTACTGAGGAAACTGGAGGAAGTGCTCACCGAGTACCTTTTCATCATTTATCAGAAGTCCTAACAAACCAGTCTGCGTGGCTGAGCCCAAGGAGTGGTGGTGAAAGGAATTACATTCACTCGGTGGCCAGTCACAAGTGGTGTTCTCCAGGGCTCAGCATTGGGGCCAGTCCTGTTTAATATCTTTACTGATAATCTGGATGAGGGGATCGAGTGCACTCTAGGTCAGTGTGCAGTCAGCACCAAGTTGGGTGGGAGTGTTGATCTGCTGGTGGGCAGGAGGGCTCTGCAGAGGATTCTGGACAGTCTGGATTAATGGGCTGAAGACAATTGTGTGAGGTTCAACATGGCAAAGTGCTGGATCCTGTGCCTGGGTCACAAAACCCCACTGCAGTGCTACAGGCTTGGGGCAGAGTGGCTGGAAAGCATCCCGGTGGAAAAAGACCTTGTGGTGCTGGTGGACAGCAGCTGAACATGAGCCAGCGTGTGCCCAGGTGGCCAAGGAACCAAAAGTGTGGCCCGCAGGACCAGGGCTGTCCCACATTGGAAGGGGCTGCCCAGGGCAGTGGTGGAGCCACCATCCCCACAGGTATTTAAAAGACAGCAGATGTGGCACCTGGGGACACCGTTTAGTGGTGGGCTTGGCAGTGCTGTGTTAATGGTTGGACTCAATGCTCCTAAAGGTCTTTTCCAATCTAAATGGTTCTAGGATTCTAATCACGTAACACAGATCAAACAAGAGAGCAGGCTATTCACACACATTTCTTGTGAGTTACCATAAAATGCAGAACGATTTGGCGGAAGGGGGAAAACCAGCAGCTAAGATGGTTGCACAGGACCTGGGCGGTGACAGGACATTCCATCATCCCCCCGCAGACGCGTCGGTGCTGCTGCTGAAAGATCCTGCCTCCCTTCACATCATTAGAGGAGTGATAAAACCTCTCAGTGGGAGGGGAAGACAAGAAGTGCATGACGGGGCCGAGGGGATGGTAGGTGACACATCTAATGAAGGCCATTAACGTATCAGTTAGATTTTCATGGAGCAAGAAAAAAGTCGTTAGTCTTTGTGTGTGTCAGCTGGCAGAAAGACTGGAACAAAGTCACTTGTCCTCCAGGAATCTGAAGTCCCACAGAAGAGGGATCTTATCTTAAGGTTCTTTTGTCACTTCTCCACAATACACAAGGGGAGCAGTTACAGCAGCACTCATCTCTGTGAGGGTACAGCTAAAGTGCATGCACTTGACAAGTTAGGCATGTTAGTTTAGGTTAAAATTGCTTAAGATGAAAAGTCAGTGTAAATATTTTTCTCTAAAATACCTTCACTTTTTTTAACTCTAAGTTTTGAATCCTTAAATAGGAAAATCTTGAAAAAAAATCAAGTCAGGGAGAATGCTGTGTTTGATATAAAGCCTTTTCTTGGTGAGGATTACTTCAGTGAGAGGTACTTAGAGTAAGTGTGATCTAATCAAACTTAGAAGAAAATGGTTAAGGTTTGTTGAAATTTGCTTTGTATAGTTCTAGTGGCAGAACACACTTATTTCTCCGGAAAGCCTATGTATATTTGGGATTCTATCCTTGCAGACAATGATTGGGTCAATAACAAATATTTTGTTAGTTCATGCTTCTTTTGCAAAACTTACTGAAATTTTAGTCAGCAATTAACTTTTTACTTGTCAGTCTCTCTGAATAAAAAAATTCTTTTGAACATTTTTAGTACCACAAACAATTTTAATAATTAGCTGCTTAAAAACCGTCCTAAAATAACTTCTGAGCAACTGGAAGGTAATATCTTTCTATTGGATAATACAGTTTTTTAAAAGAATTTCATAAAATAAGGGAATTAAATGACCAGTCTCTGACTCTGACTTGAAATCTCAGCTATCCTGAAGCCATATTTTCTGCTTCATCTGTGTCATGAAATCACATCAACCAGGGAAGATCCCTGACAACTCAAAAGGGTGCAGGATTTGCACTTCTCTGTAGCCATTCAAACCACAACAAACCGACTAAATTTGTGAACATCAGAAATGGCCTGTTATTGAACTAGGACAGTAAATTCAATCATATCCACATGAGTGTATAGCATCCCAGTGCCTAGAGATGTGTGCTGTAACTACAGCTTTTTTCATTTTCTGAAAGACTATGTATTCAAAAAGATGGGCAATTCATGGATATTTTATATCTTTTGTGAAATAAGTGGCAGTGCTTGGTTATTATTTTTTATAAAAACGCAATAATAGCAGACCAGTAGGGCACTTTCATGGAATTCAGGTTGCTTAATCTTAATCTTCCCCCTTTCTAAAGACAAGCAGTAGTTAAATACAAATCTCTGACGTATAAGAGAGCACTCAGGATTCAGAGTTGCACATCACTTCCAGTCCTAGGGATAGCTTTAGGTGCCTCTTCTGCCCCAAGCTGCATTAGCCAACACTTCTCAACAGATGCTTTACCTCAGACACCTTGGGAAATGAACATGAAAGCACCGTTGGACAAGGTTCAGTGCTCTCCTCTCACCACTATACTGGGGACCTTGCTTTCCTGTCCTAGGACAGTTTCAATCCTACACATTAACACACACATTTTATAAAATACACAATTAATCCTATTGATCTCAATGACAGTGTTCTCACCCACAGAGAAAATCAGCACCATGCTGAATTATGAAATTTGTGCCAGGATGGCATTAACGATAGTGGACCAAATTCTCTATGGCATCAATCCAGTGTAGGTCAACATAGTTTCTGTAGCCTGCACTGAGCATTATACAATAGAAATGCAATGCTCCAAATTCACATCTTAATATGCAAACTGGTACTGCAATTACAGGGCAGGAAAGAGTGTCAAGAAGCAGCAGTAATGTTCTTTATGCAGAGGGTTCACATGATCCGTGTTGCACGGATGGAACCATGCACCATGTCTGGAAGATGTAAACTGTGAGGGTAACAGTTACTCATCCTCAGCTGGCCTGTAAGAACACCAACACCTCAAAACACATAAACAATTCTGCTGCTTCCTCCTGATAGTCAACATACTTTACGGCAGTATATTTGGCACATGCTCTACAGACTTCAGCAATAAAAATGCTTTTTTATGGTTTCCAGTAGTCAAAAAACATGAGAAAGAGATTCAGTTATGGTAAGCAGTGTTAATAACAATACATTTATGTTCATGAAGTATTCAGATTAGAGAATTACATATTAATTCTTAGCATAAGTACTTAGTACAGATTTAATTAAAAAAGTTAAGGAGCTGGAGTCCACTAATTTCTGTCATTATGTTCTGCTAATCCAGACTGGAGGAAAGTTCCTTGTTTGCTAGTCAAAACATGCTTGACCAGCAGGTTGTGAAGTGTATTTGTTTTTCATTGAATGCAAGGAGATCTTGCTTCTCTTGTGCTCAGATTGTGAGACAGTCCAGGTTTTCATGTTACATTCAGTTTGCTCTGCTCTGACAAAATTCTGAAAAAACAATCCCTCATATAAACATAAAGAGGCAGATATTTTATTGAGTTGTATCATTCATCTTTCATCTAATGCGAATTCATTAAAGAGAAAGAAATAACAAATTCTTCTAAGAATTGCTGAGAAGTTGATTATTTTCTAAAACCCCAAATGAGTCTATTCAAAGTGGGGCTCAAAATCTGGTGATACAGCTATGCAGATGGCATACTATTTGCAGTCAATGGATTATCTAACCCAATAGTTCTGGGGAAGAACTAACAACAAAGAATAGACAGTTTTTCCTCAAGCAATTCTTTTTCCTCCCAAGGAATTAATACAGTTCTTAAAAAATATCGAAAAACTGAAAATAGCAGTAGCCACAAAAATTAAAATACACTGCATAGGAACAGACTTGTTTTCCTAGACCTCTTTTCCACAAGCAAAGTGCTATCAGATGGCAACGTTACCAACTGTAACTATGAGTAGCTGAAAGTGACCTCAGCCACACAATCTGCTCACTGAAAAATGAAAAAAGCCTAATTCCCTTCCATCGTCTCTTACTGTAGAGCTGGAAGTGCATGTATTAAATATCAGTCTCCAATGACTGGCAGAAAGAATATTAGCGTACCAGCTGAGAGGGTATTGCTGCCATGGTTTTGTGTCCTTTATAACAAGAGAACGGGCTGCAGCTGATAAAACGCTTGTGAAGAAAGAGATAGCAGCCAGCCTGTCCCATATTATTCCCCATATGTTCCTCTAAATGCTTCTCCTTCACTTGTAAGTGCACTTATTCATGTCTGCAAAGACAGGTCCTGGTCAAGTCCCATCCTCATACTGATGGCTACAGGAGTCAAAAGGAATGGCTCCTCTAGCTCCAGACATCTTCTAGAACTAGGAACAGATCCTTCAAGAAGAGGCCAAAAGGAAGACATAGAAATATTTTCATTAGGAAGCTCTAAAAGTGTTTTTTGTTTTGGTCACGCTTCCAATCTCTCTTAGTGCCTGAACTCAGCTTGATCATAAAATTGTCAACAAGACAGCATCAGCATTTCCCTTTATTCCTCCGAAGTCAGTTATAATGACAGTAGCTCCATCTGCCATCATCTCCAAAGCTGACTAGGAAAAGAGATTACAGAAGCATCATTTCAGTGACTGTTTCATGCAGCTAATAGCCTATAATTTCTAAAAAAGGGTTGCCCTCAGCCCAGTCTTTGAAGGAATGAACTTGAAATCAAAATAGACTCATTGATGAATGTATAATCTTGCTTAAGAAGGAAGGTAGGTGGAGGAAATACAATCAACCCTAAAAGAGAGTCAAACTGTCTGGAATAAAATGTTTTAAATGAAAGACTCAAGCTGGTAAACATCCTGAAAAGGGCAGAGAGCAGAGCTCTGCCTCTCTAGGGAAGACAATTTGATAGGAAAGATAAAGACTAGATGTGGTTTAGTCCACTTAAGTATTGCATATTGCAGGGGGTTCAGAATATAAGTACAATCCTAACAATATGAATCCTGTACAAGACATCAGCATACAAAATTATCTTAATAGGAGATTCACAGGTTTCAAAAGGAGCTCATCTTATTGGGGAGGCAGCATTCAAACCAGCACTTCAGCTCCCTGCTGCATCCATTGGTGGAAAATGAGCAAGGATGATTATTCCAGCATTGCCATTTGTAACTCTGCAGTAAGACCTGTATTAGTACTTAGCCTGTAAAACCAGAATTTTGAAGAGTTTTATTACCACAGCATCAAAAAGTTTTTTTCAGGGTTATATTTGAATCCTACAGTATATGTGTGAGAGAAATCCTGATTTCACAAGTTTGGAAGATGCAAAACTGACTTCATTTTAGGCTATGGATATAAATATTAAATAATTGGACATCTACAGATTTTGGAGATTGCCATGTTGCTCTAAATCAGTACTGACTTAATAAATGAAATTGTACAATACTGAAGTTACTACCGTGGTCTAAATCAATGTAGATATAAATTAAACTGATAAATATTTCTATTATTATCATGCTCTGGAAACCAGTTTGACTTAACAATAACTAGTGTTGTGATTTGTGCCAGGTGGCTAAAGCACAGAGACAGTTTCTGGCCTATACATTTTACTACAGATACTGAAAAGCATTTACAAACTAGTCTATAATAACCCTGCCTAGCTGGGTTGAACTGGTAGAATATGATTTTAACACTGGTAGGAATTAGCTGGTAGTTGCTACCAGATTACAGCACAGGCAGCTTTGCCACAGGTATTTGCCCTTAGCCAGCATCCTTCAAGCAGCTATGGCCAAAACTGAGACCAAAACATTGATCTCCTGACTTGAAAAAACCAAACAACAAGCAAAATACAGGTCTTTTACAATTTTCACATCCTTTCAAATGAGACTGAAAGCAGCTGTTTAGGATACAGCCCAAATATATGTCAGAGGAACTTCTGCACGAAAACCTAGCAATGATTTTTGTTGTCCTTTTAGTCATTCATTTCACTTTCAGGTCTAGTTTCACAGAAATTCCCCCCCAAGACACTGCTTTGAGAATGCAGGTGTTAATTTAAACATGTATCACACCATGGTGCTAATTAAGTTCCAAAATGTAATTTTTCATGAAAAAGGTATTCACAATTGTTGACCATTTCAAATCACTACCAAATCTCCAAAGTGATCAATTTAAAATAATAATGAAAGTATGTGCCAAAATTATGAACTGGAGGCAAAATATATTTAGAATGTACAGAATAAGGAGCAGAGACATAATTTCCATGATTTATTTGCTCTGTAGCAGTACCTATGAGTACCACGACAGTCCTTGCCCCAAGCACTGAACAATTACAGAGCTATTAAAGCAAAATGCATTTAGAAGATGACACAAGTCAGGCCTGCCTGGGGAGCACATTGGATTGTAGCACTACTCTTAAAGTACTGTTAAAATACGTCTCAGAATACCCCTTGAGCCACAAGAAAAAGCAATTCTCCCTCAAATCCTACCCATTCACAGCATGAAACCCTGGAAAATGCACAGGAACAAAGTCTGGGACTTGATCTGTTCAACGTTTTCCTAAAGCTCATACGAGCTTGTTGTGTGCCTCTGATGAGACTATTTTATCTTTTTAAGCCACGCACTCTTTTATTTATTAAACAACCACCACCCATATTCCCACTTTTTAATTTTCCCTTTGACACTAGGCCTTCACATTCCTGACTATACCTTTTCTGCAATGACCCTTCATCACTTTTATTACCTTGCTAAGAGAGAACATTCCTTCCCTTCACATCCTCTGCAGACTGTCTTCATGCACATTTTTTTAACCAGATACATATAATCTTAGTAGTGTATCAGTCATTCACTGGCATGTCTGACAGCCTGTGAATTTATTGGGCACATAGTCTGGTCTGTGACTGGCAGAAAAAAAGATGTGAAAACCATTTGCACAATTTAATACATGGCACATTCAATACTACATTCCATAACGAGCAGTAGCTTCTAACACTCAGCAGGGGGAAAAGATGCCAAAACCTGGGAATGCCCTTTTGGGCACAGCGAGGGATGTTGAGCATTTTGCTCCAGTCTTGTGTTTGTGTCAGGGATCATTTGTATCTGCTGAACAAGTGTCTTGCAAAGTCATTGATGAGTCAGCCTTAATCACGCGTTCAACTGGCTGTAGTCCTGAGCATATTTGGGAATTCACTGAAACATTTTCTGTGGACCCCCACCACTACTACTAAAGAGTCCCACTGCTGACAGTGTCCAGGCTAATGCTTCATGCTGAGAGACATTCTTGCTCTCAGCCAAGGGTGAACTGTTTAGTTTCTGCCTAGGAAAATTTCTTGGCCCACACCTTCTGTAAAGACATCTTTTCTTGTAACTTTTATTTTACTGCATGAGCTTAAAGTCTTGCTTAATACTCTGTTTATTTCCCATCTCCTTCATTGGCCAAGGGGACATGCCTGAGAAAAATGTTTTTTTAAAGAGATGCTTCTGTCATCCCAGCCACATCCCTTGCCTGCATAAATCACTGCAATTGAGTGTTACTATCTTTGACTCTGTACAGATCCTTCCATTCTAAGATATTTTTCTCTGTTAAATATTTTCTAGTACAAACTCAAAATTTACTTCAGTGCTTTATCTTTCCAAGCATTATTTGGTGTTCTTGCTTCTTGGTAATGCCCTTTATTGCACTTCCATCTAAAATTAGTTTATGTTATAACACTTTTCTAAGTCTGACCTTTATCTGGAGCTTGAATACCATCAGTAATTAAGAGCTGAAATTGTTTTATTGGAACAAACAAAAGATTGACTCTACATAACTTAACCTTCCTTTTTTTTCCCTTTCAGTCTCTGGCATATTTTAGTGAAATTGCTAATCCCTGCCATACACTTGTCCACAACTTGCTCATTGTCCATAATCTTAGCTTTCTTTTTTCCACCATTTTCTCCAAGGGCTGTCTTGCTTGTATTGTCTGTGTCTTATGACAATCAAGTTGCTTGCTTATCCAGTAAGACGGTATAAAGTATTTAGATTTATGTGTGTAGTGGATAGCAATCATGCTACTTTTTCCAAAGCAATATTAAAAAAACATTAGTAGGAGTACTCACTCACCTTAAACTCCTGCTGTTCATCCAGGGCAATAAATTTTAATTGTACGTAATATTTTGGAGAAAAAAGGGCAGAAGCACAATGTAATGTAAGACATGGACTGGAATAGTGTTATTGGTCTGTCTAAAATCAAGGTGTATTTCATGGACCCTAAAGAGAAGTCAGAAAGCATCATTTAACATGAGCATTTACCCGACAGTTTGCTGATTACTGCCTTATAGCACAAGCTTCAGAAAAGATTCTCCATACTTCTCATTATAGAACTGGTAATAATAGAAACATGTGATGTTTCACAGGGACATTGTCCTGATATCTCATAATCATTTTTTACTCTGGCTACAATTTGCAAGTGAATGTATTCTCTCCAGGAAAGCAGAAATGCTAAAGATGCAGTGTCACTCACAGACCCCACTGTAATACGTGCAGTATTTCTGCGTGTAACTGGTAAAACCTGTAGATATAGTTTTTAGGAAAAAAAAAAAAAGAAAAAAGAGATATGCAATAATGGTTAAACTACCTGCCATGAGTCAGCACATAAACTGGCCAGCAAAATAACGACACTTTGGACCACACCAAAAGAAAGTAGAATAAAGGAACTGGGGTTGAATGAGATGATTCAGGATGCATGTACTTGGGAATAAGGCTGCCTGCTCTTCCAGCTGAAGGATAAGCAATAATACAAAGAAGTCTAATGGAGTCTTGCCAAAACTCATCTTTCTAAATAGCAACCTGAGAGCTCACTTCACATGAAAATCAATATATCACCATTCAAGATGAAATACAGTCAATTACCAAACAGAGACACTGTTTTTTGAACATGGGGGATTGTGCTTAAGGAAAACAGAAAGAGAAATAATCTTGCAAGAATATTGTATGCTAAGATTAGAGAATGTTTAACCTTTGAAAAAAAATAATTAACTACCAGGCCAAGCTGCCAGCCAGTGTCTATTTCACTTGGCAAATAGGAGCACGTCATCAGGCAAGAAGGAAACATCAGCATTTATAGATAATAAAAGCTGAGAAAGGTCTTTGGGTTAATTTACAAACTGTGGCACTCAGTACGACTGCTGAGATATTTGACCCAATAGCCTACTGTTTGCAGGGCCCCAGACAAAGGAGATTCTCCTTTATTCACCAGGACCGTATTTCTGTTTCTTCAGAAAACCTTCTCCTCCCATAAGTTCATTCATAATTATACTATGTGGACTATGGTCCACACCAACTGTATTGTTTGCCACATTAGTCCAAGCTGGAGGCTGCTCAAACCTTTTCTTAATTGTGGAGATGCTTTTCTAATTCCCAGTTTGAATTTGTGAGTGGTCTCTTGCCTGTGTTGCTTCTCACCATCAGAAATTTCTGCAAGTGCCTGATATTTTTAACTCTAAAAAAATAGGATTACATTCTCTATTAGACCTTCCACTGCCAGGCTGAAGCCTTTTCTGTAAGCAATCCTTCCACTTCCAGAAGAAGTGCTACAGATGAATCCCCTACAGGGTACCATACAGTGCCTCTATTGACAAAAATCTCCCTTAGTCTACCCCACAGCTAACTTCTCTTTTTTCGGGGTTTCATCCCATAAGGTACAGTCCTGCTCTGATCAGCTTGTCCTGTCTTCTGTTGCTGTCACCAAAACATTTCCTGCTCACAGCAAAAAACTCCTGCACTGCAGCTTTTAATCTCACCTCAGTAGGATGATCTTCAAAGTTATCCACCTTTTCCTCTACAATAATCTCTCCCTTTTGATGGTCAACGCTGCTGTCAGTCCTCTTCCAGGCCTGGGACACATCAGCAGATGGCCAGGGGAGGAACACAGGCTCCTTGCTTAAGCAAGGCTACACTCAGAAGGAGAGCAACAAGTGAGCATAAAGGAGGAGAGCATGGAGAAAAGGCATCCTAGGAGGCACAGTGGAAATTTTGCCAATAAATTATGATGTCCTCAGAGATAAAGAGTTGCACAGATTTCTGAGGCAGATTGATGTCTAAACCTCCAGCTTTCATTGCTGGAAACGCAAATCCACGCACATTTTCTGGCCATGTGTCCTTTCTCCATCCAGCTCTTCAGCAAGTGTTTCCTTACTTTACCCCAGGGTTGTTTTCGCTGGTGTCTGGTTGTGTTGGTGGCTGTTACTTCACTCCGCCCTCATCTCCTGGAAAGCCACCCTGGCACACAAAGGAGACTCCCAGGACCTCCAGGAGGGAAAGCAGCTCCAACACCAAGCTAAGACTCCTGCCTTGGATGTCCTGGGCAGGACCCAGTGGAAATGTTGTCCTGTACAGCCACAAGGATGGGAACCAGCTCCATTAAAAATCTCTGTCTCCACACAACCCCCCAGTTCTCATTTTGTTTCTGCTATCATAAAGTGACAGAGATAGATGTTTTTCTTGGATTCAAGCCAAAACTCCTCTGATGATACTTTCTTACTTCTCTCAGACCTCAGATGTTTCTGTTAAGTACATTTTGGGTTTGTTTCTAATAGGAAAATATAACCACTCTTAAGGCTTTGAAGGCAGAGGTGAGTTGTGTCAAGCTTTATTGTGATTTATAGATAAGACTGTTCAGTTTTATCACTGTCTGGTTAGATGGCGCTGCAGTATGTGACAGCCTGGCATGAAATTTTCCCTCACCCTCTAGGTAAGTCCAAACTTTTTTTTTTTCTTATAGATTACAGGTGTGAAAGACAGAAAATGTAAAATTACTGGGAGCTTAGCACTAAAAAATAATGATCCATTATAGTGACATCATTAACTACTTCTATCTGCCTGTTGTGAAACTCAAAAATGCATTTGAACAAAGACATCTGACATAATTCAGGGCATGTGGAGAGTCTGGAATAATAAGGAGCGGCAATATGAACACACACACACAAAAGATTTCACCTTTCTTACCCAGTTAATTATATCTGGCAGTGGAGGCAAGCTCAGAACCGGTATTTGCTGTTGTATGCAAGTATTTAATATCTCCTTAAAGAGTCAGCTTTGAAAATAAATAAGTAATTTGACAAAAATAATTATAAGCACTGGCTTTGTCAGTGAAATTTCTTTTAAGACATGAAAGTTTGTTTTGAATTAAGTGAGCATGAATATAACCCCAGTGAGTGTCACAGGTCCATGGGGAATATTCAAGGTACTGCAGAGCTTGTGCTTTTCTTATAAGGAGAAAGTCTCTAGAGAAGGTTCTACACAGAGCTCTTGCACAGAGAGTATTGACCTTATATATACTTCTGGCCCAAGAAAAAGTCTGGCCATACTTCCTGAAACAGAAAGCAATAGTATAAGTATATAATATCAGTATTCAGCTTTCTAATGAATAACTAAAATGTGTCTTTTTCAGAAACTTTAAGCTGTACAAACAGCAGAAAGAAATAGTCCATATTGTTTTTAAACTGTCACCCTCAGTTTTGAGGTGCATTCAACCATTTATATTTCTGTACATTCTAAGAGCTAATCAAATTCTGCCAAAAATGGATTTATCAGAAAGTATTTACTATGCGCTGATAAGACACATCAAGCAATGAAATAATGTCATTTCTGGGTGCTATTAGAACACCCTTGCTCAGCATGTCCTCTTCACTCTTGTCACCGTGGTATTTTCCCCTCATGCATTTGCCCTCAACTTCACATGCCTGTAACAGACCATGGCTCACTCCTCAGTCACAAATTTCCTGCTCTATCTATCCCACCCCTGCTTTTCTCTGGCTTTCTCACATTCTTGTATTTTATTTTGTCTCTTCAGTGTTGTTTAGCTTGCTTTGCACTCCTTTTTCATCTCATTTCTTATTTCAGAAGCTTCTCTCAAAATCCTTGTTGTCTTTTTCACAACTTATCAATCTTCCCTTCACTTTCTCTTCTCCACATCTGTCTACCTTCACATGTCTCCCGGTGTTTTTATAAAAGATTCACACATGAGCTTCAGAAAGGCTGCAGCCAGAGCACCCCTGAGGGAGGAGGAGTGGAGGCCCTGGTCTATATGGCTGGCAGCCAGCAGGGGTCTGAGCCCTCCTGGGAAACTACCTTAGCTATCTGTCTTATACCACACCTTCCCACAGTGGCCTCTTCCTGCCTGTGAACCACAGCCACATACTGTGTTTCACCTGACATAGTAACGTGCTTCTGAGATAAACCAGCAGCAGATGCACCCTACAGATTAAACCGGGAGCCCCCTCTGAGCTCCTGTCTCAGCCTCCTTGCAGCAGTGGTGCTTGTGAAGGCAGACCAGGTGCAGTTGCTCAGCCAGCAGGCAGAAAACCACAGCACTCGGGCTATAGAGTCTCCTTAGAGACTAATGTGCAACCTGAGAGTAAAAGCATGTATCACCAAGCTTAAAGCATGTCTGTTATATATGGTGTACCAAAATTTTCCAGATAGCAAAGACCTGTATTTCAGGCCTGATCCTCACTCTTCTTGTATTTAAATTTTTATGGTCAGAAACAACTGAATCAGCTCAATATAGTAATTTAATCACACCTTTGCTCATGTGGTCGATTCTATTTGATAATTAGCTCACTCACTGGCTACATTATGGCAATCTCCAACTATCCCAACAAGAGGCCAAAATGCTGTTCAACTTATAACATGAACTTTTGGTACTGTGTTTATTTTTGCAGTATTTTCTTTCTGCCTATTTATTTACACTCCCTGAGCCTGCATTGGCACTTTACTGAGATGTGTCTTGACAGTCAGCTTTCTCTGTTATGTCCGTTTGTGTTGGTTTGTTTTTTCCTAGAGTGATTATAGCAGCTTATGCCTGGAACTTGCCATCAATGATATGTCTAATCTTTACGTTGTTTTTCTGTGCTCTGATACGACAGGAGGCATAGTTGTCTTTCTCCAGAGCAGATCACTGACAATTCCTATCATTTATTTACACATGATCTGTTCAAGAACAACAATAAAATAGACCTAATAGAACAGTTTCTGAGAAATCCCAGGATTTCATTTCCAGTTCTGTTCATAGATTCTCTTCTACATATTTTCCTTGTGTTAAATCTATGCAGAACACCACCCAAAGAAAGAAATATGATTATTGTTTACATAAATGAATCTTTACCTCCATCAATGTTAAAATTGCCCCCATCAAAGTTAAGATCCCCCTATAATAGGAAATACATATTTGTGCAGTAAGAACTTGTCTATGTAAAGAGTTTTTAAGACAAATAAGGCATACAAATACAATGAGAGGAAGAAAATTTTATTGTCCCCACTATATCCCTCCATGGGTGAGGCAGAGGGAAAGACCAGGTAGCATGAGAGAAATTTTAAGGGGGTTGGTTTGGTGGCAGAAATAAGACCTGTCGTGGGCACCCTGAGGGTCCCCACCACTAAGCTCACCCCCCTCTACATCTGCAGCTACCAGAGATTCTATTAGTTTTACTCCATCATAGGAAGTCATCAGTCTGAAACAGCTTTTTTTTTGTGATACAATGTTGTGGTAAAGCATCTGAGGGAGAGACAACTTTCCCCACAGGCTGTAGGCTGAGGGGAAAACACCACAAGACTGCAAATCACACTCCCAAACAAACTTGCCACTTAACAAATTTTGAGTAGATTTATAAAGCATGTGGTTTAGCTGGAAAGAGCATCATCCTCAAGAACTTTTGAGGCGAGATCCCAGGGGATAATAGGAGTCTGAACAGGAGTATTGCAATTACAAAAAAGCCAGCACCCGCTGATTCTCTCCTGAACCAGCCAGTTCTGCTCCCTACAGCCAGAGCCCCGCCGCATGCTGCCCTTTCCCAGTCACCCCAATATTCATCATAGATCTGTTCCCACAGTCCTGACACTGACATTCTGAAAGCAAATCATCAGCTCTCTGGCATCTCCATTTTGTTTGACATCCGGCAAGACAATGAACCAGTGTGACAAATTACTAACATCAGAAATCCCATCAAGGAATATTGTGACAAATAGAAACTCTGCAATTACTTCTTTCATAGCCCTCGACACCGTGTCTGCAAGCAGCATCAATCAGACCATTCAAGATACGATTAGACAGCTTCTGAAACCCCCTTTGCACTCTCCAGATGTGCCATTACATGCTTTACTCATGGAGAACTGTTACTAATTTTAATATAGATCTTCTAATGTAGGATGGTATTTTGATTTTTTTTTCCCCTGTTTTGTAGTCATGGCCTTTTTCGTCAGGAGAGAATCACAGAAAGGCTCTAAGGTGCATCTTTTCAAGGGTAGCCTCAAGTAATTTTACTGAACAATATAACAAACCCCTCCTTTATCATCAATAATATCCCTTATCTCCACTAACACTTTTATATAAATGTTGACAATATATCTAAACCAGATTGCTTTACAAAAGAACACACACAATGTGCAAGGACTAAGACATATGACTTGGTAAAAATCTGTGGGGTTAAAGTCTAGCACAGTTACTGTACCTTGTGTCAAATATGTTCCAAGAAACTTTCAGAAGAGTGAACTTTATATTAATGATAATTTATTGAGCTTTATACTAATGATAATTATATTGAGCTATTTGTTATAATATTTGATAAAACATTAAAGTAGGTATTCAACTTTAAAAAAACCTCTTGAACTATTCCAAAGACAGTTTTTAAAGCAACAGTCTTATTGTTTATTCCTTTGGAATCAAAAAAATTCCAATTTTTTTTTATTCCTTCAGAAAACCCTCAATTAAGTCAACCTTAACAACACAAATGAAAATTTTGTGACTGCTTGTGAAGACCTGACAGAGCTACACAGACCTGCTTGAAAGGCAAGTATGAGCTCCTCCTTTCTCAAGGCATTAATTTACAACATAAGGATTATATAATGAAGTTTAAGGGATACAGATCAGGTTTTATGATGGAACTGTATTAGTGCACAGACAGATACATTTATCTTCAGTTAGTTCTAAATCAGAGCAGCTTAAAATTAGTATATGCTGCTAAAACTGTGCATAATGAGAAACCATAATAGTTTGGAGAGTTATTTATTAGTTTAATTTAGGTATGATCCTAACACACTTCTGGTGCTCAGATTTGAGTAATAATGTCAAAGGTGTCAACGAGTTGAATCTAAGATAGTTTATCTAATCTATACTTGGCCATCCCACATCTAGGGTCCACCAAAGACTAATTCCAGAGTGTCAGGAATGTTCCAGATTTTATCTAACAAGCAAGCTAAACAGACTCCAAATGGGCAATGAAAAGGAACTGCTAACAAGTGCTACAATGTGAGATATTAATTTGACTATTTATGCTCCTACTAAGAATTAAGAATTCTATTAAGAATTAACAATATTTTAGATCTCAGGAGATGATTTCACCAGTTAACAGCATTCATAATTTTCAGCCACCTAATGCTTTATAATAGAAAACTGGTGAGTTGCTAATATTCTTCATATCAAATACAGAAAGTCATTTCACATGAACAACAACATGGGCTTGCTTCGTGTTTTCACACTTCATTTCCACTGAGCTGAAACCACTTCAGACATTTCCAGCTGTCAGTTCCTGTCCCACTGGGGATCTAGAATGTGCATTGAGATGCCTGGAGAGTTTTGGAGATAAAAGCAGTTGGGTGGAAAAAAGGGAGCAGTACACACTGGCTGAAGAGGCTTTCTGACAGCAGTAGGGAGTGTGGTCTGGCGTGCACAGTGAATATACAGATGTTATACAGGCCTTATGGATACTTTTTTTTGAGCTTATTTCCTAAAACTCATCCACATACACTGACCTCTTGACAATCTATATTGGTGACTGTATAGCATGTATTTTAAAGAGGTCAATGAGAAAGGAGGTAGGAAATTAACTCCCTCAATAATGCGGTCTCCTAGAAGGCTTGGCACAGTCATGCAATAAAGTCAGACCTGTGGTTCTCTGCTTGTCAGGACCATCTAACAAAAAAGAAATAAGAAGTGATAGGTGGTGGGGAATCTCCTACAGTTCCAAGAGATTTACGACTTCAGAGCACAAGTTCGTGACATGTTTTTTCAAGCCTCTGTCACAGACTTGTGGCTAAGCTCATTTCTGCTCATATGGTCCTGAATCATTACAGATTGTTGGCATTCTATGAGAAACTGCATTTATCAGGAAGGGATTTGTGCTATCTGATGGGAAAGAGCCCATTGATTTTTTTTCAACCTGCTACAACTGCACTTGAAGCTGAAGAGATTCTTTAATGCATTAAAATGGCACAGATGACCAGTAATAATTCAATGAATAATATTTTATGCATTCAGTAACAGCTTACACACAGCCTAGGATATTGAGGGATGAACCAAGTCAGTGGTTTAATTGAGTGTAACCATTGCATTCGTAGTATATTAAAGTACTTTGCTAGGGAAGAGATCAGGTAGAAGTTGGATGAAAAGGACATGGTAGTGTCATGGGAATCTTAATTTCACTTGCACCAGCGAAATGAGGGTATTCTGAATGCTAGAGATCTTCAGGACTAAGGAAACTGGCTCAGAAGCTTTTAGAAGATAATCTCCCTCACAAAGTCATGGCAGCTGGAAGGATGAATTTGGAGCTAAGGGAGCAACTCCATTAGTTGGTGGTGTTGGGGAGCTTTATGCTTCTTATGAGCTTTGAGTAAAGCATGAAACCCTGGTAACTTTTCTCAGGATTTATAAGAAAATAACTGGAACAATTAAAATCTGTTAGCCTTACACAATTAGATCATCAAAAGATTACAAATTCTTCTTGATGTTGGTAAACCCAAAGATATCTTTGCCTCTCATTACGGTCTGATTTTTTCCTTCTCAGCCAGATTAAATTAAGAGCTGGAAGAAAGAACAACGGAAAGAGAGAGCCAAATGATCTGACAAAAAACGGGTACAGCATGATGTAATGGTTGTGTGGTAATGCATTATGCTTGCATATTTTCTACTAACTTCCAGTCTTGTCAGCGCCCCTCTTGTACACTGGCACATGTCCTGGCACCACATTTGTAATTTTATACAAAGATATGGAGAATGCGTGGGAATCCCTTTGTGTTGTGGTGAAGCTGAGTTTTCCAGCTTTCCTGACTACCTCAGCTTAAAGCACTCTTGGAGATGTTATGAATATGGCATATTATGAATCTGGCTTGAGCCAAAACTGAGTTTAAGGATTTGGTTTCTGCCTTATAGTCTTCGGGAAAGAGGGACAGAGAAACAGCACATTTACAATAAAATGCAACGAGATTGAGCTCTATAGTAAATGTGTCTCTTAACGATATTTGGTTGATTAAAGATCTTACAGTAAGGCTATTACTGCTTATATGAAGTATTGCTGTATCCTGGGAGTAACGGATGTTATCAGTATGTGCTCCAGTATTTCCTTTAACATAAGGGCTCTTCTACCCCATCATACTGACACCTCGTACAACAGTGACAACAGGGGGTAAAGGAGTTGTGAGAAGGCTGATGAAAAGTTTCTCACTGACAGTGTGCTGGATCCCAGCTGGGGTGTCCAGAAGCGAATTTCCTGCTAATTTGGAAGGTGGTCATCAGACCTTAAGAAGCCCACACAAGCTGAACCACCAAGCAAGGGCACAAATCAAGAGAGTGATGGGAAAGATCTACAGAGTGGCATGCTTCATGAAAGTCACGTACTACAGCATGGTCAATCAACTCACACATGCACATCTCAGTTAGCAGGGGCTGGCAAACTTAACCTCAAAAATGCATTTGGATTTAAACACTTCACTGAAACACAGGAAACAGCAAACACCCAACATTTACTAAACATTTAAACATGGTTCTTTCAAATTTTTAGTAACATCTCTTTTGTACTTAAAAGCACAGGAAAATCCTTCCTCTCCTCTGCTACTGGAAGAATTAAAAATGGATCTATGATTATGCGAATTCCCATTTTCTGCTGCAGCAAAAGGATATGGCTCCAATGAGCCAGTGAAGGTCTGTCTTTTGTTCATACAGATTCATTTCTGAATGCTGTCAACAATAACCAGATCTTTCTTTGCTTTAATTTTGTGGAGTTTGGCACCCACAAGAGTTGCAAGGCAGCCCAAAATAATAAACCAACTGAATTTGGTCTGTGGGTGAGACAAACTTCTCCTCCTCCTATTTTAGTTCTTTTCACACTCCCCTACCTTTCATCCTGACCTCATTATCTGCTTCTATCCCATATCTTAAAGCTTAACCTAAAGCCTATCAAAGTGAAATGCAAACCCTCATTGAATGCAATAGGCTTTGGATCAGGCCTGTAGGGATTAATCAGTATGAATATGGATCACCTCTGTGAGCTGCTGAATGCCTTCAGGTCTCAGTAGCATCAACAAACCTCACAGGACCAAGCCCAGAGCTGGCTAGTGGCACCAGGACTGAATGGGAGCCTGAGAGAGCTTTTGGGTTTCAGAAGTTGTGGCACATTGATCTGACAGGCAGAGGAGCTACTGTGTAGGTATGGGGAGGCTCTAGGGAAGTATTTCACAGGGTTGGAAGCTTCTTAGGCCCATCTCAAATTTTCATTTGAGTTATCTTAATAGGCTTTTCCCCTCAACCCTCCTGGGGTCTAAGGGAGAAAAAAAAGGGATAAAAAATTAATTCAGGTTCATGTTCTTTTGTGACTGCTCCTACTGAGCACAATAAACTGACATGCTGCTTTTAATTAGCATTTAGTTAACTGCTCATTTTTGTGCAGAAACTGTGCACCAACTCCAGTGAACACAAAGGTGCTGAACTGAGGACTGGAAGATTCTGCCTGTGAAAGATTCTGACAGGGTGGAATTATATAAAAAGCAACCCCTTAGATTCAGTACTCAGACTCTGTCTGATTTGAAACCATACAGATAGAAGCAATGAAGTTTGGACAGAAATCTAGTTATTATTGATAAATCACCTTAGTAACATATTTAAAGTCACTATTACAGAATAGAATAACAGAATATCTTGGGTTGA
The DNA here is from genome assembly GCA_013397565.1 of Ptilonorhynchus violaceus. Taxonomy (NCBI): domain Eukaryota; kingdom Metazoa; phylum Chordata; class Aves; order Passeriformes; family Ptilonorhynchidae; genus Ptilonorhynchus; species Ptilonorhynchus violaceus. The sequence goes on from VZRJ01006844.1 coordinate 982,194, forward strand.
AAGGGATCTACAAGGATCATCAGCATCCAATTCCTGACCCTGCACAGGACAGCCCCAAGAATCCTACCATGTGCCTACCAGAGAATAATGTCCAAATGCTTCTTGGACTCTGTCAGGCTGGTGCTGTGACCACTTCCCTGGGGAGCCTGTTCCAGCGCCCAACCACACTCTGGGGGAAGAACCTTTTTCTAATATCCAGCCTAAACCTCCCCTGACACAACTTCAGGCCATTCCCTCTGGTCCTGTCACTGGTCACCAAAGGGAAAAGATCAGCGTCTGCCCCTCCTCTTCCCCTCACAGGGAAGTTGTAACTGCCATGAGGTCTCCCCTCAGTCTCCTCCAGGCTGCACAGACCAAGTGCCCTCAGCCGCTCCTCATGCAGCTTCCCCTCAAGGGTCCATCTCTCTGCAGGGCCTCATCTGCCTTTGAAGGAGTCAACAGCTCCTCCCAGTTCTGTATCATCTGCAAACTCAGTATCTCTCCAAGTCCTGCACTCACGTAATTTATGAGATGTTGAAGACAAGTGGGCCCAAGATGGAGCCCTGCAGAACCCCACTAGTGGCTGAGCATTAAAACATAATGGGGTCCTACCTTACTGTACCTTATTTCAGTAAGGCTACAAGACCCAGCCCTTGAAAACCTGACTGTGTAGTTTGAGGAGAACACTGGCCTTCCCCTACCACTGCTCAGCACCAGAAATCTTGCAGGAATATTTGGGATGAAGAAAATCCCCTATTTTGTTATTACAATTCACATGAACTGCTTTTTGAAAAATTAAAGATCATCTTGGCAAATAAGGGAATTAACCCAGCTGTTGGCTGAATTCATAAACAGGGTAATAAGTCTTCTCCACAGACTTGCAGATGGGCATTACTGCATACACAAATTTGCAAAATGAGCTACTTGCATGTGAAATTTGCATGCCTCTTCAGCTGAGGAAAACGCACAGGTCTTGCCTTTTCTTTCCCGACTTGGGAAATCCCAAAATAGTATTTTCCTTCCTAAGTTTAAGAAAATATTGATGACCTCCTTGTTTGCCCCACCTGCTGTTCTTGGTCAGCATTCTCCAGAGAGGAGCCTGAGCCCAATGGGGAGCTGGATTAGTTGGAAGCCAGTGGAAATTTTCCAATACCCTATCTTTATTTTCATGGGAAATTCAAGCCCAGAAACATCTTTGAAAAAAGTGTTTAGCAAGTTCTTCTACACAGAAACAAGGCATTTATGCTTTTAAACTCAGATAGGAAACCAGGAAATTTTTACCATTATTTCATTATTAATACTGCAGTAGGAACTCCAGTCATGGACCAGGAGCCACTGACATGGTCTTATGCTTCAGTTATGAAAGGCAGAATAACAAGGTGGGCCTGCTGACCCTCAGCAAGTCTGCAGGTGACACCAAGCTGTCCTTCAGGAATGTGGCTGACATGCCTGAAGGACAGGATGCCAACCAGAGAGACCTGGACAAGCTGAAGAATTTGGCCCATGGGCACATCAAGAGATTTAACGAGGCCAAGTACAAGGTGCTGCCTCGGGATCAGGTTGCAGCCCTGTGAGCCCAGAAGAGCAGCTCAAGTTCTGTGCACAGTCTCAGATGCTGTTTATAGGGTTAGACAACCCTTTACTTAACAAACGTGTCTCAAGACACAGGAAATGCCCCCCACTGGAACACACTGCATCAGAAGGGAAAGGACTGCTTTTACAGGGCTACTGCAAGAATTGTTTTGCACTTGCCTGCTGGCGAACCCTAAGCCCTGTTCTGACACTCCTGTGCTGAACTTGCTCTCAAGGTACTGCACTGAGACCCTGGTAATACTGACTTTGCTAAGCATAGCTTGGTGTACTTGAGAAAGTCTGAGTAATAACCATCACTGAATACATAACTTTTTACATGCCTTGTAAAATCATGTCATTTTTGAGCACTAGAAGGTTGCTGGAAAGTCACTCAGCACTACCAGAGTGTCATTTCATTATCATAAGCTTGCTTTTATTATTTTCATAAAGGAAACAAATGCAAAATGGACCAAAAAGGGATGCATTATTGCAGAATAGTAAAAATTGTAGTTTAAGATATTAATCACACTGAATCCCATGAGTTTTTGGCAGATAATAAATGTGTGATAGATGGATCTCTAAAATCACATGCATATTATGAACATAATCCTCACTTTAATGCAGGGTCATAGAATTTTACAGCCTCATAAGCTTGCAGGGTTTCACCTGGAACATCAAAACAATTGCTAAAACCATAATAAATTCTACAGCTAGCCATCTGCTTACCCTCCTGACCTTTCAAATCTTATAAAAACCCAAGCTCATAACTTTTCACTCTACGAATTTCAACTTTTTTTAAAATACAGTATATTCAGAAGGTTACTTCATCTTTTCCATGTAATAAAGGGGATCCATTCCATTTGATAATATTTTGTGGCAATAGACATTTTTTCTTGAAAGGATTTTGAGTGCTACCTCTACAGCTAATAGGATTGTGGGGCATTGCTAGTTGTTTTAGCCAGTTGGAAACATTTATTTTGAGTCATGGTCCTCTTGTATGGGTTCACCCATCAGTCCCTATTGGAAATTACATCCAGCAGCTGCTTTGGAAGAAGGTTAAATAGCACCAGTGTCTTTTTCCTGCCTTAATCTCTGGTATTGTGAATTACTCTGCTTTGTTTTTCCAGAAAGTCATAAAGGTTAAGTTTTCCTGTTTCTCAGCACTGAAATATTGTGTCTTTCTCTGAAATTAATATTTCTATTCCATATAAAAAATTGGGAATATAAAATCTATTGGTACATTATATTAAGACACTGTACTACACCAATACTTTTATATTGCCAAAACCCCTGTTCAGGATGTGTCACTTTTCTGAAGTGACACAAGTTAATAAGCAAATTATTGCAAATATACTCCCTTGACCTCACTTATATGGACAGGAAGGAGAACCAATAATAAAACATATATAAGAGAAAACCAAAAATTATCAACACAAAGCAAATAAGTTAGGGCTTACGCATATCAAAGTTTAAGAAAATACAGCTTGGAAACTCTTAGAAACAACTAAAAAGCCACAGCCAAATCAGGGCAAGGGCTTTACACTGATGTTGTCTCTGCGAAACACATCAGAGGGCAGCACCCTGTTAGCGTAAAGCACATCACTTCTCTGATTAATTCGCTGGTGGGAAAATTATATTCTCTACCATCTTCCTCTGATATCTGTAGCAAGCTTAAGGAAGGACTGCTCTTCCTTCCGTGTCACAGAGAGACCTGCTGTCACCCATGTTGTAGTGGTCAAAACATTAGTTGGGATGGACTCAGTCAGATGATGTAATTTTAATACTTTCTCTAAAAGTGATCCTCCCATTTCTTTTAGGATTTCTTTTTATTTTTCCCCTGTACCAGAGATAAGTACAAGAGGCATATCAAAGAGCCAGTGCTTAATGTTCAGAAATAGGACTAAGGTGAAAAAATTCTTAATTGTTACTTGCTCAAATTAGATTTGGCAGCTCTTTCAAAGATTCTGCATTTATCCTCAGCAATGAATAACTACAAGAATTATAAATCCACATGCAATTCTGAAAGTTTTGATTTTCAAACAACAACAACAACACTTTTTCAGATTAGCTTGACCAATTCTCCCCTTCCCCAAAATTCATTTATAGCCATGTTATTTTCTTCAATTTCCTGACAAGAAGAAATCTATGCAGTCTCTCCATACAGCTGTCTCCCTTAATAACCCTTGAACTTCTTGGCAACTTTAAAAAGGCATAGCTTTCAGAGGTGTGAAACCACTGCAAATATAATGAAAACAGTTGACTATTGAAAAGAGATCCAAATTATTGCCTCAGCTGAGGGAAAGATCTTTTCCCATTCTCAGAGATAAGAGCCAGCAAATCAGCACACATGTGCTCTGAACGAGCCACAGCAATTTGTCCAGCCAAATGAACTGGGGATGCTGCAGGGAGATAGGCTTGCTGCAAGAGGAAGATTGTCAAGGAATAATGAGAGAACCAGAGGAAACTGGTTGTAACTGGCAGTAAGATGATATTAGGGAACCTAAGGCAAAAATAATGGAAACAATGATTTTCAAAACCAGGTTCTCCTCACAAAACAATTTTTCTTTAAAATAATAATTAGACTACAGTATATTAGTTCATCTCTTTATGAGCTTTCCTTCAAAAAACTTTTAAATAAAAGGTGCAAGTCAGTGTTTAAAAGAAACAGAATACCTGCCTTTGCACCATACTGTAATGTGCAGGAAGGACTAAACAGGGATCCACTTATGGGAACTATGTAGTCAGAATATGTGTCAGGAGAAAGAGCTATTATCAAATTAGAATGCTTGACATATTCAGTGAATTAAGGTAGCCTACTGTTCTGTTTGACAGCAAAAAATTGTTTGCTAATAAATCTGTAAGTTCTACCATGTTAGCAAAGTACTAAATGCAAACTCCTCCATAAGAAAGTGTGGACACTTGCAGGGGATCTCCTAGCACAGGAGAGAACTGATACTGACAGCTGTGAAGAAGGATATCTGAAGAGAAAAAATACTTTGGAAGAAGAAACAATGGGTTAAATCAGCATTTTTTCCTGTTCACTGCAGGCAGTGAAACAGAGGCTGAACCAGTGTAATGCCCTTTCTCCTTTGTTACAGTTGCCGTCACAAGGCTGAGGCACCCGGCTCCAGTTTGTGTTGGTCTCTATGTAATGTGCTGTCAGTTCTTGCAGCCTTTTCATTTTTTATTATTTTGATTGGGAACCTCAGTCCTTCGCCAGAGTAAACATGATCAGAGACAATATTATTCTACACGCTTCTTACGCCACCTGTCCAAGCCAACAGCACCAAGGTGATTTCAGAGCAGTTCAGTGGTTAAGGCCCGTGCACATGCAGTATGTGAAGGCACACTGCCCCGGTATTTACTTGCTGCCTTTCTGCACCTGGAGCTGCATTGGTTAGCAGCAGCTGAAATCTGGCCTTTCCTAGAATGTTGCCCTTCTAAAACTGACATTATTTGCCTCAGCTCAAAATGTATCTGTTCCAAAGTTTATTTTGTTCTTGGCTTGAACCTAAAACATAGGCCCAGAATCCTTTCTTGTGTTTCTTTTATATGAAAAATTAATAGCTAGTGCCAAAGTTAGATAAACTCTCTGTTCTCGTCTCTGGGGTAAAACTGTAAAATGGAAAACTTGTAACCAAACTTAACTCATAACCTACTCTTCAATATGGGGAGCTGCTCCCATACCATGCAGAGGAGCATGGGGGGACCCTGGCTGGTTGAAAATCTGTTCCTTTTGGATACAGACAGATACTGTTCATTGCAATTTAATTTTTCTGTAGTTTAGATATGCTTGTTTCCACAACATCCATAGGAAAAGAACAGACCATTCTTGGCTTCCTACAACAGCCAACATTTTTCCAGTGTAAATCTCATTGGGGCAGAGGAGGAATAGAAGAACTTTAACCTCTTTTTTTCATAAGTAAAATGCAAAACGCTTCTCCTGGAACAGATCCAGCTTGGGGAGAAGGGGAGAAGCCCTCCAGAACAGCACAGGAAAGAAATGGCATTTGGGAAGAAGAATCTTTCTTTAAGGATGATCCAAAACAGATTAGGGACCGTGTCTCTCACATTATGTCCTTTTTGGTCACACAGCCTTCAGTAAGGAAATGTGGTGGTTGGGAAAAGACAAGTAGTTCAGGAAATTAATAAACATCTTGAATATCAGCAGCAGTTGCCATACCAAGTGCAATATTATATGTAGCATGCAGGTCACTGTGCTCTTTTAATCTGTTAATTACAACAGTTTCAGCTGATAATTCTGAAAGACATGGGAAATTGTGTTCTTAAAGAAATACCATTAAAAATTTAGTAAGAGGGGGTTTGACACCAAGAAGAATGGATACTAATGGTGCAGTAATTAAGTAAATCAGAGATGATGAAAGCTAAAGAGAAAATTAAATGCTTAAATGGATAGAAAAGGAAACAAACTTCAAATTATGATCACCTACAACTTCAGTCATTCCACTTCCCATTTACTCACCTGGGGGGAATGGATAGCAGTTGAAATTTATTTAATGGCACAATAAGAAACTGGGCTTCATCTTTCTTCAAATTAGACTTGAATGAGGTTATTTCTAACATTTAATTCCAAGAAAGCAGAAGCTTTATTCAGGATTCCAAACAAAAAGACAGAGTGGAGGTTCCATTTCTAGTGGAAAAAAATTCTGTGCCACATTCAAACACTCTGACTAATTGACATTGTGATTTGGAAAGTCACAGAATGGATTGCTCAGTAGAAAGGTGATCCCACTGGCACTGTGTTTGTGACCCATTAGCCTCTCAGCCTACACTGGGATAAACTCACTTTAGCAAGAGAATATACTCAGTGTTTTATACACTTGGATAGAGTTTCCTTCAACATGCTTCCCTCACTCCTTGTTACAAGCAGGGTCCCTTTCTGTCCCAGGGAACAAACCTCACATTGATGCAAATATACTGAGAAAGAATCACATACTCAGACAGCAGCGTAGATGCTGCAACCCTCAGACACAAAATAACTCTGGAAAAGGAGTTCTTCAGAATTACCTGGGCAATAAGTTCATCTTCACATTTCAGATCTGTGTGTGCTGGCATTAAAAAGGCTTCAGAAACATGCTCTATCTGCACCTTCTTTCGTTCTGTGAGACACTTGTCAACCTTGGTAGTTCAACCTAATTTAAATAGTTCCCGTTCTTCCACATTGGTAATGTGGAATTGATTGCTTAAAGGAAAATTATTTTATAAGCAGAGGAGAAAATCACAACTGCAACTCAACCAGAATACAGTTGCTTAAATATAACAAAATAATACCTTGTTATGTTGTAAACAAATGCAATCTGATAGTCACACATCCTTCAAATTAAAAAAATCAAAACCACATTGCGTATTTTTATATTTACTCCACACAGGTTTCACAATATTTTCTACTCATTTGGTTTTATCCTTCAATAATGTAATTCTTACACATTGGAAATCATCCAGTAATGTAGTCACTGTATATAACAGAATATTAAAGACCAAATCTAGTATCAAAGTCTGACTTCTAGGAATTACATCCTTAAAGGGCAGGAGAATATAAGAAGAATAGAATAGACCATAGAGATAAATGATTATCGTTGAATCAGATACTCATTCTTTTCTTCCTTTAGTCTGATTTTTGCCACAGATGAGAAGTTCACTGAAAATCAGCAGAAATTGTTATTAAACAAACAAATTGCTACCAAATCAGAGAGTAGACTTAGAATAATGTAAAAAACCATAAATAATCCAAAATTCATATGTAAAATTGTTGATTTTCGAAAATGCAAACTACTTAATAGCCTTGGAATACTATATCAGTAAAATCACATTCTCATACAACCTCCTATGTCATCCTGGGCTGCCCTCCCTCTCCAAGTTTCAGAGCTGAAGGTTTGATTCTCAAAGTTGTATGTGCCCTCAAAAAAGGCCAGCGCTTTCCAAAAACAATTTTAATAAGATCTCTTCACAGTAAAATAAACCAGATCTCCTAATTCCCTTTTCTCTTTGTAAACAAGTTCACTTTGAGACAGGATGAAGTTTTCACTTGAATTAAAACTGGACGAGATGGATTCTAATCCTACAGCCTCATCAGTGTCCAAGACATACCCACAGCACTTTGTTTTTTAGCCACACTGAAAAATAAGCCTCACAGCTTGCACCAAGTGAGGAGGAGCCTCATCACAAACAACTTGGGGCCTGAGAATGTTGTCCAGCAAGGTGAAGGGCTCACAGAAGTTTTGAATTTCAGGCAAAGTTTCACTTACAGTGTTTATGAAAGGACTATTAAAAACTAGAGTATAGGTAAAATAGATTGCTCTGTTAAAGTAAGCAACACAGTTTGCAGACTTAACAGTGGGTGATTACAGAGGGGCAGGATGGCAGCGTTAATACTCATGGCATATATTTGTGTTGTCTATAATGACATTCATCCCAAAGGCCAGCAGCAAGCTTGCTTTACATACTGAATCCTTGATCTGGAATCAGTTTCACTGCACAAAATGACAGCTTGTGCTACCTGCTGCTGCCTCTCTGTTAACATTTCAAATGGTCCTCATTCTTCAAGAAAAGAAACCAAAGCGAATTCTCAAATGTAAAGTCACATCAGTAACACTAGCTAGGCTAGGGAAAGACCAAGGTGTGTTAGTATCTCTGGAAGGGCACAATTATGAGGAAAAAAATGCAGTATGATTCTCCTTGTCAAAACAGTAAGCACTACCTCTGCAAATACACACACAAACTTAGCTCCTCCAAGAAAATATGGCAGTACTCCCCTGGAGAAGTAAAAGACCTAGACAAGATTCAGAAAACTTTCCACCTTTTCACTGAGATATCCATCTCATCAAGGTTATTTCTAATATACTCATAGGGTAATACAAACAGCTAGACAAAAAATACTGTAGAGGATATTTTGTTTTTTGTTGTTGGATATTCTCCTGAATGTCTTTTCTGTGGGCCTTTGGGCCTCCTTTTTTCCTCATTCTTCTCCAACTTCATTTTGACTTAAAATTTAAAACATAGAACATAGGGAACTTTGTCAGCTTGCTGAAGTAAAAAGCATAAATCTTGAGGGTAAGATCCTCAGAAGACATAAATGTACCAGAGCTGTAAATCAGGGACCCCCAGCGACGTACCAGGGGCAACTCCTACACTCCCATCTCCTTCCATTTGTCCATGGGGCATAAGGGCTGGCAGGTTTGGGGTTGGGTTTTTTTGGAAACCTATACTGGTCTAATTTAGCTATTTACTTAATCAGTGACAGCAGATGAACTACATATGGTAATAGATGCATAAACAAATGAATTATGGATAGAGAATGGCCATCATGTTATTTCTCCTTTTAAAAATCGACTTACAGGATATAGACCTCTGGAAAAGCAATTATCAGAACCTCTCAGTGTTTAATAATACATTAAATGCAAGATGTATGCTGCCCCTGGAATATATGTGAGCAAACAGTAGCACAGTTCCACTTTTTGTTTACAAATACTTAAGCTAGAGAGCCAATATCCAAGGGTACACTTGCCAAGTACCTGTCCAAAGCCATACTGCATGAGGGTCTGATTTGGGAAAGAGTTGTAAAGGTGGTCAAGACTTAATTTGCTTAGATTCTTGGGTCTGTCAATCTTTATTCAAAGTCTGTGGAAAAAACACACACTCTATGAAGATGCTATAACCATCCAGCCAGACCAAAGAACAAAATAGCAGCAGAATTGAGTGCTGGGGATTAGTGTGACAAGTAACAACCTTCAGAGCAGAGACTTCACGTCCTACAGGCTACAGCACAGCAAGAAAAACCTTGCTCTTGACTTCATGGCTCACATGATTAGTCATTTTTAGTGCCCTGCTGAAATTAATTTTCCTTGCAAAAGAAATATTTTTATTTCCTATTTGCTATATTTGCTTATAGTTATTTATTTCTTTTGAACTTTAAAACACAATTCCACTAATCACACAGTTACTCACTTTGAAAGAAGGAAATTGTTATAACATTTGTTCGTATTTATTGTTATGCCAAGGATTTTATAATCACTGTGGTAGTCACCATCAACCATATTATAGTATACAATTTTTTTCCTCAGTGCTTGACGTCTCTGATTAATAAAGTTAAATGGTTGTAGATGGTTTCTAATTTCCCAGCCTGAACCTAGGTTCATGAGTGTGTTCTATCTAAATCTTCCTGCTCCTCATCCTCTTGCCTGTAGGAGACAGAAGCTGTGAGCAGCAGACCACCATGTTACCTAGTAACATGTATGTTCCCAAACTGCATTCCTAATCGTGTTGTGAGGATTTTTGCTGGCAGATATGCAATATGCTCGTTCACATGGTCTCCTCTCACGCAGAGCAGGAGCCCTCACCTTTGGTAGCTATTTCCTTCTGACTAGTAACATCCTCCTTTTCACTGAACACCCTGCAGTGTCACATGATGAAACCCAATACATTCTCACAATTTCCTACTGCACGTTAATTACAAACCCCTAGTCAAATATCTTAAAGCAAAACACATTAGCAGTCACATTTACTCAGGTTTAGTTAGTGACATCCTTTTGTACCACTCTAAATACTTGCTCTGCTTTTCATGCTTCTCTGCACTGAAACAACAACTTGGCTTCTTCTGACACACCTGAGGATCTCAGAGTAGTAAGCTTTCACGAGGTGCTACTAGATACATAAATTATGTTCCTGATTTCTGTTTGTCTAGAAGACCACTTGTGTTACATATAAAGGCTGAAGGAACAATTTGATTGGTACTTTGCATTCTCAGTCAAGTTAATTATCATTAAGACACATCCTTTTTGTTGCTCTAGAGATCAGGAACAAGTAGACTATCTGCTCCAATTTGAAAATAAATACAGAACATTTCAAAGTGTATTATTTTATATGGCCTCTAGATTCATTGTGCTTTTGGACTCCTGAAGTCTTAAGAAAAAAAGGGAATATTTCTGTGGGATTCACAAGCAAAAAAATAACACTAACTCCCAGCCTTATTAGTGGGTGTCCTGTGACTCTACAGCCCACAGCAATACCATTTTTTCCCCAGAACAGTTCCCTGCACATGCCTGTTTATTTTAATTGGAAGAAAACTTGGAGCATATCTCCATAGCTGTATGATCAAGTTCCAGGTTCACTTACATTCTCCCTGTCAACTATTCTTAACTCTTTCAGGCAGTTTTCTTTGCCTGAGGGGTTCATGTTTAAACTTGTTTGGAGGCGACCTATTTGTCCAGATTCAGCAGACTATAACAGCCATTAATGAGTCCTGAAAATCAGGAAAGCAAGGACATTTTCCCAACCGGTTCCTACAGGAACTTGTGTATGAAAAGGGCTGAGGCAAGAAGAGTTTGGCATCAATGTGAGTTGAAGGTAAGATCTATCTCAAGAACTTAAAATTGTGATCTTTTATTCAAGAAATTATATGGAATATGAGAACATCTTTTGGCTACAAAGATTCCTTCCCAGGTAATAGCAGGATAATTCCAGTCTTTGTCCAAAATCTTTTAATGGATGGTATTGGCAGAGCTTAAACTAGCATTACTAATACTGTGTGTATTTATAAATGTTAGTGTTGACTTTAATTCCACTCTCCCGGCACACCATTCCTTTTTTCCCCCCGGATGGGGACTACTTGCAACACATTGGGCTGTGTGTGATCTTCGTGTAGTTCCCAACTCCCACTAAAACCCTCCAGGTGAAGGATTTTTTTGTTTGTTTGTTTGCTTGTTCTCTGGGACAAAGCAGTGTAGAGAGCCTTCTCCATCACTAAATGATGTTATTTAACTAGAGTTTATCACTCCTAACTACCAGGACACCAAAGGACAACTTAAGGGAAAAAAAAAGAAATACCAAACTCAAGGGAGAAGTGATGGATTATTCCAAATGTTTTGTATCCCAGATAGATCCACACAACCTGCCAGCTTTTCCAGGGCACATCTGAAGACTGTGAGGATGGATGGTAACAGGTTTTCACAACACAGGGCACCGGGAAAAGAAATATCACAAGTAGGAAAAAACCCACCTCTCTTCAATGACAAATGACCCAATTTGTTCCTCCCCAGTAACTGTGGCAACTTGGTACAGCTTTGCAAATCTCTGTCACTGCTGCTATGAATTGGTTACATTAAATGGATCCTCACTTTTCTTAATGCAAGGCATGGCAAATGGCTTGTAAGTAGTTTTAGGTCAGGTACACCAATTTTCAGTTTGAAGTTGCAATTATTTTTTCCGGCTTCCACTTACTCTCACACAGCCTTTGCTCAGCTAGAAGAGAGTCAGCATATATAACAATTTGCATTGCAAGGAATATGATACAGCAATTAGAGAGGATGAACATTTCGGATCAGATTCCTTTCAGTTTGATTCTCTTATGATACTTTTACTGTGGTTCTCCAGATCACACCCTCAGCTTTGCATTTTGTAGAACCTGGGCAGCCTTTCAATTGTCTGACCTTTCAGTAAGCCATGTTTTCTCCAGATACTAAAATTGAATATAATTTTACTTTATTCAGTATTAATAAACTGTAAACAACATCATTGCCTATTCTTGGCAAAGTGCCTGAATTAAATAGCTTTCTTAATGTATCTTCTATCTGTATTAGGGCTATTTAAAAGCAATATGCCAAGCATGCTGATGATAAAAAGACCATTTTTCATTCATCTGTTTGCTTTTAAGCTCTGTATTCCCTGTGAATATTTTTCTCAGCATAAGCAGTGCAAATATGAGCCTTTGTACTTCAAATACATAAATTACTATCTAGCTTTACAAAGAAACTGCTATTTTCCTGAGCAAGATGGTCAACTCTCTTAAGATGGTAAAAGCCACATCTATCCCCACTCTAGCGAAAAATACCCAGCTGGACAACTAATGCGACAGAAGTTTTGTTTGAACTGCTTCTACAGGTCTGATCACTTACAGAAAATAGCAATTATTATTCATATAGTTGCCCAGGAGAATATTTTTTGTTAAGTGAACAGATGTTAGTTAGAAAACTTGGAAGAAATTAATATCAAACCATTGCATTAATTTAATGCTCACTACCAGAGAGCAGTAATCAGTAACCATCCATAACCAATGGTTAAGTTCATTTATTACAAATCTGTAATGAGCTAACAGATTGAATAGTCAAGTCCTGAATCTTTTATCTTGTGGATGCTTTCAACTGAACTCTGAACCTTCTGCTGCCAGTTTCTCCTGTTTGAATCTAGTAGGTAGCACTTGCTACTTAGGCAGTACTCTCATTTCAAAATTTAAACAAAAATGCTCAGGATTAAAAAAAAAAAATCCCAAAGAATTCTACTTGGCTATACTAAAAGTATTACACTATACCATAATTAATACCATGACTGATATTTATTTATGAAGTCTCCATGTAACAGAGAATCCACACCAAGATAGCGTGCCATGGGTAAATGTTGGGGGACCTACTCAATTTTCTTGCTACGTTTAAGCCCGCCACTGATTTGAAATGAGAGCTTCAGTTCTGAAGCACAGAGAAGCCCCCCTTCCCACTTGGTTAACAGAATTATGTCAAGAGTGAGTTTTCTGTTATATTTTTAACCAATATTTTGAAATAAGTTGCCAAGTTTGTATCTTGAAGGAGAAAGAAAGATTGACAAAAATTAAGACCAATGACAGAATATTTTCCAGTCTAAAGAATAAAAGATGTCCCCTTCCCAATTTTAGAAGGCTATACAAAAATCCTCAAACCAACAAACATCAACCATCAATCTGGAGCCCAACAATGGAAACGCTGAAGAACAAAAATATAATTTCAACCCCTTTTACATCAGTAGAGAGAAAACCTTTCTGAAAATCTGGAAGCACTTCAGTGCTTAAGAGCTCAAACTCTGGGTTTTCAGGTGGCAGCTTGGGAAGACCTGAGGCTGATTGTGCAGCATGCGGAATGCACTGGAGACAGGCAGGGCTCTTCCTGCAGTGCAGTCACATTGTTAAGTAATGAAATACTTATTTGCATCTTTACCCAGTAAAATTTCATATAAATATAGGTGCTGATAACATAACATTATTTATGGCTAACAGCTGTCATATTCCCCAGCTGTTTGCTTGTTGTCTGCTATAACATATGTTAATTTAAACTTTCACCAAATGTCATGGATTGTTTGCAGTCCTCCAGCTGCAGCTTGGCAAATTTTTCCTTTAGGTTTCTGTTGGCTCTGGAAGTGATTACACAGACAGCCCATAACAACATAAACAAGTCTTGTGTGGCTGCTGAGCTGTTCGTTAACTCAGCTAAGTGAATGTTTGCTGGAACAAGCAAAACAGGGATATAAAGTATCACACTTATTTTCATTTTTTTGAGATATATTTGGATGCTATCAGTAGAGAAAATGCAAGGAACACTGGAGTCAAAGAAATCTTTAAGGAAAAAAATGCATCATGCACAACACATTTTTATTTCTTCCATGGTCCTAAATTAAAAGAAAAATTAATCTATATTTTTAGATAAATTGTATTCCAAACAATGTCGAAAGTGAGGTCTTCAGCTTACAAAAGGCTACTACAAAAATTTTATTGACTTAACATAGCAGGTCTGGGTGACAAACTTTACAATCTATAAAAGGTTTCCATATAACATGAAGAAAAAATAGGACAAACTGAATATCACAGTCTCTGTGCAATTTCTAATGCACTGCATTGCACAGTAGGAAAAAACTCACCAGACAGCAATGAATAGTCTAAAGCAGAAAACTGAAGGTGGAGAAGAAAACAGCAAGAAGGATTGACAGGACTTTTCAGGCATCTTGGGTTTCTTTCTCATGGGAAACTTTCAATCAGAATAAATACCATCTAAATGCTGAAAACAAAGGCTGGTACAGAGGGGAGGCTCTGGTTTCCTGTACAACAGCTTTTGCCATCCCTGCTTTACTCTGCTGCCTCCTCCACAGTGGGACACTGGCATTTCTCTGAAATGTGCAAACAGTAAAACACCTCCTGCTTTCAGAAAAGATATTTAAATTACACTAAAGGTCAGCCTTGGCAGGTAGAACAACTTAGATCTGCTTTTCAGAGCAGGGGAATGATCAATACACAGAAATGGAACTTACACTTACACAAACGTACAAATGATAAGATGATGCCAGCAAGCACAATACAAATATTGATCAATTTAAATATGAGAGTAAGCGGAAAAGGAGAAAACATCATCTGTGGTGACAAAGTGACAAAGAGGCTGGCAGCAAATAAAATGGATGGTGAGATGGGAAATCATTCTTTTTCTTATTATTTATTTTTCCTTAACTCCACTTGGTATTACCTCTCTGCTTTTCATCCTGTTTTCGAATCACATTTTAAACTTACTATGGAACAATTTCTCAAAATATAGAATATGTTTTAGATTATTATGATGCAGAGCCTCTACAGAAGTAAAGGGTAGCAGAGAAACAGAATTCCTACATCAATTATACAAGAATCAATGTGTTTTCTGTAAAAATAAGAAAGCTGAAGATCAAAGTTGCCTTGTGCTGCGGTACAATTTGCCACAGCGTGGCATTACTTATTTTAACCAATACCTGCAAAACAAAAGATAGCTAATACAGGCATAGGAGACTTCAATTTCAATCAATGCACTTATATGTGTAACAGAACCCCAAGTTTTTCCTGAATAGGTTGCTTTGTGTCACTGACAGAGTTACAGGACCAGCCTGGGGGACTAGCTGTGGAAAGCACTGTGTCTGCACTATACTCAGGGAACAAACATTCCCCACTCTCTCACTTCAGCCCGGGACATTCCTTCCTTCACTCACTAAAGTATTATGGCACATTTTAAATTTTCTTCAGTAAGGATGTTTGCCCCAAATAACTCAATGTTGATTAGAGAGAGGGTCATTATCCCCCCACATCTCTCTTGCAGACCTCTCCTACAACAACAGTTCTACAAGCTACTGAACTGCTCTAAGGCAAAACCCTTCCCTTCAGCACCATATCAGAGACTGGAGCACTTAATCCTTCTTTTCAGCAGCACTCCTCTAACAAAAGTTGCTGAATTAGAAAAGGCTTCTAGTTTGTTAATAGTCTGCCAACTGACACAAAAGTTAAATTTCACCCAGTTGAATAACTCTCATTTAGGGCCATTTACAATTTTTTTGAAAAGCTCAATTGCACCATCACAGTAAAATGCAACATCTTATCTCTGATAGTCACCATTTTCTTAATATTGACTTAATCCTTGAACACAAAGTTTAAAGGAATGGATATTACTCAAGACTGATTCCACAAAATGAAAACTAAGTCTGCTGAAACACCATCTAACCTTCCTCTAGAAGCTTTAGATCTCAGATTACCTAGGGTGTATTTTTGCTTAAAAAAAAGCTGTTCTGCACTGTGGCGCACACAGAATGCTTGCTTTTGCATGTTCAAATCCTCTCTTTAAACTCAATATACAATTTCCTCGAGAATCTGAGGACTTTTTCCAACACCTTGCTCTTATTCTACAAGGAGATGTGTATGTGGAAAGACCCCAGCAGACTTCGGATCAAATACAGAAGGCACATAGCTTCACTGTGGTGAAAGGCGGTAGAGTATGTGGTAGCTGCTTTGAATTCATCTTCCTCACAGCTTTTCAATAGCACAGTATTAGATGGGTTGATGTTAAGTTACTGCCTACATGAAGCAGTGAGGTGATGTGTAACCATCTCTTCCTTAAAGCCATGATCCACACTTTGAAGTGTAAAGTAAAGCTGCAAATTGCCTCCAAAGTTGCCATTTTCAAAATATAACACCTGAATTTCCCATTACTTAAAGCAGCTGGGGACAAAAATTCTAGAAAACTCTAAGTACCATTTGAAGATTCTTTTCCTACATGTTGAGACTTTCAAGACAAATATCAAAAAATAAGAAAATGAGACATATTACATCCCATTTCACACCATTTGTTTCTGCTTCAAAGTTGAGCTTTGTGTTCTTGATTTCTCAATTAATGTCCATAATAAAAATACTGCAAGTAGAACAAAGAATCTAACCGAAAATGAGGTTCAGCTTATGACTTCACTCAAAGGTGACTTCTCCCTGTAGACACAGTTAATTTAGACTGAATCTGAGCAACTTGTTTGCTCCCAGATAAGCATCCCTGAAGATGTAAAGCCTTCTTTCCAGATTATGCAGGTCCCATGTTATAGCACCCTTTACCAAACACAGGGAGAAATGTGATATTTTGTTGATACAATCAGTAATGGATAGAGATGAAGGACAAGAAGTGTGCTTCCAC
Organism: Ptilonorhynchus violaceus; assembly: GCA_013397565.1. Lineage (NCBI taxonomy): Eukaryota > Metazoa > Chordata > Aves > Passeriformes > Ptilonorhynchidae > Ptilonorhynchus > Ptilonorhynchus violaceus. The sequence goes on from VZRJ01006844.1 coordinate 998,966, forward strand.
TAGTACCCATAACAGATTTCTGTGCGACCCTCACAAAACAATCCAAACCTTGATAGTGCTCCTGTTAGAGGTTCAGACATATTTTATTTAAGTAATATGTAAAAACTTAATGGAATTCTTTAATATTAAGTTACTTCATCAGAGGAACTTTTACATTCTTGTATTGTGCTTGTATATAAATTACTTTGATAAATTATTCCAATAAAGTGTTTATTTTCAAACAGATGATGCTAAAAGCACTTAAGTAACCACTGTGTCTTTAAGGCTGCAGACTATGTTATGGGTTTCAGACAAATGCCATAACTACAGACTTGTTCTAAAAATTATAATTTGACATAATAATCAGGCACCGACATATTACTAGATCTCTTTATCAGAACATCAATATTCAATTGAAAAACAGACTAAAAAAGAAATCATTGACAGAGTTGAAAAAAAGTGTGTGAGTGGGGAGAAAAGAATAGCTGGAGGAGTGTAACATTTGCATTACAATAAAATAAGAATTTTTGTGAAAGCAGCAAGTGTATTTGCAGGGCTGGGGGTGTCAAGAACAGTCTCATCTGAAATCCTTGTACTGAGACCCTTTGAGGTATCTCACAAATACTGCTGGTTAGAGATGTTAGGAAGAGTTCTTAAAGTGTAATGAAAGCAAAGGAGAGACTGGAGCTACTGCCATGTGATGATACTGCCCTACATCTGCCAAACCTTTCATGACTTACCTGTCTTGCAGGTTATGAACAAGACAAAACTTTTGTCTGTGGCAACGGAACCACATCTCTTTGAACTACCTCTGTGACAGGCAGTTAACTCTAGTGGGTGGCATCACTATCGTGAGTGCTGCATCTCTCTCCTGGCATGTCTCATCAGGGACAGGGACCTCTCCATGACACCTGCCAGCACCTGCAGGGACCTTTGAGTTCAGCCAGTGTAGCTGCTTAACCATGTGTCACTTAGGCCATCAACCCCTTCAGGCAGAGGGCCTGTCGTTGCTGGGTATTTAGATACTGATTCTGGGTGTGCCATTTGCCAGGGCCCACGAGTTATGAAAAAACTTCACTGGGTTCTTTGGCTCCGAGTATTCTCATGATACAAACCACAGTGGCCTCAGCAAAGGATGTCACAGCAGGTGTAAGGACACTGCAGGTGTCCCCTGCCCTCTGCGTTGGCAGTTTCTGGCAAGAAGTGGCTGACAGAGAACACAAACCTCACAAGCACCAGTAATCATGCATGGCCAAACAATGATTCAGATCAGAGTCCACAAATAATGGCAAAAGAGGGAATAAGACTTTTTTTATCAAATACAAGAAAACAAGAAAAACAGAATGTATCATGATAGCAATCCTGAGCATGTACTAATGGAACCTGAAAATGCATTTTCTCTAGAAAATACATTGAATTAATAATAAAATGTGTGCTATACTGCCAGCACTATGCAAGCAAGAAGAATTTGACATAGAACATCTGCACTGTTCTGTGACTTTCTGCAGAAGGTATAAATACTGCCTTGTAACAGTCTAGGTCACAATGCATTTATTTTTCACCATTCTTCATAGGAACACCTTCTCTACAGGTGAGAAACACTGTCATCTCTAAAAACCCCTTTACAACTTGCCATAAACAAGCAAAGTTTCAGGACTAATTCCTAAGCCCATTTTTCTAGAAAACTTCTGTTGGGTACATCATTCAACAATCCTGACAGCTCCTGAAAGTAGCTTAGATTTTTTTTTTCCTTGCTAAATCATTTGAGTTCAAATATTTTACTATTTGTGAATCTTGTCTAGGAGCCATTAACAGCTAAACAAGTAATTGCTCTCAAGTTATCCTAATCAAAACCTCCTCATCTCATAAGAATGCAATAGATGATGCCTGTATATGTTATAAACACAAAAATGCTCTGAAGGAATACTATTCTCTCCTCAGTAGTCAGTTGCTCTCCTCTTGCCTTCTCGAGAGAGGAACTGCAAAGGAGCTGAGCACACAGAGCCAGCGCCCTTCCCACCATCAGCTCTTCTGCTGTGGCCAACTGCTTACTCGTTCCACAGCCACTCCACAGCACCAGGTATTTTCAGGCTACCAGGGACTTCTTCAAGTCCCTGTTCTGACCCAGCTGATGTCAACACATTATTGCCAAAGAGTCTTGTCCAGAAGTTTCACTCATTGTGAGCTCTGTAAAGTTGCCTGGTGTTTGAAGATGCCTGTATAATTAACTAACTCCTTGAGCTCACAGTAAGGTGCATCTTATAAAAACATATGGGCTTACAGGATCCTTTTCTTTGTGTCTCTGTAGGTGGTTTCTTATGTTGGCTGAAAGTCAATCCAATATTAAACTATAGCCCAAGATTAGATTTTTCCATACTAAATAATTCAAGTTAAATCAAATGACTGCTCCTTTATAGCTCTTGGGATACTCCAGTTACTTTCTTTCCACAGAATAGCTGCAATCTACGTTAGCTCAGTAGTCGAAGGTGGGATGACAACTGCATCTGGCACCTGAAGAGTCATTATACACAAGCAGCAGGGTAAAGCAGGTAGATTTAGTTCTGACTTCTGTACCCATGTACATGGAGATGAAATGGAAATCATGATCCACTAACAGATCAGAAAACACAATGGCTGAGATCTGAGGAAGATATAAATGGATAGCATGCCAAAAGCATGAACAAGCTGATCCAGGCTCCAGAAGTAACATAGTCTTTTACTGAAAGACTCCCCAAATGCTTGAGCAAATATCCAAACACTAACAATATAACAAAGTCTGCTACTAAACCCTTTTGTGGTTCTCCAGACTATAGCTTCTGTTGTTCCCAACAGCACTCTGAGCAGAAGGTATTAAGGGTTAAACACTGAAGCAATGATTCATATTCCCATATAATTACTCTAAACACTGAGTTTGGTTATTCCTAAAATGTTGTCCCTACTTTAGCAGCATATCATGACTATTTATTTCAGTTTTCTTTTGTGTTTTCCCTTCTAACGCTGTATGTAAAACAGAGGGTTTGAGGATGAATTATTTATCTCGCTTCAGAAAATGTGCTTTAAAATCATCTTCTTGGGGACACTGAATGCATTTATTACCCTAGAAAAATTCAGACCCAGCATCTGTTGTCCTGTGTGTTTTACTGGCTAATGATGAGAACCTGGGGGATTTGTTTACAGCAGGGCTTTCTGGATTTATTTTTTTGTTTGTTTTCTTTTGTTTATTTCACTAAAAGACAATAGGAAATTGAAAAACATTATTAATATTTTAATGGAACATCTTATGGGTTTTTGACAACTTACTGATTAATTCAGGTGGTTTCTAAATTACCCTCCTTTACTTTTGTTTCTCCATGTTGCCTATAATCTGATTGTGTAATGTGACTTCTTTGGCACAGGAGTCCTGAACCATTTTATCTTTCTAATACCCGCCTAGGAAAAAAACCCAGTGAATTCTAAGAAGAAATAGGTGAAAACTGTACTTCACAGGAAGTACTTGAAAGAAGGGAGGCTGTACATGTGCACGTGGGTATTTAGGACAAGTTTGTATTTATTTCTATAAATGGTCCCTTACACATTGGTTAGGAGCAGATTTCTGATTTGGCACTGAAACCAAAAGAAAGGTCAAGTGTTCAGATAATTACACTTCGCAAAATTTTACCTCTCCAAATAAGAGGTTTACCACTCTGTGCTTGTTTTACAGGCAGAGTCATGCCTTCCTAAGAGGAGAGAAGGAATAGTTGCTTTTGTTTTCTCTCCCCTTTTCTCCACGTGGGTGCAGAGATCATAAAGCACTAGGGGTAGGTGAGGGGAAGAGCACAGAACAGTCCCAGGTTTTGTACCCCAACCGAGCAGGATCCAGCCAACTTCCTGCAAAACAGAGGATGCTTGTGTCTATATGAAGCCACATTGGCTTCACCTTTCATCTTTCAGGTTGTCTTTTTTTCCCTAAGCCACACCGGACAACTTTCAGTAGTGTTTATGTAAAGAATGCCACACTAATTCCAAGAAGAATTCGTTAAATGCCCCACAAATTGAGCCAAATATCTGCAGAGCTAAAAGCATTTGAACAAATCTGAGCAAATGAAACCCAACCCTTTAAGACACACCAGGACCCTAGCACATTTCAGGGCCCTCACGGTTAACCTCTGTTCCACCTGCTGTAATGATTTTGGAGAAGATGAGAAGATTCTGAAATCAAACTACTAAAAAAGAAAAAAAAATATCCACAGAGGAAAAAAGTTTTAAGAAGTTCTGTAGGTTGCAGTTGCCAGGGAAACCACTTTGCAACAGCCATATGGTCAGAAAATCTATTTTCTTTGTTCTCTAGGGAAAAAAAAAAGGAGGTATTTTGGTGCAGAGTGGAAAAAAAAATCCCACAAAAGCTACAGAGAAAAATATTTGCACAGATATACTTAATCACTAATGAGAAAAGATAAATGACTTGCCAAAATAAGCCACAGAGATCCAGCACTAACTAAAATATTAATATAGCGGATGCAAGTTCCTTTCTGCATTATGTTAGTACTTCAAAATGAGCAGCTTCCCTTGGTATCAAACCTCTCTACTGGAGGTGGGAACTCTATAGACTGAAAGATGATTCCAGCACTGACTTGAATTTTCTTTGTTACTGTTTTTCCTATTGCCCTGTGCTTTCAGCATGGGCCCTGCTGCTCTAGCAGGGACCACAGCCCATAAATGTGTCCTTTTAAAGCATTTGCCTTTCAACCTTCCATATTACCGGGTTTAAGCAGAAGATTGAGGGAAGGACTGGAGGGAATCTGTGGCAGCATGTGACTTTTCCAGACTAGCATACAACTGCCTGCACCCCTGCTGGAATTGAGGACAAGAGCAGTTGCAGGTCCCATGGGCAGAGAGCCCTGATGAGCAGGGGTAGCCAAGGGGCTCTCTGGCACTGACTCCAGGCCTGACCGCAGAGAGGGAACCACATTTAAGCTTGAAAAATTACACCACAACCAGATTTTACTGTGCAGTGATGTAGAGGGGTCCCACAGTCCCTCACAGCTCTGCAGAAAGAGATGAAGAACCCATTCAGTTTGGTTCTTTGCTCACGAATAAAAATAATGTTATTTGACTGGATCTCTTTCTGCTTGCAAAGGTCTTCCTGGTAGAATTATTTTCAACTCTATCCATGCTAAGATGTTTGGAAAAGGTGTTTAGTTCCCTGATAATAATAGCTTGGCAGGGGGAGTGGGGGTAGGAGGAAGACCTTTGACAATAAATAATCTTCAAAAATGGCAAAAATACAAATAATTTGGTTTTACTCTAACCACAAGTGTTCAGCCCCCCACAGTTCAGAAACAGGTTTCCCTTCTCTTCAAACTATTTGCTTTACTCTTATAGCAATACCAACAGAAATGTTAATGATAACAAACCTAATAGTTTCTGTTCATTATGAATAATGGGTATTTACTTGCTCTTAAAAGTGCTACCCCAGTTGTTCTCCAAACCCAGGCTTAGATACATGCACAACCACAACATGCACAGCCACAACTTAAATTTTACATCAGTCTACACTGACTTTGCTGGTGTTACAGACCTGCCAAAGAAAAGTCTAAGGTGAAAACAAATGCAGACTACACCTCAGATCTATTTCTGATTCTCTGTTTGCCCCTGTGTCAGGCAGCAATAAATGAAATCCTAACTTCCTTATAAAGATGATGACTCTGGGATTTACTGTGTCAGTAATGCAATGGCATTCTCTCCTTCCCAAGCACGGTTTTTTTGGGATACTGAGACACAGCTTTCGGAGAAAGCGATAAAAGGAATGTGGGTACCAGGACATAGGGGATTTGTTCTGTCAAATCTGCTAATATTTACAGGAACGAAACAAGTGATGCCAAGACTAGCAACTAGGAGGAAGCATGTTTCCTTTCCTCTTAGACTCATGCTGGTATTTCATCTGAACTCTGCACCACACAGGCAGCAGTGCTGAGAGAATTAATCGTGGCACGCGAGTCCCAGGGTGCCCTGCTGTCTGCTATGAGCCTGTTGTTAGACCTTTGGAAGGATGCTCAGAGAGGAAACTTGGATTCACAATAGACGTCTACACTCTGTGAGCAGGGAAATGTTTGTCTACATTTTCAGAAAAAGGTGCCTGAAAATCAGACACCTTCAGAAGCAAAGGAATCTGTCTTGAAATGAAATGTGAATTTTCTATTATACTTTTGAGCAAGCATAACTATCTTTTTAAATCATCTTCTGTCTACCTTTATGTTCCTGGAAAGCTTCCATCTCAGGCTCTCACTCATGGCCTTCACCCAGAAGCTGAGCAGTTCCCAGCCATTCTTGGCACCTGGCAGCTGCACTCTCAGCCAGCACTGAGAGGCAGAGGACAGAAGTGTTTCCTGAAATGGCACAGACGCTTGACCCATTCCGCTCAAGAACTTTAAGGATTGGGCAGACTATTCTGAAAAAGTACACTAAGACTATCTTTGCTGGATCCTAAGAATTTCAGCTCTGAAACTAAGAAAACCTCTAAAGGTTATGGTTAAAACAAAAACCTGAAAGAACACCCTGGGGACTATCCCTATATCAAAATATTCCCTGGTTAACACTGGCAAGAAAACAAATGGCAAAGTGAGAGCAAGGACCAGCCAACAGTGGCAGAAGCTTTGAGGCAACATCATTAGAAAAATCATCTCAAATACGCCCATTATTCACCATACCAATCACTTCAGTGTCAAAAGAAACCTTTTCTACCTACTTAGCCCACCCATTTACCATGACTTTCCATTCTGTAACCGAGAACATCATTTTTCCAAGAGCACAGCTAAAGGCCTGGTACCTACAAAGGGCTTTGCTGCCAAACAAGATCACAGACTAACAAATCATTGAAATGATGCACATACTGAATTGCTTCTTGTTTACTCAGACCTTTTCTCAGGCCTACTGCCAGCCTACCCATTCTGCAAAAGGAGTGACTTGGCAGCAGCTTTGTCCCTCTTAACGTTTATTCTGGCAAATTTAGCAACTGATCTTCTCTTACCTGGTGCTTTTGCATTAAAGTCCCAGTTGAGGCTTCCAACTGAGAGCAGTTTGCATAAGTTTCCGAATTCCTGCTTTGCAATCTTTGCATCTCGTTCCTTTTGACAAACATGAAGATTGCTCCTAGCGATACCTGAACCTAAAATGAACCGAAAAATGTATTACAACTTCTGAGCTTGCCAGGCAGCGGAGGAGATATTCACACCAATCCCAGCTCTCAGAACAGCTGTTGTGACAAGGTGATATTGCTAAGGAGTCTCAAAATAGAAGCCAAGGCAACTACTCTCCCTGTAAGGGTTCTGCTGTGTTTTGCAGTCTCCAGCTGGAATCTAATTGCAATTTAAACCCAGAGCACAAAGCACACAATATTTTCCACTTTTAAAAGTTCTTTCAAGGAATCAGAGAAAATTAAAGAGAAAATCATAATCTAGATTTTCTTCAAATCAACAGGAATTCTCCAGAGATATGGCAATTCCATTATCTATTCAGCTGAATTTACTGAAACACTTTTTGCTAAAAAAAACAAGGTGCCAAGGAAAAATAATACTTTATTTCATATTCCTATTATGCTCTGTGGGTTTTTTTTTAAAGTCAACAGCAGATGGTGGGTATAGCTGAAAAACTAACATGTATTTTCACAGGTATGTGTTATTTGAAACCATTTCATATTTGAACTTACATCTGTCACTTGAATTATCTCAAATGACATTCTGATAATAAAGATGATTAACGCAATGGTATTTGTACTTGCTGCCTGTGTACATTCCACTCTTAGGGGTTGAAGGTTGCTGCTAAAGGTATTGTGAGCACAGCTTGGTCCATTCAAACGCAATATCCATTTATCTTGCATGAGTATATTTATCTATTTATTTTTAAATCAGGCTATCTTATTTGCATCCATCTGTATTAACAAGGTAGCATCTACATATTTCATTGTGACTCTGTTGGATGTTTGTTGAAGAACAACTTTATCTTTCTGCTTGATTATGTGCTGGGGATAATCTACTCATACAAGACAAAAACACAGCAGTTCATTTTTTCTGCCCCAATTTGCCATATCAAACACAAAGTATGAGCTACTGATGATGGCAGAAGTCTCAGAACCTGGGTGTTCTTCATGGACCTGTGCCCATTTTTTAATTTTCTTCCCAATATGAATTGATGTGACTTCCCCTGTAGAAGCATATCTATGCAGTCTCATGCAATTTTTTTTTGCACTACCTATGTCAGTATTTCTTATGATTTCTTCAAATATGCACCTTGAGCAGCACCCAGAAAGAGGACCATAAAATAATCGTAAAAGCATAACCAGTCAGCTACCATGAAGTCTCTTACCTTTCCACCCTTCCCAAACCATCAAGGTGTATGACCCTAGAACATAAACCATCTCTTCCTAATAAAGATTGCAAACATTGCTGGTTAGGTTTTCAAGCCCATTCTTTCATGAATCCTTATCCACAGAATATATAAAGTAATGACAGATTTCCTGTTTCCCATCAACTGAGGTGCATCTGCCCATCATGCACAGAGCAAGACACTCAGCTGACCCATTTATCCACAGCAGGGAGCCACAGGAATTGCTGTGTCACAGCAGCTGTAACTGCAGGACACCAAAGTCCAACCAACCGAGCTTGCTGTGACACAGAAAGCCTGAAACCTGGATTTGCAGGAAGGAGACATCACCACTGACTGGCAGCGGCTGGAGGAAATTTCTGCATTAATCTTGCTCAGAGGCTGTTCCAGGATAGCTGGAAGAGCACACCCCAGCTGCGTTGAGGCTTCCCTAGGAGCAGGTGCTGTGACAGCACATTGTATCATGACAGAGCAGTGTTTGGTCTTGGTCCATTTTAGCCACGACAACACAACTTTCAGCAGCAAGTCTGTTCAGAGATCTGCCCACCAAAATGAAGCACAAGAGAAACAGGGCCTTGTGTAAATGTTTGCTCTTCCCTTGCACAGAGATACCATCGAGATAGACAGTCTATCACTATTTTGACCACCACTGGAACGCTGCTTTTAGAAGGGGTAGGGACAAGCAACAGCACAGAGGAGTAGAGTCTCATGCTCCTTTGCACTGCTTTGAGCAGCATCAAGTAAAAGCCACTCTAAATCCAGCTACTGACCACATAAGAGAGCAGGAGGGTCCTTGCAGGTGGTGACAGTGAAAGGACAAGTACATGTAATCCTGTGTGTGTCCAGAGAGCTTGGGTGTTCTCCGTTTCTGAGTGCCCGGAGTGAAACAGTGCAATAAAATATCTTTTCAGAGGAGAGCTATTCTGTCCTGTATCCTTAAAAAAGGTCATCTTAAGGTCAATTTAACCTTTTGGCTGTTAAAATTGGTTTGTTTTAAAGTCCAGACACTGTTTTGAAAAGCTCTTATATGTTCAAATGCGTAAGAAGACCACAGCACACATAGGAAGTTCCTCAAATTTACCTGAATATTTTATTTTCTCAGGTTTATCTCCTACACACTCCTTACTAGAGATATTGCTTTAAGAGATAATGATGAAAAGTAAGATTTAGTCAGAACATACTTTGCTCTGAGGTAAATTTAGGCATTTTCTTCTTTCATAAATACATAAGAAAATTCATTGCAACATGCATCTTTGGTGAGTTTCACCTCTGTTCTGTTGTCTTACAACCTCTGTGCTCTTCTGCTGAGATTATATTGGGATATGCATTTTATTTGGTAATTCATACCATTAAGCATAAGGGAAGATGTCAATTTAAAATCTCACCTTGCATTCCTTTCTACATAGTGCAAGTTTGCCATTTTAATAAAATTTAAAACTTCTGATGCTTTCCTGAATGTTAGTTCAGAAGTTCCCAGCCCAGTGTCTTCCCCCCTGCCTTTTACAGGCAGAAGTATTTAGTTTTCACCTAAAACCATATATTTCACTATCATTCAGGTTTTGAAGACAGGTTTTAAAATCCCATTGAAAAAGAACAGAAGTGACTGAAGTCTACAGGTTATTTTTGCTTCAGTGAAACAACTTGATTGACAATTTGCTACAATTAATCCAGCTCATTCCAGGAACATTAAATATCTCAAAACAAGTTTCTGAAAGGAGGATTATTTTTAGCTGAGTGAGCCTAATTACCTGTTCTAGATAAATCGAGTATTTAAAGAGATCTCAGTTCTCTCCTTCACATAGCTACAGATAGAGAAAAAGTAAAATTCATGCAAATTTTGATCCCCAAAAGAGATACTTGGTGCTGTGATTATTATTTTTTACCATTATTAGTAATAAAAACAGGAGCCATGATCCCTTTTCCATTATCATTATGGAAATGTTACTTCTCAAAGGTTCACCTATATCTCTCTTGCTCTACAAGTAACAAATACCACTAAGAGTGGTAAAGTACAAGCACTGTGCTGACATCTGAGACTCAGTGGAAGACTAACCTACTTTTGCATTATAGCTCTCCCTTTGATCCTGATACATCTCTACAGCAACAGACCACAACCTTTTGCTCTCTTCATGCTCTAATGAGGGTTAAACTCATTTGTATTATTGCCTTAATATCACATGATGTCAATGGTAATAGTTTAATCAGTCTGTACCTTTTCTTGACCAGCCACTCTAATTCTTTCCCATTCAAATGAACTCTGGGAGTTAATTGAATTATCAGTTTTTAGATGGAGATTATCATTAGCCTTCTATTTTTATTTCTCCTGTAGAATCACTCCCAAAACTGCCTTTCAAAAAACATCACTGCAAGCAGGAGCCAGTAGAAACAGTGTTTTCAGATTAACAAAAAGATGAAGTGTGTGGGAATTCAGTTGTGTTCACTCCCAGGCCAAGGAGATCATACTGAAAACACAGAACTGGGATGAGATATGCAAACCCTGCACTGTTTCCTTCACTGCACCCACTTGGTCAGGATTGTTGACTTGTTGTATGGATTAAATAAGGAAGCAAACAAGTGGTGAGGCACTGCCTTGACCCTGGACTTAAAACTGGTCCTCAGGATCAGATAGGGGCCATCACAGGTTTAGTTCCTCTGTACACAGCTCTGAAAAAGCCCCATATAGTGATAGACAGCTCCTGAGCCCCAACTCCCGGTCTCTGCATTGAAGTGCATAAAACCAAAATGTTCAGTGCAAACAGAGGCACTCAGGAGTGGCACGAGGGTCACACAGCACCTGGCCAGAATTCAGCTCAACTCCCCACATCCATCTGGCTGGGTAAGCTTTCATAGGTTTCTCTTTTAATCCAATTTACCGCAGTTTTGCTTCAGCCTGTGCTTCAAGATACTTCTCCCCCCATCCTGATTCAGGGTTATAGTTATTTCTAGCAAACTTAGAGAATGCAGAAATTGAAATAGAAATCCTGAAACATGCTGGAGCTTTACATAACAGATACAAAAATTGTTATTGCTCATCTGAGCAATAATTATGGGAAAATATACAAAATAGGCCTAGAAGGGGCCTCAAATCCACATGGGTCCATTCCTCTACCTCAAGGCAGTAGCATTTTAATCCAGACAACTGCTGACAGGCATTTGTCTACCATATTTTAAGAGACTCCCCAAAAACCTTGTGAACTGATATCTATTCAAATTATCCCACCACCTTGCAGATAAATAACTTCCCTCACACCTGTGTAACAAACATTAATATGCTTATCGATTACAGACTGGACATGGAGAACACTGTTACCTACCTCTTTTTATCCAGCCTTTAAGTGTTTTGAAGACTACTGTATCTTATTCTTCCTGTCTCCTTTTATATATTTTTACCTTACTGGAGGACCTTACAGCAGGGCAATCAATACTGCTGTCAAAAACCAGCTATGCTATTGAAAAATCCTGCTTATTCCACCTCCACTCAGCTAATGGAGCTCCAAATCCTGCAGCTCCTAAAGCAAAGCTAATCTGTACACAAGACAGCACATATTCAGGGCACCATTCATAATCACTGCATTCTGTAATCAAAGATAATATGCAGGGGGCTAAAAAAACTTCCAAAACCCATGATCAAATAGATGCAAAACCAGCAACCCCCATTGCTTCCTCCTTCCCCCAGCATGTTACTCAAGTGCATACAAAGGGAAGACTGGAGAGTTGACAGGAGATGTGGTTTGCCTTGATTTGTGGAAGCAGCCCACAAATCATGCATGTTAGCCCACTAACACATGCATTTAATTCACACAGCCTCTTCCAGGATCTGAGATACAACTCCCTGCAGCTGAAGGCCGTGTCCTAGCCAGTGTCAAACACAGTTTGCTGTATTTGCACGTGGGGATAATGAGGTTGGTTCCCATCACTTTGCCTTGCCCAGGATCTATCATTTTAATGTGCTGGACTGTGACACATGCCAAGTGAAAAGAGTGCTTGACACAGTGAACTAGACATTTTGAGATGCCTTTAAATAGAAGGTGTGAGCCTAACAGCTCTAACAACATCAGGGTGCTGCTTTAAAAATGGCATGGAGATACTGAGACCTCTGGAGTTCATGGAAACGGATCCAAGTTCTGCACCCATTTGTGGGCCACAGAAGCCAAGCACCTGGTCAGATACTGGAGTTTTAATTTGTTCTTTCAAGATGCTGTAATTGATAGATCACAAACCCTTTTCTTCTGATGGACACACATCCTTGTACCTGGAACAGTCCCAGAAGCATCGTCTGCAGCAAGAGTGTATTATGATAATTGCAAAGCCACATTAGACTGTGTGGAGTCTGTGTAGCAACGTTAAATTAAATTTCTCATTGGCTTCAAGGCTTGCTAGCTGTAATTAGTGGCTTCTGTTCTTTATTACACTGATCAGTAGTGCAGTGCTATTCATCACCACAGTCTTAGTTAATTATCCTTGCTAATGATTTTCACTGTGAAAATAATCTACAGGTCCCATTTACAAAGATTGTTTTGTGCTAAAATTATTTGCTAGTAAGGCACTATCATGAGCTGACAAGCTGTGGGTAGGAAGTTACCTGGCCTGTAAGATGGTAGCTTAGTTGATGCAGTCAAGAGAGGAAAGCATTATAATTTCAATTTGGCATTAAGTTTGTTACTATTATCTGCCAGATGTGTGAGAGGGCAGGAGCAAGATGTCATGACCGTGTGCTGAGGGGAGCTCAGCCAGAGGGGAGAAACACAGAAAAAGGAAGACTTTAAACATCTCTGCATTTTTAAGCAAGCACTGCTAGTGAGTAATTCTGGTCTTCTTTCAAGAGCCAAAACTTACATTTATGGCTAAACCTGTCCTTGACAGAATGCCAGCATATAATCTGAGGTTTAAAGCAGAGGTGTTCTCTCTGTGCTGAGTGATTTTTGACCTGCGGATGGGTTGGCAGAGGTTGGCTGTATCTCAGAAAACTGAGATGTGGCCACCCTTTCTCAGGCTAGAGGAAACTGGCACAGAGAACAGAGCCAGCAGAGGACAGCCATGCTTTACTCTTTGTACAAACATGGGTGATAGAAGACCCTTGAGGAAGGCAAAGTCACCTATCAGAATCAAACAAGTTTTGTTTAACAATTGCTTTTGATTACCTAAACCTCTTAATAGCTATAAAAATCCAAGGATGAAATTTCTCATGCAACGAAAATACCAGACTGTGAAATTAAACAACAGCAGCCTGCCACCTGCCTTCTGCACTCAGTGTTCGTTCTGCACTTGGAGATACAAACACAACACACACATCCATTTACAGTGCACTCCACACAGGCAGCACCCTCAATAGCCAAACTAATGCAGGCAGGAAAGAGGTGAAAGGACTTGCACAGAGCCAATGTCATTTGTCTCTGGAAGACATTTAGGGAGATATGAAATCACCAGTATTACTGGGGCTATCAGAAATCATATACATTTCACCAAGAAAACAGAACCTGCCAGGGGGGAGTGGGGAAAACAAAAAGGACAAAGCTTAGTGAGAGATGTTTTTCAGAAAGAAGGTGTCTCTTGTGACTTTACTGAATAAAGTCAGTAAAGGTGAGGAAGACAGAGCTGGAGCTAAACCTGACAAGGGATGCAAAGAACAACAAGAAGAGCTTTTACAGGTATCTCAGCCAGAAAAGGAAGATCAAAAAAAGCATTCCTCCCTGGTGAGCAAAACTGGGAAACTGGAAGCAACAGATGAGCAGAAGACTGAGGTACTCAACTTTGTCTCTTTTTTCACTGGAAATCTCTCTTCCCATATATCTCGAGTAAATGGGCCACAAGGCAGGGACAGAGGGAGCAGAGTCCCTCCCACTGCAAGAAGAGATCAGGCTCCATGAACACCTGAGGAACCTGAGCATACATAAGTCTATGTGACCTGGTGAGATGCATTCTTGTCTGTGAAAGCAGGGATGAGACTAGAGCAGAACAGCTCCAGCCCTTCCAGCCTCCATCAAATGAGACCCTGGGATATTTGATTCTTGCCACAGAGCAGTTCACAGGTCCTGACGGGTTGCAGGCAGCAGCATTGATCTTTTTAGGGTATCACATGCTTATTCAACAATGGTGAGAATCCCACAAACTGTAAAAGTATCTAGCAAAAATACTCAGAGAAGGAACTCTCAGCTCTTTACAAGGGAAATGCCATTTTCTTATGCAATGGAGTTTCATAGTTTGCAAAACATAGAAGCCCATTCTTGGAACCTGAAGCTCTTGTAACAATTAACAGTCAGAAGTCATCAATAAACATCTTAAAACATTTACAATGTCAGTGAGGTTTTCTCTAGCACAGACCTGTGAAATTCCTGCAAGTACTTTTCTGTTGAGCACATGACAGAAAATCCTCCTTTCCGTCTTTGAAGAAAATCAAGGAGTTTACTATATAGAAATTTGGGTGACCACATATCTGTGGCAGCCCCTTTATACCTAGGAGTAACTGCATTGTCCCTCTTTTAAGCCCCAGGGGCATTGAAGACTTTAGTGAGGAGTGGGTAACTGGTTATTGCAGCTCTGCAACAATTGCAGCTTGGAATATGTAGTAACTTTTTCATTGGAAGCCTGTCCAGTGCCCAAACCCACTGCTTTACTCAGGTGCTTCATTTTCGCCTTTGGAAAATACTCCAAAATATATATGTTTATAGTTCTATGTGTTTTCTCTCTTCAACTGCTGGGACCCAAATGAAGTGTGATGTTGATTTCAATCTGCTTTGCATAAAATACACAAAACAGACCTTTGCATTTCTAAGAATGCTAGAAACAGCACCAAGTGAAAACTGCTTTCAACAGAGGCTCATGGTCTGCATCTCCCTGATGATAAATGGTTCATTGTGTGTTTCTGATGGCAGCAAGATGTCCAGTGTGATTCTCCCCTATGTGCCAGAGAGCAACATCACAGTCACAGAAGATTCAGGTGCTACAGAAGCACCAAATGCTCAAGGGTTCTTTGGACAGCCCTCAAACACATAGCATAGCTAGTGCCAATACAGAGCTCAGTTATTCCTCAAGCTTCATCCTAAAGAGTTAGCTGGCATTTATTTCTCCCACAGGTGCTCCTGGGAGCTCCTCTAGAACTTCTGGGAATTTACTGAAATGCAGCTGGTCCTGTACATGCCAGGATCACCCAAGGACATGTCTGGCTTTTGCCTTCCTGGTATTTAACACACCAGGCCCTTTGTGCATGAGCATCACCATCCCTCACAGCCTTCTTAGAACTCAGACTCAAAGTTCAGACTGCAGTGACCTCTAAACCAGACCTAATGCACATGAGTTAACTTCTTCCTACAAAGCATACCTTAGGCAATGCTTTTGAATGATTTAAAGGTGTAGCCAATAAGTCACAAGGATATAGGAAGATCTGAAAGCAGCACAGGCAGCTTGCACAGAGGGGAAACAGAGAAGTGAGAGGTGCCCTGTAGCTGCAATGGCAATGGATTTCAAGCAAGACATGAGTATAAACATTTACCAAGTGTTGTGAATAAGGGTGAGAGAAGCTACATTGCTTTCCCTTTGGAGAGAAGAGAGGGAAAATATTAATAAGAAAAACTAGACCAAACACCCAGTGGCTCTATGGCTTGGCAGGACTAAGTCGAATGCACCACTTTGAGAGTCAAATACAACTACTACTTACAATGCAGGACAGATAGGCTGAATGAACCATACTGAGAAACTACTGAATCATGATGCTGGAAGCGATATTCTGCAGCTGATTCTGCTCGCAGTGCTCTCTAATACCTGCCATCTGAGGCTTTGTAACAGCCTTTCACAAGTAACTTAAGATACAACATTAAGCACCATAAAAGAAAGAGGGCTCAACAATGCATTTAATGATGCTCAAGTAATACACCAGTTCAGATATAACAGCTAAGTTCCATGTCTCACTAGATTTGCATCTCTAAAGCCAAACAAAGTGCCACCTGAATCTTACTATTGTTTCAAAGTTGCACACTCACTCTTCCCCTTTTTCCTTATTTCTGAACCCAAAAAATTGCCTTGTGGTTTAGGATCAGAAGTCCAGAAGGAAGTGTTATAGATTTCATGCTAAGTTATGCCTTCCTGAAGGCCTTAATTGTTAATGAACCTTTTTATTTCCTGTCTCTTAAGCAATGTCAAAGACTATGGAGTGTAGTTAAGCCATAATAACTCCATGCAAAACCCAGCATAAACAGTTTCAGCTAGACATTAAGTCAGGTCCTAGATAGTTATACTACTTGATTCCTTTGTATTGTGTGAAAAATATGATGAATTTTCCTAGTGTTTTATTTATTTTGATTTTCCATTAGTCAAAAATTTAACTACTCTCTAATATTATACGGGACCAGCACATCTACTGAAGGGTATACAAGTCACCAGAAGTAATAAAAGTGAAGGGAAAATAGTGCTTAAAGTGTTATTTACAACTAGGTTATTTATCAATAAATGGCAGATATGTACAAATGAAAAAGTTTCAGCATTTCAGAAGACAGCTGGAGGCTTCCATTACTGACAACTGAGGTGAAAGGGATTCTCAGTAAGATAGCAAAGACATATCAGTTGAGAAAGTTATTACCTTTCCTGCTCCCAGTAAGTCATGGAAGGAGGCTGCCATTGACAACTCAGCAAATGAAAACCTAAGAAAGGTGACAAGGTGGAAAACCAGCAAGCAGCAAGCAGACAAAGTTAAGGGAGGGGGTCCAGAGACTGGAGGCATCACACATCCAGTCATCTTCCACCTGCCTGCAGGGAGGTGATAACAGGCCCCACCCCACTCTCCTCATTATAACTAAGTGATAAATTTTGAGCTGCACGTACCACATAAAATGAACTGCTTTATGTTGTCCTCCTGTTAATACTGAAGCAGAACCAGGGCATTTAATTTATCTTACTCTGGTCATTGTGCTCAGCTTAGAAGCTTTGTGTCTGAAGAAAGCCAGGGAAGGTTTCACACTGGAGAGCCCCTCCAACCACCCCTTCCCCATCTAGGTTGGGTTGCATGAATGAATCAGAGCATTCACAGAAATAAAAAGGCAAAGGCATCTTATTCTACTCTAAAGATGCAGGGAACCTTCTCAAAAGGAGAAAAGAAATATCTTCCCACACTTTAACTTTCACTCAAACTGGGATTAGAATCAACTTTTGGTGTGCATGAAAAAGCATACTCACACTGCAAAGCTGTTTTCCTCCTCAGCTGCAGTAAATCTGCACACCCCAGCCTGAGCAAGCAAAACAGCACCAGCTCCCACCAGCTGGAGAGCTGTCCCAGACATTCACACCAGGGAAGAACATTGCATGCTGCACTTTAAATAGATTACACTCTTCAATAGTTTATTGGACTTGAGCACTTCAGCCACACCTTATGTCTTTCTTTGAAGCAGAGCTAGTGATAGCAATTATTTTTCCAACTTCCTGTGACCCAGGAAGCTCCCAATTACAGTGCCATTTAAAGCTTGGCCCATAGGATTGACTTGGCTGCTGGGGGAGGAGGGCTTTGCTCAGACCACAAGGGTGTCCATGGGAGAGGAAAGGCAGCCAGCTGCATGACAAGCCTAAGACATGTTAATATGGGGAATATATTTATGCAGTGACAATATTTTTTAGAGTATAAACCCCAGTTCAAGTTCCCTGTTCAACAGGAGGTGTGGGTTATTTTTTTCACCCTACCATGATGAAGGGGTGATAAAGGAGTGTCTGGGCTTCTGCAACTGCTGAGCAGTTGTGAGTAAATGACTTTGGGCACAAAGGAACCCGGTGGTTCCTACACCAACAGATGCATTTGTGCCAGCCATCCACTACCACACTGCTCAGCCACCTTATCAGATGACAGAAACAAAACAGATTAAAGTTGCTTTTGTTTTGAACTCTCTTCTTGCTTCCTAAACATTACCTTTGTCCTTTCAAAGGTTTTAGATAAGTACTATTAGAAGAGCAATGCTTGCTATGGAAAAGGGGTTTAATGTGTGGGAAGAAAAAAATAGGTTTTGTAGTGATAAAGTAATAGCTTATTTTAGGTAACATTACAAATTAGCAGCATTCTATTAATTATTTTCCCTTCAAAAAACTTCTAATGTGAAATTCTTGAGGCAATTAATCCTTATTACTGTTAGATGTATTACAAGGAGACATGGGCTCTGCTGTAGTAAAGGGTTTTGTTAAATTTACTACTGTGTTTGTACCAAATATTCTTGTTTTCATCTTTCCAGGTCACTTTCCTTCATTCTGAGTTAGTATCTAATAGCAGGTAATGCAGACAGAATGCCAGAGTGTCACAATAAATTGTTACATAATTGTATATAGATCAATGATAGGTTTTCATATCCATCTTCTGTCAGATGTACCAAGAATTTGAATCATAAGGAGGGCTTCCCAACCTTAAAAAGAAAAAAAAAAAGGGGGCAACAAAAACCACAGGAGATCCTCAAAACAAGGCAGTAGGAATCTCCATACTTATAACTGTACCAAAAAAGAGGATCCCTCAGATTCTGTCCTCCCTTGTACATAGATTTTGTAATTTGGAGAGTAAAGGTAGGGATGTCAGCAGAGCACAGGAGCCAAAGGCAGCAGTTTGTTGATCCATACTGCTGATCCAGAATTATCATAGAGAAGACAAAGGTCCCTCTTCCTAGGGCAGCTGAAGAAATGCCCCAGCTTTCCTGCTTAGACAGAAGAATAGGTGGTCCCCAGAAAGAGGACAAATATAACTGTAGTGTAAAATTTAAAGAATTAGTGGCAGTTCTCAGTATTGGGCTTGTGTTAATGTTTCTTCTAATGGAAATAGAAAATTCATAGCTCTTTCAAAACACAGAGGCATCAGGACAGAAAGCAGTGTGCTAACAGAGGAGCAAGGAAGGCCCTAAAGTATGGTTTGCTTTGTTAAGAGGACAAATCTTGCCTTCCAACAGGGGAAAAAAATAGAGCAGACATGGCTGAAGGAAACACCAAGTGAGAGCTGAGATTTTTGTCTCTGAAATGAGAGCCAATGTCACCTTCCCTGTTTGCAGCCAGAGGAGGTTTTGGGCACTGCTGCCATCCAGCTTTGGGCACCCTCCAGTTTCTGACAAGTTTCAAAATACTTCAGTATAAAACCAACTTGCTTCATGCTGAAAGATAAATGCTACTTCTAATTAGATCTTCTAACCACAAAGTTGAGAATGTTAGTAAGTTACCTGGACTGAAAAGTAATGTATTTCCTTAAGGTTTTAATGTAATTTAAACTATGTTATAACAAAGAAAAATATTTACATGTCACAGGAAAATGAAACTATTTTCTAGCAGTTCTCTAGTCTAAAAAGCTGACATATTATCAGACAATCTTTCAAACTTTCTTGGAAACCTGTCACATCGTTAAAAGCATATCTGCAAGTCAGTGATAGAGCCAAATTAATTTAAAACTAATGATACAACTAAACATTTATTCCAGAGTCTTTGACAAAGAGGCAGAGATATTTGTCAAAACTTACTTTGTAGGAATAATTTTATTTCTTGAAAAGCCACTTTCCAAGACACAACTGGAGTACTAAGTGACTGAATAGCAAAGTATTTCCCTATATTTTCAAAATATGTCTTAATAACAACACGCATCCTTTTAACAGTGCACTGTGCTTTTCTGAAGTTGTTGATTATAGTGACATTAAATTTGACCATGTCTTGCATGTCAAGACATCTGGAAGAAACACAGACTTTGAGATCTGAGCTAATATGCCATGTGTCTGGGGAGAAAGACAACTCTCAGTACCTCTACAGAACAAGCACAACTGGGAAAATTTGAAATCCATCCATATTTTCATCTGAATGATGGGAAAATACAATAGTATTATTCTAGTGTGTGTATATATATATACAAAATAATTTATGCTCAATTTCAGAACAAAGCCTCTGAAATTTCAATTGAGTTAAAAATTCTAAGTTACAATCAGAAAAGCAAATTTTTTTCAATGCTTTAGCTCTGTTGTACTTGGTTTTCATGCTTAAGAAAGACTAGATAAAATAGAGGCAAGGAAGTGTAATAGAGGAGGGCAAGAAATAAGTTTCCCTCATATATTAATGTTGAAAGATATACCCTGTTTATGAGAAACACTTTCATAGCCTGATTAGCAGGTTTTCCTGCTCTTCTCAAAATGTTGCATTTCCTCAATAAATAACACAATAGGCAATTCCTTCAGCTGAATTTGTCAGCCTAACACTGCCAGGAACATTAAAAGTCACCTTTCTCAGGAAATCACACAAAAATTCAGAAGATCAGCACCAATAAGAAAAACATAGATGTGTCTAGATAGCAAAGTATTTCACTGATTCTGAGATATACATTTCAAGCGACACTGATGCTCTCATATCAGCTTCTGAGAAATAGCATATAATGATCTTGCTTTCAGAGATGAAAGAAAAACAAATGTAAGAGGTACCAGATAAAAGGAGGATGACACAGGAAACTTGTTAAGTGTTGCTTAGCAAATATGCATTTGTGCTATTTGTATGGATGACACACACATTACCTACTTTGACAGAAGAATCAGAGTTATGTTTACCCAGAAAACTCTAAGGGCTTTAACTGATGCACTGCTGGCTGGCTCACAGGAAGCTGGTCCCCCTTGAACTTCTGGTTTGGTACAAAGCAAGTACTAACATATGAAATAAGAAAAAAACCTCACCAACCAACTTTACTCAAACACTAGTTTTATTTTCCCTTCTTTTATTATGGTTAGAATAACACAACAGGGATGTTTGAAAGAGTATTTTGTTCCCTGCTGCTTGTTCTTGAGCCAATACTTGCTATTTTTTTCACCTCCTACAATTCTCCAAACAGTGGGACCAGACATAATGCAAGCTTTTTATACCTCCAGCTTCTGCTTTCTGCCCTAAACTTTTAAGAAACCTCCAGGCTAAATGGGAGTTAAATGTCTAAGTATTTTGAGGATCTGGACATCTTTCCAGAGCTGCATAGAACCAGTAATTGAAATAGATTTATCAAACCGAAATACATCTTAACTGAGTATAAGACAATAAGATTTTATTGGTGTTGCATGCTAAATGAAGGCTATATAAAAAGGAACAGACCTCCCGGTTATTTGTCTGAAGTGAAAACATAAATTTGAGACAGGCTCTTCTCTGCTGTTGATTTGGTCTTGCACTCATTTATTACACGGGCCAGCAGGGCTCAGTGCATGGCTGTCACTCACATGCACCTGCTCTGAGGCAGCATGGAGAATCCACCTCAGTTTTCCTTTTTCACTGAAATTAGATACCTAGTAGTTTAAAATAACATTTGGTTTTCTTTTCTCCTGCCATGGAAGCACAGTATAAACTAAGACAAGCACGAGACAGAGTTCATCAAGAATTACACCAATATAACCTATCACAGAATCTTATTCTAGTAAGTTGTACTGGTGGCCCTTTTTTGCATCATTTTCTTTACGATCTCTCTCTTCTAGCAGGTTTCCTTAATCATCATGTACTTTAAACATTGAAAAACTCCAAAGAGAACTCTGATCAGTAGCAACTCATACAGCACGCTCCCACACTTCCTCAGCATGAGCTAACAAACCTTGGGGTTGTGCAGCTCCAGCAGTGGCAGCCGGTGACATCCACGACGGAATCAGCTACCTGGCCAATGCCTTGCAGTAAAAGCCCTCTCACTGGTGTGCATCCAGGTCACAGGGAAAAAGGCAATGTGCATTTTCAATTGCAACCCAAGGGCAACAGTCTTGGAAAAAGCTATTGCCATTGCCATAGGAGGCAGGGTTTGGTGCAATGGTCACCACACTACGTGTTGCATTGGACATGTTTCACATTGTACTGCAGGGCAAATACCAATGATCCCTTCTGACAGCAAAGCTCACAATTGCTGCTCAGTCAGCAAGGGGCTTTGGAACAACACTGGATTTTTATGCCTAAGTCACCCATGTCACTGTAAAACATCTCCTCAGTGCCAGCATTAGCTCAATACAAGATTACATATCAAAATAGTAAAAAGCTCAATCATGTCACTCACAGATAGTGAGAGACGGGCTTCCCTCTTATAGGTCAAAACCAAAAAGACTGATTGTCCACTAAGCACTTTCCACTAGCTGCATTTGTTTGGCACTCCAAAGAGTGAAATGTACTGAAATAGGTGATGCCAAAAGATATTCTATTCGCAGACTAAAAATATCTTCACACTCAATCATTAAGACTATGAAAATGCACCATGTTTTTTCTTATTAATTACAAATTATATTAGAATATTTAGCAATCAGACATCTGTTTCCCATTCTCACTGTACACTAACAGCATGCTCTCCCTCTTACGAAGATGTGAGGCTTGAGTTCACAAAGAGCACAAAACCCCCTGCATGAATCAAGTGCTTTGGAGCAAACAGCATTGCCAAGGATTGTTGTGCCTCGTCAGGACACACTGGAAGATTGTGTTTGTCAGCATTGAGTCGTCTGTTCTCAAACACTCCTATTGATGCATGTCTTTAGGAATAAACATCCCAAACCCAGAAATGGGGAAAACACACCTCTACTTAGGTCTTGATCACTTCTTTACTCTGATGTCTTTCACCTGTGCTCCCCATAAGTAACAGCTGGAGCTGTTACAAGTTACCAGGATAAGGACGGCAGAGTTTAGCTACTTCCCACACCCAAGTCGTGGCTACAAAGCAGAAGGTGTAGATGTTGCACATGCTAAATGAGACAGCATCCCCTGTGCTGCAAAAAGGCACACATTGCTCCTGCCTTCAGCAGCACAGCCCACAGGAGCTCACACAGCCAAGAGCAGGGTGCCTGGGACCAGCCAAATCTCATGGCTAAATATCATACAACACGCTGTGCTTTCCCAAAGGCACTTCCACATGTCCTCAAACACGAGCTGGTTGTACACAAAGAGGGTTCACACAGCAAGTGCAGGATGGCCCCTTCCAAATCTTCATACAAGTCTCTCTTCTACAGGAACCAAATTCATCTTCTAAAACCAGCTGCATCTTCCTATAAAAGCACCTCCCAGCCTGGCTCCAGCATGCTCCCACACATGCTCATCATCACTGATGATGTTTTCTTCCTCACCTCTTTTCATTCTGTCTGCCATTAATTTTTTTAAATTGCTCTGACAGAAAACTCAGCAGCCTGTGAGAAATACACCCACTGCATTGTTATTTGCACATTTTCTTTCATGTATGCCTAACACAGCAATGTGTTTATTACAGTCTTGCTAGTTATTACATGTTGTTGCCTGAGTGACTGCACTTCTAACTTCTATTACATTAACAAATGCAGCAGCAACATTAGTAACCCCTACCCTGTTAGGTAAAAAGAAATGAGAGTAAGAAAAAACCCCCCATATAACATGGAGTCCTCCCATGCAAAAAACTCATCTTGTTCAATAAATACAATTCATTTGGATGTTAGAAATGCAACACAACTGTTTAGATAAAAAAATGTATATGGCACTGTCATGGGTTCATGCTGGCTGGACACCAGACACCCATGAAAGCCACATGCTCACCCCCCTCTGCAGCTGGACAGAGGGGAGAAAATATAATGAAAAGTTCATGAGTTGAGATAAGGACCAGAAGAGATCACTCACTAAACACCATCAAGGGCAAAACAGGCTCAACTTAGAGATAGGAAGTGAATTTATTGCTAACAAAATCAGTGTAGAATGATGAGGGATAAAACAAGCCCTTAAAAATATCTTCCCCTCACTCCTCCCTAGCTCTACCTGCTATGCCAGCAGCACAAGGGGGCAGGGAATGGGGGTTTTGGTCAGTTCATCACCTGAGGCTTCTCCTGTTGCTCAGGGAGAGGAATTGTTTCCTTGCTGCACCGTGGGGTCCCTCCCACGGGAGACAGTTCTCCACTAACTTCTCCAACATGGCTCCACCTCACAAGCAGCAGCTCCCTGTGAACTGCTGCAACTGAGTCCATCCCACAGGCAACAGTCCCCCTCAAACTGCTGCAGCTGGATCACTCTTCGATAGGGTGCAATCCTCCAAGGACAGGCTGCTTCCACCTGGGAGCAGGGCTCCTATCTCCACAGGATCACAGTGTCCTCCAGGCATCCGCCTGCTGCAGCATGGGCTCCTTCCCCACAGGCTGCAGGTGGATCTCTGCATCCCCCACAGACCTCCATGGGCTGCAGGGGCACAGCTGCTTCACCATGGTCCTCACCACGGGCAGCAGGGACATCTCAGCTCCAGTGCCTGGACCACCTCCTCCTCCTCCACTGACCTTGGTGGCATAGTTGTTCTCCTCACATATTCTCACTCCTATTCTTCTCTGCCTGGAATTAACACTGTGCCACAAACTTTGTTTTGATTAATTCTTAAATAGGTAATTCACAGAGGCAAGGGGTGGAATGCATGAGTTTTGCACAGCCTAGTTTTTGGTAGTGGGAGGGGCCACAGAGGTGGCTTCTGTGAGAAGCTGCTAGAAGCTTCCACCATGTCTGGCAGAGTCAATCCCTGATGGCTCTAAGGATGCACGTGCAGCTGGCCAAAGCTGGGCCAGTTAGAGAAGGTGGTAACACCTGCGTGATAACATATTTAAGAAGAAATCAAAACAAAAAGTTGTTGTGCAGTTTTAATAGTGACTGCAGAAGAGCAGGAGTGAGAACATGTGAGGAGAACAACAATGCCACCAAGGTCAGTGAAGGAGGAGGGAGAGGAGGTGCTCCAGGCACTGGAGCCCTCCCAAACAAAGTGATCACCTTCAAAGGGTGCAGCTCTGAAGCAGAGCTGGTAGACTCCACACAGGCACTGAACCCAGATTATGCATAGCACTGTAAATACGTACATGTGCAGGAGTAGTTGCCATATTAAACTAGAACTGTTCAGGCAAATGAGGTGCTCTACTGCTACTTCAGATGGCTGAAGTATCATATGTCAGATTTAAACAAATGCGTGCTGCTTTTGTTACACAGGTATATTATCTTCCCCATTAAATTTAACAAGTGATGATCTGTATTCTTCATCACAATAAGTTCTAAATCCATTTAACCATCCAAAGCTCGCATTCCAGCTTAATTAGAAGTGATGGGCCTCAAACAGGAACTGCTAGGTGAGATTTCTATACTGTATATAAAGTAGAAAGCCCAAGCAGCTGATATTCATAGTCCCTCCTGGTCTCAAATCCAGGGACATCTCTCTAAACTTATGAGAGCCTGTGTAACAAGTTATTTGTCAGCAGGTTTAAGATTTCAGATGCAATCAACAAGCCTTCCACATACAAATCTGGCATTGTCAGGCTAACAAAAGGGTTAACCACTGAGACAGTATTTTGGCAGCCAAGATAACACATAAAATCTCCCATCATCCCTCATCTTCAGGAGTTACTCTCAGAACAGCTTTATAGACTGTTTGTTAGCTGTTTCTCTCCATCCCTCTGAGCAGCTGGTACCATCAGGAATTGCTACAAGTGTGTCCTAGTGCTGAAGGAAGCCCATCAGGAGATGCCCCAGCCAGCAATGTCCCTCTGAGCAGGGGACCACAGTTGACTAAAGCAGGACATGGGGCAGGCCAGCTTGAAGCAGCCCCTTGGCTGCAGAAGGGGGCTTAAGACAGCAGTGGCTCACACAAAGCTTTTGTTCAGAAACCACTCTTACCATTTATTTAGAGATCAAAGCAAGTAAAATTCATATTNAGTTTAGACATACAAGTACCTTTGATTTTGATAATAGTGATGGCTTTGGTACACTAGTACTTTCCTTTAAGAAATTAAAAAGCCCCTGTTGGTGTGATTTTGACCACTCACATTCCCAGCAGAAACTCAAAAAAAAATGTACACGGCACTTATTTGCCTGGGTTGTTGGTCCAAGTGCCCTCCAGTGCAGGGGAGCATCACTAACTTCTAGTATTGTTTCACATGTTTGGTACAGGTACAATACTTCACCTGTTTCCTTCATCCCCATGATCAGCACTTCAATATACTCTTTTAGACCTAAAACCAGCTTTTTTTCCCCCCCTAAATATTATTATATATATTGTAGAGCTAAAATCTGGCTTTATTATAGCAGGACTTGATGGCTTTGTTTTGAACACATAGATAAAAGATCATTAACAAACTAGTGCTTGTGGTTTTCACACTAGCATATGCTGTAGTTTAACTGCATACAGATAAGACACTCATGCTTGGTAGATAATCCTCTGTACCATGTTGCTAAAGTAAAAGCTCCAATATGCTTACTGATATTCCCCAAAAGAGTTAATGAAGAGATTTCTGACATATGGGAGTGGTGAAAGTTCACTCTAACATGAGGAGGCTCAAAAGAGGAAAGCAGTTATTTGTGAAGATACTAATTTAACCTGATAGCAGTTTTAATAACAGCACAGTTTTTCCTCTTAATGTCACTTCTGCTGCATTACCTTCTTTCCATTGCACGAATAGGTTAATTGTTAAAATTACACTTCAGAATAGAAAATAAGGTTAAAGATAATCTGTATGATATTCTGTCTAACCACCAATACAAGCTGGCAGAATTTCACTGAGAAAGAAAAAAACTTTTGGAGCAATGCACAGGAAAGCCTAAACATGAAAGAGAGGGAAAAAAAAAAATCACAATAAATTGGCCAAATCACACAGATTATCACACACAATTAACACAAAACCTCACAACGCTACAATAAGCTAAATACAGCGCTACCTTCTCCACAAGTGAACATAAAAATCACTCGAAACCACTGTTTCCTATTTCTTTCAACACAATCCTGACATCAGAACATTTTACTTTTCTCTTGGTTTTGTTCAACTCCACAAAGAAAATCTACTGGAAGAACAGGATCAATGAAAAACAAATAGATTACTTATGTTGGGCTTTCTTCTCTCCCTGCTGGGACTGGTGAAGAAGCAGAGTTTCTCACTCAAGTTCTACTGATACCAAGTGGTGTAAAGAAGGAAGATACTCCCCCCCTCCTGATTCACCCTGTGAAAGAAATTAATGACAAAAGACTATTTCATGGAACTTATCTTTTTATTTCTCCATTTCCAACTCACCAATTATCTGCCTCCGCTACCCTTTCTTATTACTTTACAGCTCCCATTCTTAGCTGTCTTCACTATCTGCTGCTTCCTATCAGGTTTCTTTCAGTTATGGCTCCATTTATTCCAATATTTAGAGCCTAATTCTTGGTAAAATCTTACATGCCTAAAGGCTCAAATTAAGGTAGATTGTTGCTCTTGCCATTCAGATGCACTGCACACTCCTACTCTCTTCAGCCCAGCTCTGTGGATATTCTGCAAATGTCAAACCATGTTTTCTTCTTTCCACCAGCATCTTTCAACTGTTCTCTCTTTACCCTATATTTATCACCTTTATGTTTTATGAAGCTCTTGAAAAGAAAAGAGCCACCCACAGCACTGTATGAATTCCCTTTTTCTTCCTCTTCTGCCTCCCACAGTCTCCTTTCACTTTAATCATTAATACAGTTTCAAACTACTTATCTTGATGACAAGCTTTAGATATTCATCCACGGTCAAAAGCCAGAGAAAAACATTCCTGCTTCTATACATACTAGTTGTCATTATTCATTCAGATTCGCCAAATTCTTTCATCAAAACAAGCTTCTTCCTTTATCATCTGCCAACTCTAAGAAACTAAGCCCCTTGGGAGCTCATCTGTTCTGTGAAATGCTGTCTTCAATGTGCCTTTATTCTGTATTTTCACAAAATAAAAAGGAAAAGTTTCAGGAGCTTTATCAGTGAAAAATCATGAACCCTTGTGAGTGTTGTCAGATAAAGAGAGGGGAAAAACCAATCAACTTCATTGTTAAAGTGTTCAAGATGCAACATATGGGCTGCTTTGTTTACAGGATTCTCTAGTGCCTATCAGCACACTTGCACATAACATATATCTCCAGCAACAGTCCTGCTACTTGACTTGCCATAACCACCACGGCCCTCACTTTTACCTCACAAAGAGGTGCTCAGTTAGAAAATAGCCTTACGTCACTACGTGCAAAGAGAAACAGAACTGAAAGACAACAAGAAACCTAAAAGTGTGCAGTTTAAAACATTTTTCTTCAGAAGTAGAAATTTAATCTGAATTTCAAAGGTGGGAGAGATAATTAGCTTAAGGAAACACATGCTTTCATTATTAAATATAGCCACAGGATCTGTCAGCAGCATCACCTAAGTGATTTATATGCAGACAAGAGTAGAGGAAAAAAAGTCAAGCAAGTACTAACAGATTCATATTAGGCAGGTGTGGATTTCATTCATATGAACAGCCATAAGGTAAAACATCTTAGTCCATGAGAAAGGAGCAGACACAGAAATTGTACTAACTTTACTCTGGTGATAATCTTCAAAGATTTTTCCCACCCCTCTACCTTCCAAATCTGTACCTCAATTTCACCTTCAAAGCTCAGTGAAACAGAACCACCAGTGCCCTTCCCCGACCTCCCCTCTCCCCAAGCCCAGCTGGTGCTGGTGACCAGGGAGCTCACAGGGGGAGTTCTCCCCCCACACGCTACTTGCAAATGTACAGCTCTACAATGCACATTTACTTCTTACAATGAACCCTGGGAGGGGTGAGACAGTCGCAGAAGCAAGAAAGAAGCAACACCAGGGAGGCAGCCTAGAAATTACTATTAGAGAAAGAACTTTTATGAGGCAGCCAGGAAACCCTGAAAGGAACATGTAAGTGTTCTGCGTTGCTCTCTCTGCCATTCACCCAACAGCCAGGCTAGATCTCCAGGGTGCACAAGTCACACCAGGTAACTTTTCTGATCCATAATTAAAAATGTAAACAACAAGGACAAGAAAGCCCCTATTTTCTTTGCATTTAATACATTTCTCTCACACTTTTTTTTTTCAGCATTATTCTACAAAACCTGGAAACTATGAAAGTACTAAGTCACAAAACAACTCAAAACCAGAAATCCATAAAACAATTGTACAAAAGTACCTTTAAAAGACAAGAGCACCTCTTTCCACAGCAAAATATCCCAAAGACTGAGCAGCAGAACCAGGCTGTAGCTGGTTCTTTTATAGCTTGGGTGTGATTGGTGAAGTCTTACAGCTGAGGGACCATGGGAAGGTGTTGGTCATTGGCAGCAGCTGTAGATAGTGAACTTCAGATTAAACGAGAAGGCACAGCTGAGCTGCAGTTCCCAGTCAGAGGAACCAACAAAGAAAGGAGTGAACAGGGTAAATGGTCACGTGTGCACTGGGGAAGGGGAGATGAGACTTCACAGCTTGACAGTTCTATGACCAGAGGCAGCCTGTGGGTCACAGTTTCCCCTCCTTCTGTTAAGAAGTTTGTTGCTTTGTTGAATTTTAGCTGTTTCATATGCAAGAAGGTTGATAGGAAAGATGTTATTTCAACATCAGGATGACTGTGCTCTACAAGAGCTGGATAACTCTTAGCTTTATCGTCACATTTCTCTTTTCTGTTAAGGCAGTTTGTTACTGCCAGCTTCCCAGTTAGTGTTTCACCTTCTGTTCTGGGTTAGCACTGAGGGCAATGGATGCCAGATGTAAATTTCTGTTTATTGTTATCAGACCACTAACAGTGAGCAAGAGCCCTAATTTGGTGGTGTCAGCAATAAATTTTTGATGTGGATGTTCAGAGCTGCTTTTCCACCTGGCTCTCGGAAGGTAGGAACTGCTCTCAAGGAACTGGTGAGGTATCTGAGGGCAATGATGACCATGAGTGCACAGCTGAGATGTCTTCAGCATTTGCAGCTGCAGGAATTTAAACTCCTAATTAGCACAGCAGCCTCACAGTAGCCTGATTTGGATCATACAAAAGCCACGTGAAGTGCTCTGTCCCATGTGACATTATAACTGTTTAGAATTAGTGTGAGACACAAAAGGTTCTTGAGGCTGTCTGTTACTTATAGATTAGAGGAAACCCCTTCTAGTGAGATAAGGAGGATGTTTTTACAGCAATGATATACAGTCAGGAGTGTCACTTGTAGAGGCTAATGTACAACTATTAAAATGAGATTCAGAGTTTTATAGCTGCAGCTATTGTCTAACAATAAAATTTAACTTTTTTTTTTCTTCCACTATCTATAATTATACATCTACCTCTCCACTATGGATTATTTATAAGGTGAGTTTTCCCATGATTTTCTATGGGACACGTGGCAGCTACTTGCTAATTTAAGAACAGTGTCTCTGCTGAAGGAAATATAGGAATTTTTGCCCTAAGTACAAAAATACATGTAATTATTAATTTTTTTAGAATAATTTAACTCTACCAGCCCTAATGTCTTTCTTCTTTCATATTGAAGTTACATTTGGACCTTTTACTTCTCAGTAAGTCTAAAAAAAGAGCATGTATACTCCAATTTCTGGATACTGATAAATAGCACTCATTCAGCCTCCTAATACACCCTGAGGTGTCAAAAAAATTTGCATATGCGTTTCATTAATAGATAAATTAGGGTCTAGCTTGCAAGGAGAGTGAGACTAGCAGCGGCAGGATGAGAACACTAAACCCATTTTTTACTGGGATGGAAAAGCTCTATACTCTGGGTTTTTTATGTTGACTGAAATGCATCTTCTTACTAAATATTACTTAATCTCCATATTAAGATTTACCTTGTGCTCTTCCCTTTTTTTCAAAGCTACATTGTTCGGTGTGGGGCTTTTTTCTTTCTTTTTTTTTTTTTGCTACATGCATTTCTCTCTAACTTTCAAAAGGAAAAAGGATGATTTTCTTACTGACTCTAACACTCTGTCAGCTGAATGAGAAACCATTTTTCCTCAGCAGTTTGCTCGTTTAAATGTCTGCCCATAGGTTTATTTCATAAACTACATCGTAAATGAGCTGAAAACGCTCAGGTCTTTCTAACTCCTGCCACTTTCTGCTGACTAAGGGAGCCCAAAGTCTAGACCCGAGGATGTTTATTCAGCACCAAAGACCTCTACCAAAAGCTTTTTCATCTTCTTAAGTAGTCCAAGCCCTGAAATAATGCTCAGTCTCAAATTAACAGACCTGGTCTGCACACAAGGTTTTACTCTGCTTGCAGAAATGAACAATTCCTTGCTTCCAAAGAACTAATTATAACAGCACCTGGCAGCATCACTGGAGATAGGGGCCTGTCAGCATTTTCTCCAGACCCTCTTATGTAGACATTTATAGCTCAGTCATTTAAATTTCCTTCAGCTTAAAACTTTCTATAGAATTTTTAGTGGCACTTTTGTCAGATGTGTTTTGTATGGCCAAAGTCATTTACTCAGTCCATGAAATAGTGGTTTTGATAAAATTGCAGAGGTGGACTGCAGTTGGTTATTTTCCACTTAGCATCTTTAAGGAAGATTTGATAATGAATTTTTTGGAAAAGAACTGATTTTGCATGTGTACACTTGCCAAATATATACTTTGAAGCTTTGATGAGTTTTAAGAGCTAGGAGGAAAATCTTGCTCAAAATGAATGGATCATATTTAACAATACATTTTTATAAATATGTATCAATGTCAAACAAAACTAAAAAAAAAAAAAACCAAGCAATCCTACTCCACAACCTGATTATACACTTTTTACCCCATATGTGATATGAGAAATTACACAGTAGATCTGATGTTGGCTGTAAAATGATGCCATTTCAGTGAAAACCAAGAAACTTTTTTTAACTGTAGGACTGAATTAGGGCAGAATTATATATCCTCCCTCCTGTATCCATCTGTATTTCTTTTAAAGAAGAAATGAAATGAATTCAATTATCAGGACTATTATCTCTTTGGACTGATACACTATAATCAATTCAGCCTTCAAGCTGGAAAAGAATTTATGTCATCCAACTTTGCTTAATCCATCTGACCTCTCCATAACGAGAAAGAATTTTTAACACTAGAGAAATGTGCTATAAAATCTAGATAAGGAAATGGTCCTGATGGCTGTTTCCTCATGGTACACGTTGTTACTTTTGTTTATGGAATTTCTGGTTTTCTTATAAATATACACTTAATATTTTATATAATTTTAATTTAATGTACAGACTTAATTGCTTACCAGAGCTTTTCTAATGCCCCATGAGACAATGAAACAAAGCAGAGAATTTTACTAAAAAATAAATTAACAAAAGAAAAAAGAAGGGAGAAACAACACTGTCAAGATTAAATCTTATGCATGTCCACAGAACATTAACCTGTTAACCTTATGTCTAAGCCATTGTTTTAGTACTTAGCACTTCTCTGGTAGTTGTTATCATTCTGACTCTTGCATCCAGCAGTATATAAAATGTGTGTCAACTACAGAGCTAACAAACAAAATGTCAAAGCAACAACAGGCAGAAATGTCCCACTGAAAATAACTCCCCAGTTCCAGCTATGAAAAACAAAAGCCAGGACTTGATTTAAAAATCACCCAAACAACAATCAACCAACTAACAAACCCAAACCCAAAACAACCAAACAAAAAACCCAAATCATAACAACAACAAAACAACTCAACCCCCTGAGTTATTCTACATGCAGTATTTTCTTTTGTTTTCCTATTTCCCAGGACATAGATATTTTTGGCAGAATAAGCTTCTTGTGTAATATTTAAGCCATTGTCTTGCAAAGGAGAGGGACAGAGGGAAAATTTTACCTCACATGGAGTTTCTGAGTTTTCTCATGGAAAGAGGACTAATGTGCAAAATTACATAAACATGAAATTATCCTATAACCTCCAGAAGTTTTCAGTGGGCACTCCCTAGTGAGACTGAATTGCCTTAGCTTCTGGTGTTTGGGGAATTAGAGAGAGATGTGGAGGTGAGATTCACCTGTCTGAAAGGACTTGCTAGAAGAAAGAGAGAAATCAGTGACATTAGATGCCCCCTAAAGTCTGATCACTCGACCCTTGTCCCACACCATACTGAGACACTCTCTGAGCTTGACATGGAGCAGAGAGCTGTGGTGAACATCCAAGAAAATTGAATGCACTTATATTTTAGTTAAAAAGTTTATGTTAACCTAACTGCAGAACTAGACAATATTAAAATGATTCCAGTACAGAAGAGGTTAGCTACGAAAATGAAAACAAGAGCCTTAATAATTTTCAGAAAGCAGTTAAATGAATTAACCACTTCAGTATGTAATGAATAAACAAGGAAGTTAGATTGGGTTCTTCTGCTGCCAGATGATCAAGAAGAAATTCTCTCCATTCCAACAAGCATAAGTTCTGCAGAATGATACTCGAGTTATAATTGTTACTACAAGCTTGATGCTCTTCCAAAGTGAAAGAGTCCCTACATAGGGAAAAAGATCAGCATTTCTGTAGGGAGGGAGAGTTTGTTCTGTGGTTTAGAACACCCTGCTCCCTGTAGTTAGAAGTTACTGCTCCTTTGTGGTCAGGCTGATCCATGCCCCAGTCAGTGACCACAGGAACTCAGGTGCAGTGACCCAGATCACTCCCAGCAGGGCTCAGGCCAGGCTAACTTCGCCCAAGACTACCCTGAGAGTGCTGATGTGACCTGATTTTACAGGAACAGCAGCCTCTGAAGGAGGATGGGAAGGACCACACAGGGAATGAACACATATTGAATGTCTGTGACTGTTTCCAAGATTATATTAATCAGGCTAATCCTTCTGGTAACCTGGTAACTGTCTCAGTATTCCCATTATAAGTTTTGTAATTATTAATTCCTTAGGACAGAGGTTACAGTGCTGGATGATACATCAAAGCCTTCAGCTCATCTGTGACAGAAGAATCACTGGAGTCCTATGTTGAAGCTCTGTGTGTGATGAAATTTTTGTCTTTTGCCCTGAGGCAGAGTCAATTGTTTTTCACAGGCAATAGTTTCCTGCTAACCCTGTGGATATAATTTATTGGATTTGGACCAGTGGTTGTTAAGCTCCTGGTCAAGAATCCATCTATTGCATTGTTACAGTATCACGCTCCTCTTTCTTATCCCTTCTTAGGCCTCCCTCTGTCCCATTGACATCTTTTATTTCACAACTAAACTCCGCCCCCAGCGTGTTTTAATTTGTTCTTGAGTAAGAAAATGTATTAATTTGAAATATTTCAAAAAATATTCCTCTCAAACTAACAAACTGCTAATATATGTGTACCAAGAGCATCCAAAATTAATACAGCAGAAGATTCTGTTTTTTAGAATGTACAATGTGAAAAAAATGTAGGACATGTAGAATGGAATAAAAAGAACAACCCCAATGCTGGTGGGGGATGAGAGATGTTTCAAAGCAGGAGCCCCAGCTGATCCCTGTGAGGAGGCTCACACACAGTGCTTGCCAAGCCCAGTAACATGTAGTACACTACCGAGATGTGCTCCAAGGTTACCCTTGAATTTAGGCAATATCACAGTCCAGTCCTTCAATTCCAAAGATCCAAGTGCCTACTCCTTTCTTTTGGAATCCAAGATGATGAAGAGCATGGCAGCCCAAAGAGGAGTACAAAAGCATGGAGTTCTAACCCAGGCTCTGTCATTCATATGTACAACATTTAGACATTTGGTGTTTTCATAAGTACCATTATTAACTACTAATATGTACTATTTACTAAATACTATTTACTACTGTTTCCTGAAGACTGCTGCTATTTGTCTTTTTCCCAAAGAATTAACCAGGAGGTAGTTCCTGACTTTGTAGCCTGATTCCCATAGCTGGAGATAATCTGCCTTTATCAACTGTGCAGGACCTCCAGGCTCCCAGCTCACACCTCAGTAACTTAGGATAACACAGGGAGGGAAACCTGTGGCATATCTCCACTGATTTGGGTTGCTCAGAGCTGCCAGGCCCTTCAAGCACTAACACATTATAACTATCAACTAGACTGAGCTCACATGACATATTATATTCCCAAATAATTTCCTTAACCATGATATTCTCTTTTTAATGAGCCATTAGAAAAGTAAATGAAAACTTCCAGATATGAATGCTAAATGAAAGTGTTTAATAGAAAAAGATATATAACAAGAAATTATTGCCTACTAATAGCGTTGAGAGAATCAGGTGGTGGAAATTCTTTAAAATCCAAGCCAGAGAACAAGGTGAAGCGATGTTACCTTTGGCAAGCTGAGCCGGAAGCATGTGTACTTAATAATCCACCTGAATGATGGACAGGGCAGTCAATAAAGCAGCAGCAGATTAACAGGGACAGAGTTGGCTAAGGAAAGGCAAGGAGCAAGGACAGCCTGTAAGCAGCCCTGCATCCCCAGTGGGACAGATCTCCATGGGCAGGAGAGCTGAGGGAGCTGCTGCTTCCTCCCCTCTCGTCAGTGCTTATCACAAGTGATCCACAAGTGGTGGTGGCACAGAAGAGACCAGTGAGTTTAGGTGGAGACCTCTGTGAGAAGTGAAGCAGTGTCTCCATGTAAGTGTTGTGTGAAAGGTGTCAAGAGGTTTATTTATTAATATGTAATATATATTTGTGTATTTTTATGAGCATTCCTGGCTAGAAACTTACTGCCTCAACTGCTACATAAATCAAACAAGATTCAATGAATTCATGGTCCAGTGTACGCTTATGTGATATTGGTACACACCAGGACACAAACACATCTCCCTATGTATATATGACATGTAAAGCAAACCAGATGCAATCCAGACAACCAGCAGACAGTTATCCATCTTGCTGGTCCATTCAGGAGTGGACTGAGCACAGAAAATGCATGTATGTAGGAAATCGGATATATTTCCTTGTACGGAAGGTAAAGAAAGAAGAAATATATTTTAGAACATTTCCAAGTAAAATCTAGACAGTTTCTCTAAACTCAGTTTATTCAAGTTTTCCCTCAGTAGATACTTGGTACTCTTTGTGCTCCTGAGAGTCCACTGCAGATCTAGTGTGAGTCAACTCAGGCTATAATGAATTCTGCTTTAACTTGGACACCCCCAATTCGGTCTCCAAGAGGATGGTTATTGCATATCAAGGGATATAAATAAGACTGTGTGACTAATGAACCCAGCCTTGTTGTCCAGATGGCAAGGAATGATTGGAAGTTTTGAGAAAATTCCACAGGCAATAATTTGTTCACATAAGTGATCTGACAAACACTTATGAATAAGGAATGAAGTAATAAAAGCCACATTCTTCTTATGGCTATTTTGTAGAATTGGAAAAAAAAGGCTACATTATTTCAATAAATAAATAATTTTTTTAAGGAATAGTT
Organism: Ptilonorhynchus violaceus; assembly: GCA_013397565.1. NCBI lineage: Eukaryota > Metazoa > Chordata > Aves > Passeriformes > Ptilonorhynchidae > Ptilonorhynchus > Ptilonorhynchus violaceus. The sequence goes on from VZRJ01006844.1 coordinate 1,035,337, forward strand.
TGACCACATGCAGATGTAATAAATAACGTGATATATGACCCCATTGGGTAGCCATTAAAAAAGCTAGTGGAGAGCAAATAACACCTACTCACTGGTAAGGTAGGGATCATATGACCAAAATGTTCAAGAAGAAATTGATGCTTATAGTTGGGAAAAAGTAATGTACTACATTTAAGTTGAAATAATAGTCTAGTACCAAGCTACATATTGAATAAAATATCTTTAAGTGTATTCATTTGCCTTTTCTGGTCATTACCTGCTCTAATACATATATTTCAAAAGAAAAGCATGAGATGCAGTGCTCAAAAACTAACTTTTATCTAACTAAAAATATCCCAAAGACTGGAAAACGAGAATGTTGTGACTGGAATGAGAGTTAGGGACTTTAAACTGATTTATTCTCTGTACCAACCTGTTGTGTTTCTGAAATTATTTAACATAAATATGTGATGAAATCTAAACAGAAACCGTTGGTTAAAAGGAATTGTAGGTTTCTCACACGACCCAGCCCATGCTAGTAAAACAGAAGTTTACAATCAGAATTCACCCGATATCGTTTTGAAGATATAGCTTTCAGGAGAAACCTGCAGCTTTAACACCTGCAGTTAGCCCAAAGACACGTGGTTGTTCACCAAGCATTTCTTATCATTCTTTCTTTGAACAACACAAAATAAATTGTAGAGTTAAACAAGCTGATAGCAGTGATATAAATGTCGTGAATTTTCTGAGGGATGCTGAAATCCCCTGAAGAACTTTTTGTTGACAGGCTTGCTCTACCTCAGGGCCGTAATTCCACAGCGAAAAGTTCATCTGGCAAAAAGGTTTTTTACCTGCATCTGTGATGACATAGAGGAGAAGAGACTCAGGAATTAAATTGGGGGTTTTGTCTTAGAAAATTCTCCTGTATGTTATCAATGGTTGCTTTTATGCTTCCTAAGGAAACAAACCTGTTCAGACTTTTATGAGAAAAACAGAAAGAGAGAGGAGCAGGTGTCTGCAAATTAGGCATTGGATCTGCTGTTTCCCACATTCAGGCTAAAAGGCACCTTTAAGCCAATGGCCATTTTAGCAAATCAAATTAGTATTTAGTATTTTCAAATAAAAAAAATCTGAAAAACTACCCCCACAACCTCTGCTGAAGATGTCATTCCCTGCTACTGTTATGAAGCCTACTCTCAGATTCAATGTAAACATGTGCTTCTTTTGGGAAGAACTCACAACAATCCAGCCAGCTGGAAAAGTATTCTGGTTTCAGCTGTTAATTTTCTTCCTCAGAGTTATTACAGTGCTGTGTTTTGGATTTGGAATGAGAATAAGGCTGATAACACACTGATATTTTAGATGTTGCTGAGCAGAGCTTACACTAAGACAAGGGCTTTTCAGCCCTGGCAGCAACAGGACTGGAGGGCGCAAGAACTTGGGAGGCGGCACAGCCAGAGCCAGGACAGTTGATCCCAGCTGGATAAAGGGATATCCCGTACCACATGGTGCCATGCTCAGCACATAAAGCCGGGGGAGTTGGCTGGGGGTTGCAGCCCAGGGCTCGGGGACTGGCTGCATGTTGGTCAGCAGGTGGTGAGGAACTGGGTGTGCATCCCTCATTTTGTGCATTTTTTTATCCTTGCAATTATTTTTTTTCTGTTAAACTGCCTTTATCTCAACCCATGAGTGTTACTTTTTTTTCGATTCCCTCCCCATCTCATGTGTGTGTGTGAGCAAATGGCTGTTTAAACCACATCAAAAATAAAGCCCTGTTGCCCTTCTTCAGAAGGACTGACGGGCTGCTGGAAACGGAGAACCAAAGGCAGAAATGTGGGATTGCTCTGATCTCTTTTGGAGACATCAGAAGTGTTTCTTTCGTCTGCTAAGAGAATAGGGGTAGGCCTGAGCCAAAACTCTAAGCACCAACTTCACAGTGATGCTTTCAAGGGTCACAGATTCTGTGCTTCATAAAGGCAGTTGGAGATTTTAATTAACATAGCACAGTTGCCTCCATCAAACATGTTTCCTGTCTTTTACCTCTCATATTTTTCTTCTTCTAGAGGTTTGTTGAATCTTAAACTAAGGATAATTCTTGTCTTTGAGCCTGTATTCTTCACCGAGTCATGTTTATCAAATTCATGAGATGATCTTGAAAGTAAGGCCAAGCCTTTTCAGCTGTATAAATTAAACATGTTTTTCTCCCTGCTAGAATAGCAGAGCAGTGACTGTTCTAAATATAATGGCTGCAGCAAGGGAGAAAAAAGTTCAATTGCATCTATAATCTAATCTAAATGTTGTGATTAATATGCTTCTCTTTTCATAGCCAGCCATGTGACACTTATCCACGTTATACATTTTTTAAAGCTATCAACTGCATAGATTTTTTTTTTTCTAGGAGAATTAATCAAAGCCCTGAATGCATGGATATCATTTGAAGAGAATCAGTCCTAACAAGCTCTGAGCACTGGAGTTGTTAGACTTTGTGGAACAAGGCCAATCTGGCAAATAAATTCTGTTTAAAAAAAAAAGCTTGAAAAGCTTGTCATTTCTGCATCTATAAGAAAATTAATCACAGGCAGAACTAACTGGAAACCTAAATGTAAAAATAAATGATAAGGAGAAGGTTAAGTAATAAATTAATGAAAAAATTTGTACTTTGAATCAATCCCAGCAAAAAAGTTGGGTGTCATTAAGCAATCCTTATTCACATTGTCCTACTGCAAAGAGCTAGGACATATGTAGTCTGGATATAATACATAAAACAGATACATACATGTATTCTTCCTACATATGATTACATATGTATATGCATATAGTCATATACAGAAATGCAGGTATGAACATATATACAGTGATAATGTGCACAGCCTATGCAGTGTGGAGTTCATTCAGCTCCACACTGAAACCCCCGTTGCATCTTTGTTCCTGTGATAACAAACATCAGAGAAAAGGAATACGAGTGAGACCACAGTACAAGAGACGTGATCTTCTCCTGAGGAGAAACAGCAGGGATTTCCTGCTACAGTGTTACTGTCAATGTATTACTAGGACTGAGGAGGTGAATTATTCTTCCTCTGTGGTTACATTTTAGGTCTATTTTTATGTCCTTTCTCTGTATGTAACTCTATGTACAGCCATGGCACTGGCAGACATCTAAAACACAGACGGCAGTGGAAGCAGAGCACGTAGACCCTAAGAACTCATCTACTGCACTTCCCTGTTTGATGCTGGAATGAACCAGAGGAAAGTTCACAAGTCCTAAGGATGGTGGGGGTGGGGAGGGTAGGTAAAGACATCTGGAAAGCTCTCAGAATATGTATACAAATAAGTAACATCTGATTTGAGGTGACTGATTTGTCACTGGGACAGTCAGCTCTATGGAAAGGACCAACCACACAAACACAAACGTGGAGACTTTCCAGATTCCTCACTCAGATATTGTCAGAGCACCGGACTGATAATTCGGGCCTTTGCTCCAAATCTTGCTATGGAAAAATAATTTTAAGAAGATTAATTTTAATTAGTTTTAAATAAGACTCCTCCTCATCCTCTGTGTTTTTATTCCTCCTCACCATCATCCTCAGCTCTCCCTCTGATTTGATGCAATTAAAGAATAGAAGATGCTTTGATAAGCAAACCAAGCTGGTAATCCTTTAACAATGTACTAATGAAATATTCCAGAAACATCAGGCCCTAGTGAAAAGATGTATTTTGAGGTTTGTTGTCTCAACACCAATGTACAACTTCATTTGGTCCTGTTTCTGGCTCTGCTGCACAGAGAAGGTCCAGTAAACTTGTTCAGGTAAAGAGCTTGCTGTCTGAGGCCTTGCAGAGGCACATCTATCAATTAAGTCTATTGTTTATCCCTAGATAGAATGATCTGGCTCCTAGCAAGTATCAGTAAGAAGAAAAAACAATTTTAGGTTAAAATAAAATGAACAATTGGTTAATGAAACTGCTTATTAATTTTATTCAAGTGACTGGAATTTATTCCATTGGGGAGAAAAATTCCCATACAAGAATACTGCAAAAAAAGTGGTCCAAGAAAAAATTAATAGGCAAATGTTACTTTTACAAATTTCTGCATCTCCAAAGTAAAGCATGGACCCTTCAAATAGTGCCTTTATTGTACTTTTGGCTCGACCTCAGGTTACTTTGCTGAGATGATCATATGATGTTGTTGAAGCTGTAGAGTGTGATAGGAATTAAATATCAAATTCTAGGGACCACTTCAGGACATAAAAAGCCCCAGTATTTTTGGATCACTTCCTTCTGCATACATCATACTACTGAGGCTCTCCATCCTTTAAATTCTCATCAAGCTGGCAACGTTCTGTTAATTTTCTTAATTCAACCTCACATTCAGAAACATTCAACTTCCTTTTATTCTGCTTATAAAAACAGAAATGCTCTTCTAATCACCAGTGACTTTGGGGACAGATGATTTTGGAGGTTTTTCCCCATGTTATCAGTAAATGTTTTGTCTGCTGGTTTAACAAAAGCTTTTACTCTGCACAGCAAGTTGTAGGTTTTCTGCCCCTATTTCATTCAGGAAAAACATCACCTTTATCTCATCAGCAGTGCTAATAGAGGTTGTCCAGGCTTTTCCCAGAGTATACTACTGAAATGTCAGACAGGTCCATTTTCCCTCTACAACAGGCATTTTTAATCCCCTCTGTTCCTTTCTGCTTTCAGTGGGATTTTCATCGGGTATGTCACTGCATTTGGGATTTTTGCCCATTTATTGCCAAACATTCCAGCTTTTACTTTCTCTGACACAAAGTCAGGACACAAAAACCACACAGGCAATTTAGATCCTAATTTTGTGTATACATTAAATATCATGAAAGGCTAAATTATATTCTCAGTACTGTGATCATTATTTTCTGAGTCCTCCTAAAACACAGAATACAGTCAACAACTACTTGCATGGAAGTGGTTTGAAGAGAATTAACTTCTTCACATATCCTGTAGGAAATGTTTAACCTCCAATTTCCAGAGAAAAGAAACGGGTAGGAATTCATCATGGATGATAGGTTATTTGCTTATTTATTGCCTCTGCTCCTCATTATGAACACAGATTAAAAAAGCATGAAATTTAAGAAATTAATGAATGAGTTATAAATATGCTGTTTTGTTGATCTGAACTTACTCTTTCTGTTCTCCTTATGTCTCCCATGCTCTTGTTTGAATCCTGCTTGCTGAGATGAAGTAACAGATGTATTAAAGCCACTATGGCCTGACAAAAATATTTACCGTTGTTTAAATCTTTAAAAATGCTTATTCTGTTAATTGGTCACGACAGAGATGTATGTAGGAACAAATTAGTGGCATCAGTTCAGAAAGCAGAAAAAGTTTCTTCCTCTAAGGATCCTAATTTTCATAAATGGGCACATGTGCTGAAAGACTCCTCATTCTTTTCTCTTGAAAGTCTCAGTGTGTGACCTGGAACTGCTGCATTTAACCATGACTGAACAAAAAGAATGACAAAAGGTGCTCTGTGATTCAGTCCAACCCAATCTATGTATTTCTAATGCAAATATAGATATTCAGGAAAGCACATTCTTAAAAAGCTTTTTTGAAAGCTTTTGTATCTGTAGAGATGAATCTTTTTATTGTGGGTGTTTGGGGTTTTTGTTTAGTTTTTTTTTCTTTTTTTTAAAAATAATTTCTAGTAGATGGGTAAGAGAGTTTATATTACTTACTAAAAGCTGAGCACTAGTGAATTATGGGTGCAATCACATAAAGTATCCATTTTCCTGTGCTGATTCTTTGTCTTACTATGTCACAAGAGTGCTTTTTGATTCTTAATGCCAAATTTCTCTTTGAAAAAATAAATTATGCTTCAATTGTAAGCCTTAAATTTCTCAAATTTACAAGTGCTACAAGCTTGTCCACTAAGCTTTCATGACTTGCAAGCTTATTTCCAAATAACCTTGTGCTGCCAGTAAAAAGAAGAATAAAACTTCCTGAGTTCATGGGCTATAATATACCAGGACCTACTGTCTTACAAGTAGGTTCCTTTCCCTTTTGTTAAAATCTTATTAAGAAATTCTGGAATAGTCCCATTTCTTGTTTTTGCTTCTCATGCTCATCAAGACAAATGTTTTTGATTACTGCTAGACCAGACTTTGCTGCAACCGTTCAACAATTGTGTTATCAGTCATTTTACTGCCAGTCTTTATACCTCATCAGTTAAAAGATGTTTTGTGCCCACAGTCTAATTTCCTGGAGTTTCTTTGCAGACTTTTTCCAGAATTAAATGAACGAGTTCTGTTTGCTAAAAGAAAACACTACATCCAGAGCTCCATTTATTTGATGAATCCAACTAAATACAACTCAGCAATTTGACTTGACTAAATGGTTTTTGACAAGATATTTTAGCTACAATGAAAGAGGCATGCTGTTGTACCTTCTTTCCAGTACCTGTAAGGTGATGGCATCAGTTTGTTTATATAATACTCTGTGTTAATTTTAATAATTCCAACATGATCAAGAGCATTAAAAAGTCATTTTCTGTGTATGTTTTTCATTTTCACTAGGCCTTTACCATAAAATTAACTTCATCAGTCAATCCCAAAAAGGGCATTCATATATCAAATGATAAAATCTCAATAGACACGGTATATGTTTTTCTCAGCCTCTTTGTTCTTGTCATTAGTTCTTACATAAAACTTGAGAACAAGAGGTCATTTAAATACCTTGAGCATATTGGTCTCCAATCCCCTGCCAGGTGGGATATACTGGCATGTAAATGTACAGCCTGTGCACAGGTTGTATTATTTATCATAACACCAGAGAGAATTATTACAATTTATGTGCCTGGGCAAGGTTTCTTGGTCTACCTGGCACTGTGCTACTAAGTAATGAATCTATCAGCATTGCATATTTTCCTGTGGTTTCAAGTTTCTGAGGTTCTTGTCAGCAATGGAAGTCAGCCTTCTGTATAAATCTGACTTTTTCCTTCTAGTACTTGGTGCATAGTACATCACTCCTGAGGGACAGAAGAACTTTTGGAAGAACCACTTTCCAAACATGACACACTAAAGGAAGCTCATCTCCTAAAATTGCTCTTCTATTCCTTATCCATCATATGATATGTGATATGATATGATGATATGATATGATATGATATGATTGATATGATATGATATGATATGATATGATATGATATGATATGATATGATATGATATTCAGTTCTTCTTGTGGGACTGCAGGCTGAGCTGGCTTACACCAGACAGCTTTGATACATTTATGCAAATGATCAAATCTGTGAAGTCATTTAATGAAAAGGCTTTTGAGAACAATCCAGTGTAATGAAAATGCTACTCTTTATATAATGTTATATGATCAAACAATTATTTTCCTTCAGATTCTGCAGGTAATTTCCAAGAAACTCCTTCTGCCACACTTTGACAAGGTTTTATTTAAAGATTTGCTGATGAGTTTTTGCCTTTGTAAAAATTAGGGTGGAGATGTCCTGCCTGCTTTCACATGGATGAATCAAATGTGGTAGGAAAACAACTGAAGAGAAACACCTTGGCATTTTATTTGACACATACAAAGGAAACTTTCCAGATAAATGATAAGAGAGTTGTGCATTGTGTGGAAACTCCATGTCGTGGAAGAGGCACTGTGACCACCTGAGAGAGAACACCTCTGAGAGCCCTGTTGCTCTCAGGTAAGTGTTCTAGGGAGATGAGACAGACAATGAATCAAATCCCAAATCTTAGACATCTCTTTCCTTGTTCCTGCCTCCTTAGATGCTCCTTTTGATACTGTTGACTTTTTATCCTCCGCTGCACAGGCCCTTATGGGTTCTCAGCCTCTTGCCTTCCTGGTGCCATCCCTGCCCTTGCAATCTTCCCTGGGGAAGCAGCAAGTCTCCAAAGTAAAATAAGTTGTCTAAGTACTCCAAGACTTTCCCATTAATTTTAGCTCACTGTAAAACACAGGTCATATCTCTCTTTGCACAGAACTGCTAATGAACTGAGAGGAAATTTGACCTTTTAGCCCATTGGGGTGCAAGTAACTGGGAGTTCACCACACGTGATCAGACCCTCTGGTTTGGGTGTTACTATCACAAACAAAGTCATGTGCCACAGGCATTGTATTGCCAGTATTAAAAGACAAGAGTTTCATTAGTACTCACTACAACTAGGATCAAATGCTATTGATTTATACAAAAAATTCCATAGTTTCCTAAATCCTTTGGGGTTTTTTGTCTTTTTAAGGAAATGGAAATTGTAATGCTGGAACATGGCAGCCCTTTCTGGTTTTACTACATGTACTTTACACCACTGACATCAAGAGTTATGAATAAATGGTAGAGAGGAAATATATACTAATGCAGGATTTAGACTAATCTCTACATACAGGAAAATATCATCTCTCCAGTGGCTGCAGTCATCTAGGTGTTATTTAGCGTTATTTCTCTCACCGATTTTATCCAAACCATGCAATATGGGATTTCCTACTATGACTGGGAGTGATGTTTGTTCATTCCATCTTACACTGTTTTTAAATCACTTGATTTAATAGTTGCTATACTAATATTTCCAATTCTCTGCAGCAAATTAGATTAGACTGAATTTGAGACAAGCATATTTACTTATTCTGCAATAAGACCAGGCCTTTAGTCATACAAAAATCTCTCTCTGCCAGTGTAATATAGGCTAGTAAATCATCCCTGTGACATCTCTGGCTTTGTTTCTGTGGAGTGGACAGTGTTTCAGCGTTTTCTGTCAATCACAAGAGCATCTGTTTTTCCTTGTGGATATTTCCATCCACAATTCGGGGGGTGTGTGTTCAGAGATAACAGCTGATCTAATTTCATCCAGGAAAATAAATGCATTCAGATAAGGTGAGAGGGGAGTAATTGAGTTAAAATCTGTCTGCTGTGTGACAGCAGAGATCAGATACACTCTTCATGCATTTTGCTAAAATTGCCATTAATAACCAAGGATGAGTGAGAAATGGACTTCATCTTACTTTTCTCTGAATGGTTCTCCAAGCCAATGACTTTCAATGCTAATTACCTGATAGGAGTAGGTGTTTTGTGGTATAGAGACATCCTCCACAGAAAGTAACATAAATGCACTTCTGTGGAGTCCAATAGATTGTTCAAATGAGAAAGATGCTGTGGGTTTCTGTAGTGTTGGTTTTCTGTGAATCAAGAATGGATGGAATTTGTTTTGAGATGTGTTTTTCTAATAGACACCAACACAGCTAGGTTAGGAGCATGCTAGGTTTTGTTGTTTTTGGTCTTTTTTTACCTCAAGATCCTGAGCATCACAACACGCAATTTCTCATTCCTGTTACCAGCTCCAGCACCTGCAGGGCAGCAACCGGGTATGCCTGTATGGATACCACTGTGATAGTGACTTTGTCTTGTCACAAAAGAGAACTCAAGATCTATTGCTCTCCTAATTGGACTGAACAAGACATTTCTTCAGGTAAAAGGTCAGCATTATGTACGACTACTCTAAAAAGGCGGCCCACAAAGGAGAGGGCGCCCTTGAAGCAGTGGTGGAGCAGAGCAGCAAGAGTTGGTTGTCTGAAACTTCTCCATGCTACTGGCACTGATGGTGTGATGGAGTGAGAGGTTGCAGAGGAGAGGAGTGATAGAGGCACAGCCACTGCATACAACATTATGGAGTGTGCAGAAATGAGATTCTGCTGCACATGATGACTCTAGTCAGAGAGGAAACTCTCATTAAGCCTTGCAGATCAAACTCATTCCATGTATGTTTTGAATCCAATAAAGGCTACATCTAGAATCCTACTTTAGCATCTACCTCCCACAAAAACCAACAAACAAACCAAACAAAAAAAAAAACCCAAGACAACCAACCAAACAAGAAAAGCAACAAAACCCCCAAACAGTTCCCAATGCCTCGGTGCATCTTTTGCAGTTTTCTGCAACATCCCCAGGATTCAGTATAACATACTGGAACTGCCACTAAGCAAGTGAGCTTAGAGCCAGCTTCTCAGCAGGGAAAGTTAATTCCCACAGATGTCCAAGTACACTTAGCAGGTTAATTTTGATGCCACTATTACTTGCATACAACTATTGTTTTCCCATGGGATGCAATCCAATATACTAGGTTTAGGAAATTCCTAAACTGAAGATTTCAAGAAGCTGTAGAGTATTCAGAGAAGTGCACTAGATAGTTAGGTGCTCTTTTGGCCTTCTTGAGGCACCCACTGATTCTTTTTTAGGTCCACTTTAAAGAAGAGATACTGGGCCAGATGGGCCAGGATGGCCATTCCTGTGTCAGGTGGAGCACTGATCTGTTCTTCAGCACAGTATGAACAATTCCTTTCCTTCTGCTCTACAGTCTCCCTTGAAATCATTTGTCAGAGGTCACACCCTGAGTCAAAGTACAGCTGAGAATAGATACAAAGAATTTGAACTTCAATTTGTACCTACTAACAGACTTCTGTTCCTGATATAATCTCAGATTTGAGACTTGGAGGTAATGTTCCTTCTTTATATTTGACACACAAAATATTCCACCCATTCAGTTTCTGTTATTTTTCTGAAGAGAAAGTTTTTCTTACTTTCAAGTGTAACTTTATAGGTTTGTTCCATTTGTTAAGCTATCTGAGAACCTGCAAGGGATGATAGAAAAATGAATATGTGCTAGGAATATTTAAATGTACCTGCAGGTCTAATGATAAGTGAACTTGCATTATCGTGGTTTTTTTCTAACAACACAGAAATTTTATCGTTAAGACCTTCACTTGGCAGAATCTGATATGGATTCTATGTATGTGAATTTAGCCCTGAAGGCCTCCAGCAAACCCAAGATACATTTGGACCACAGTAAATGTTGACTACCTTGACTCATCTGTACATTTATCTTGACATGCTTTAGCACATGGCAGGCTGTCTATATGAATCCAACTTTGGACATTTTTTAGATTTACCCCTATGATTTTCACTGGTCATTAAAAAAAAGTATTTAGGTTTCTTCTGGAAGTGTTTGTTTGTTTATGGAAAGTTAAGGTTGAACTTCTTTCTATTTAAAGACTCAATTTTTAAAGCTATTTTTCCCACTTCACCCTTAATAATAGGAAGTTCTGCCACATATTTTTCTGAATTTTATTTTGTGATCTAAATGCATTATTCATTAATATGTGTGAGTGGTAAGCTTTTCAGAAACACTTGACACTGGCCTGACACTGATACCACTGGTTTCTGATATTTAGACTTTTTAAAGCAATGTACACACATGTATTACTTTTAGCTGCAACGCTGAAATAGTTATAAACCTCCACTTTTACTATAATGTTTTGCACTTCTACAAATGAATGTAGTTTCCTTATTATTCTAATGGATCAGACTGGTTTAGTGATCTCATACCAATTTATGCTATGAATGGGCTATTGACTTCATCCCTAGCTAGTATTAGCAATAAACAAAGGAAATTTTGATTCTGTAGCTTCGTGAATCCTCTTGGATTATATACCCTTTCCTCATTTCCAGACTCATACTGAACATTTAATTTTGTTTTCCAAAGGCTCCTTACTAGTTTACCTTGCTGGTCCCACTGAACTATTCTGTCATAAATCCACTGGCATCAGGCAAATTTGAATTCTTTCTTTGACAGCTTATCTACTCAGGAGTCATTTCACAGCCTTTTAACACTGCCTCTTCGTTTCACTCCCTGTCCCTGCCACCAGCCTCTCTAGTAATCTGTCCCTCAGTCATGACCCCCTCAGCTTCTTCCATGATGTCTAAAACAAAGAAATGAACCCAGGCTTGCAGTGATATCAACCTTATCTCTGTCATTAATGTGTTTTTCCTGACCTCTTGGCTTCCTGTCCTTACTGATGTGGGCCTTTGCTGCTTATGCTGCTCACATGCTCCTTGTTGCCTGCCTTTTGTGTTCCCTTTGCTGTATTTATGCACTTTTTCTACCTTAGTTCCTTATCAGGTTTTTACACAGCTTTAGCTCCTAGCTTTGTATACCTTTTCTATTCTATTCCCATTTTTAATTTTCTCTAAGCTGCTCTGTACTCTTACAAATCACCTTGCTAAGCTCTTTGCTGAGCTGAATAAATCTTTCCTTAGTCATCTTTTCTCTCATGTGGACTCCTATCCAAACAGCAGCTCCTGGGCTGTGCTGGCCACCAGCAGAGCAGTGAAAGCCTCTGCACATAAATCTGGAGAGACGGGATTTTCCAAATACAGGGGTGAGGTTTATCATACCCAACTGTGGGGTGACTGGGCAGACTGGCTTTGCAGGCAGGCTTTGTCCTGAGGGATTACACTGTGAGGCTCTGCAGGTTCAGCTCCATTGAGAAGCTTGGTGCCTTACTGTGAAGCAGAGAAGATAAACCTCCCTCCCCTGAAGTTTAGCAAGCAAGAGGATAAATTCAGATTTAGGTTAAAAATGGATGAGAATGGTGAATCTGAATTCCCACAGTGTCTGCAAACAACCCATCTCCAACATGGCTTTGTGTGGGACATGATAGATGGGTTCCAAGAAGAAGCAGATGCCGTTGTGGGGTTCCAGTGTTTTGACAGGGAAGCCTGGAGCCAACAATTCCCTCAGGAAGGGCTGGAGAGAGAAGGGCAGGAAGTGTTTAGCTACACCTTGTGTGTTGCTGGCACCACATTCACCTGTGCACTAAAGTTTCTGCTTTAAGCTAACTTATTGGAGGTTATTCCTTTTCAGCGTCAACCTGCTGTGCAGGCTTGGACAAGTTATCTTCTAATATAAGCAATACAGTATATTTTACCTTTAATTACCTGACATTTCCCTTAGTAGCCTCTCCTGTATTTTCTCCTGTTAGGGAGATTTTTGTTTAAAATAAAAGCTGATGCCAGCCTGACAGGAGAGAAGCCAAATGAATTCATAAAATCTCAGGCATCCTGCTGAACAGATTCCAGTGCTCTTCAGCTCCTGCAATCTGAATCACTACCAACACACCGTAAAGACCAGCAGGTAACTTTTCACCATTTTTGACATGCCTCAGTTTTAGAAAAAATTTGGCTCCTGGTGTATTTCCAAGTTATTATGATAAATGTAGACCTTCCCTACATGTCATATGACAAATTCAGAGTGAGCACAACGGGTGGCTGGTAGGGTGCTATTTAATTCCTTGGTCAGCCTCAGTGTATTGGGTCTTCTCCTTTGCCTGGGTCACGTTGCCTATGCAAATACAATCAGTCACCGAGTGTTGCCGTAGTGCAGCTCAATGAACAGTGTAAAAACTGGGGCAGACAAAGTTTTCAGTAAATGAAAAGGACTAATAATGAAAAGATATTCCAAGAGCGAGGAAGAGAGAATGGAGATTGAATGGAGGAGGAAGTACAGAAAGGAGAAAAAAATCTACATCAGTGGAAAATGGGGCCCTTGTCTAATTTTCCTCCTGTGTTTCAGATTCATGGCAAGAGCCCTGTACTTTGATTAGTAAGAGGGACAGAACTTCTAAAAACTAGTTATTTTTGTAACCCTCTTCGTGGTGGTTGTTTTTTTTTTAATTGGCACACATCTGGGCAAGTAAATCTCCATTATGTAAGTATATTGTCCCATGGGCTGTTAGTGCTTCATCATGGGAGGAAACAGATATCTGTGGTTTTTTACTGCTTATTGAAAGACATATCCATGTGATTGTGGACGCATGAGACTCTGGGACAAAGGGATGGCAGGGGCACTGTGCCTAGGCCCCAGTGTTATGGGTCGTGCTGCTCAGCAGAATAAACCACTTCCCTGCTCAAAGTAAAGAAAAACACAGGAATGAAACCTTCAAACAAAAAATGACCCTTCTATTCTCTCACTCCCATCTGTTGCTTCTTTATCTTTCCTTTGCTTTTCTCTAGTGCTGGTGCTGGCAGACACAGCAGGATGGAAAGAAATTAATCTTCACCCACTAAAATATGTTTTCTCAGAGTGGAGTCTGTGACTTGAAAACCAACTTGACTTAAAAAACCCCAAACACACATCCACAGGAGGTTTTCACAGTTGTCTGATATATTTTTCCAATGTTTACTAAGCCACCATTTCTTTCTCCCCATCTTTCTAACAAACCGGACCCTGTCAGCAGCTAGGCAATAATGAATGGCTCAGGGCAAAAACCAAACCCCTCTAAAAAGTGGTCCACTGAAAACCAGTTATTTTTCCTAGGCACCACTGTGTGATCAGCTTTGTTGACCAAGTGCCTTCTCTGGATCATATGCTTGACATTCTTTTATAAATAACATACCTCATTAAAAAAAATACCAGGTTTAATTTATAGTATTATTTTAGTTGATTTCTTATTTGAAGTGGTGGATGTTTGTTCCATGACTGTGTAAGCGTTGTGGCCCTCCTAGTCTTCCTTAGCTTGGACATCTACTTCTTTTTAATTGCAAATATTATAGCACCATTAGTTGATTTTATATTTCTGTGCTGCTTGCTTTCACTCCCCTGAGTTGATTATGATAAACGCAGAACGGTTAGATTTTCCATTTTATTGATACTCATCACCAAAGATTTTTTCTAGACTTCTTACTTGCTGTGACTGTGGATTTCTTTTTTTTTTAACATTTGCATATTGTGTGTTCTGCCCTAATAACTTTTAAACTACTTGGATAATTCCAGCAAAATTTGGCAAAGAGAGAGCATTTTCAAGCATATCAAATTCCGATTAGTCTAATGAAAATAGAGTAGCCAGAACCTATTAGTACTTTTACTGAAGAAGAGTGAATTAATTCAAGTTGGAGAGAGATTCTAAAAGCCTTGTGTCTTCAGAGAAAAAAATTTAACACAGATCCATAGGAAATGAAACTACTTACTAAGCTACCCATTTTTCTCATCATAGCCAACATTGTTGGGCACTGCTCTTTTTTTTCAGCTCAAATTTCACACAGTAATTCTTTTCTACCAAGTAGGACATAAAAATGCAGAAAGGAAGGCAGAAAGGAGAATTTTTTTATCCTCCAGACTCTACCACCTCCGGCCACTGGGCAATACGATGTTTGTGATAAAGTGGTTCCATCTGTAAAAAGGGCCAATTAAATCTCCTTTCATATATTGGGCTTGGGACAATATTTACTCTTAAGAGCTGCTAAAGCCCTTAATTAGCTGCTGCCAGGTAGTTTGTGGCAACTGAATTCCAGCTGAATTTAGCAAGAGTCCCGTGCAGCAAGAGTCCTGCTGAGCAGTGCATTAACATCTGCACACCAAAAAGTGCTGCAAGTCCTTCCTCAGCAGTCTACCCATCATGGGGTACCAAGGAAACAGCTCCTTAACATGGGATGTTCTGAGCAAACACTTTTTCTTTCACATCGCTGCTTCGATATTTACCCTTCAACCACCTTCCCTAGCAAATGTACTGTAATAAATGCATTAAACCAGCAACAATACTTCCTAATCCATTTCTTTTCCATTGACGTTTTCACACCGGTTTTAGTTACTTGTATAGGAAATAATTTATTCAGCTGCCTACAAACTCACGTTTGGTTATTAGCATGCTATCAGTAAGCATATCCTGAGGAACAGTTAAAAACTGTTGGGTTATATGTTAGTATTGCCTTGGATCTTACAGATACATCTTTGTTTTAGACTGCTGGATAGTAAGCCAGCACTTCCTTGACAGATAGTTGGGGTTTGAATGGCCAAGAACTGCCTAATTGGTATCGATCTGCCAGCAAATGACATCATTAAAAAATACAACTGTTTTTCTGTATAAGTGCTTATATTTTCACTGCTATGGAATGCCTGAACAGCTAGAGATTATTAAAATATATGGCTGATATAACAAAAAGTTGAAACAGTTTCTTTTGGTATTCACTTCTCATTTGCGGGGAGCTGTGAGTGAAATTCTTCTGGGTTAATGGCAGTGATTTTAAATTTTGAAAGCCATGATTCACACTTGGCTTGATTTAATAATGTGTTATTTATCTAATAATTTCTCATGAGCATAAAAACGTGTTCACAGACAAATACTACACTGTTGCACTTCTGATTACTCTCTTTTCAACATACATAATGTGTGTGTTTTTAAGGAGGTAGATATGTTCATTTTTGAATTTTTCTTGTGTGGCACTTGGCGTGTGTGCTTTGCAAGCATGTAGTAATTTTCTGCCTTAGGAGTTCATAACCAAAAGCAACTGGAAAAAGTTACAGACTAAAGAAGCTGGTGCTGTGTGCTCAAGTAGGAACTTGGACTTTGGCAGGTGGGAAAAGAAAGGCTCTTTTAAGTGTTTGAGGAAGCACTAAAGAAGTTACCACATCAAGTGCAGGGAAATTGCAGAAAGCAATTAAAGAAGTGAGATGGGGAAAAAAAAGAAAATTTGGAAGAAAATAGAGTAGAAATTAAGATGGGGTGAATTTGATCAGAGTTTTGAAGTCAAATGTCAGAGATGTTTTTCAGGAAAACCCCTGTATGACATCAAGTCTTGAACTTTCTGCTTGTTCACAGAAATGGGTTCCTTTATAATAAGCTTTTCTGCTTACTTAAAAGGGAGCCTGATGTACCTTGACAGATACAGAGGACTTAGGTTTCATTTGAGAGGCCCCAACTTAGAAAGCAGGGCAACAACCAAGATAGAGCAGAAAGCTGCAGATGAACATTATATTCGATCTCTGCTAACAAAATCACATCTCTGAAGTACAGGTTATTCTTTTCTTGCTGTTGCTTTTAACTAGGATCCCTTTAACATTAGATCAAGTGTAGTTACCTGTTTGCAGGGATGTTAAGGGATGGAAACAGAAAGAATTAAGAGTTGGAGCAATGATTCCTTTACTGAGGTATTTTACTTGCCGTAATTGTTTCTACTCCCTATTTTAATTTCCTATTACACCTGTTTAGCTGACTATGCCACCTACAAAAAGAGACATTAATTTTATGAGTGTATCCAAACAAAATTCGTGAGGTGTGTGCATAATGGTGCAGGAAGCTCTTGTGGCAGATGCAAGAATACAGATGCAGCACAGAGCACACAACCCAGCTTTGTTACTCACTCGTTATTTCCTAATTTGTGTGTACATAAAGCAGAGTCTTTAAGTCTATCTGAACTGAAAAACTTGAAACTCAGTACAAGTCGTAAAAAATGTTTGTGGTGTAGAACATTGCCTAGACACAACTTTTAAAGCAGATGTACTGAACACCATTAGGACTGTGCTATGATGAGCTGCAACCATTTCAACTTTTCAAAATAAAAACATCATGGCTAATGTTATGCAAATTACAACAATGCTGAGTAACTTTCAGCACCATCAAGGGCTTCTGCTTGTAAATGGAAACATCTGTGAAACTAAATCGACAGAACTGGGTTAGTTTTACTTTTTTTAGAAAACAAACTTGTTCCACTTGCATTAGAAGGTAGCAAAACCAAAAAGGTAAAACAGAACCCCCCCAAAAGTAAGGAAGCAACCAGCCTATGAATCCCACAGCACACCTCCATACAGAGTTCAGCTTGCCCCAGACTCCAATTTTTGAGTAAGACATCCTGAAAGAAGTTTACAAAGGTTCAGTGGTTTGGATGTCTTTTGATGCAGTTACAGTCCAGGACTTTCAAAGGCATCAGCTCATGTACCTGTCTCTTCTGAACTGGGCTCATTCAGAGTAATGAATGAGGGTTTCCTCTATTGTGCACCTGCGTCATTCGGAGAGACTCAGGCCATTGATGGAAACCATGTCAAACAGCATAAGGTAGAGCATTTTTAAGAATTTTTGAGAGGAGCTTGGAAAGATATCAAGAAGAGATTTTTATGCCATATAAATATCTTTTATTTTCACTTCTAGTCTCTGATGATGTGAAAAAGGGAAGAGACAGATATTGAAGACAGACATATTTTTAAACTCGGAATGATTCAAGCTGTCCTCTGTATTTTGTGGCTCAGATCAATTCTTGTTTTATCTTGCTGTATATTTTAATCTCAAACTGACTTCCATCTACATTTTGTTGTGCTGTGCTTTTTTTTATTGGCATATTGTTAGCAAGTCGAGAAAGGATGAAAAATCTCCAGCAAAGACTTAAGCATATTTTTAATTGTAGTATCCATTCCACAAAATAATTCCCCCTGATGCAGAGGCCATGCTAGAAAAGGGCATCTTTACGATATTTTAGGCTTGGAGCTGTTTTTGACATTGAGAAATTCAGCTCATATGTTTTATTTTCTTTATTGGCCGAAGATGTACTTTGTGCTGATGAGGTTTGGGAATCATAATTTCATGCTGTGTCTCAAAGCAAGAGGCTGAATTCAGTCTGTTTTGTGCCTGTTTATCTGTCAGTGCCATTAGAAACTTAATCCCAACACAACAGTTTGTTTTGTGATATAAGGAGATGCTCAGGCATGAGGCCTCCTTCAGGGAGCTGCTCCACCTTGGGACACTTCTTCACTCCCACCAGAACAATGCACACCTCCCTAAAATCTTTATTTGTCCTTCTGTTATAATAATGAGGTGCAATGGAAATACAATGCAATATTGGCAGCACATAACCTTTCCATAGCATTTTTTTTACTGATGCTTGACAGAGCACTGGTGTACCTGTCTGCCTGAACACAGGTCCTCAGTGAGGATTTTGTTTCCGAGTTCACAGAGTTGGATATGCAGAAACTTGGGCTGAACACTGAGTATGTGTGGGAAAAAGGTTTTGAGGTCCCTTAAAAGGTAATTACAATTCTTTTCATGGTTTCCCCCATATTATTTTCCTGATATTATATTTTATATTTATATTATAAATAATATAATATATTTATATTTATATTTAATATATATATTTATATTTATATAATATTTATAATATTTCCATATTATATTCCTGATGGTGAGCAACCTACACTTGTCTTCCTTTGTACAATATTGGTCTCTTAAACACAAACACACACACAAATACTGCAGAATTTTCTGTTGAAATCTCCATGAGCTAAAAGACAGTAGAGCTGACAATGGTTCTTTCTTCTTAGTTATTTAAAAGAACACTTTGAAGGTCTTTTAATTATACAAATTATCAAGAACTTACTATTTTTTCAGAGCTTTCTCATTGCTGTACAACCCTCTAGTGTTGTACATCTGAACATATCCCTGCAGCCTTTCATCCTTTTAAGTCATAACTGCTGCATATTTATCACAGGAAGATGTTTATGCCTCACATATAACATAATGAATTATGCTACTTAGGCCTACTTTGGAAGCACCCAAAGAGCTCAAGTTTTGCTCTTTCTGCATTTCTAGAATCTGGTTTGTTTTCCCTATATAAACTGCCTCAATTATAACGTATGGAAAATGATAGATTGATGTTAGCTTTGTCCCAAGAACATAAAGTAGATTCAGTTGGAGTGAGGGACCTGTGGCAGTTATTGAGTGTTTTTCTCTCATGCATTCTCCCAACACCACAGAAATCAGCAGTTTGTAATTAGCTTCTGGCTGGATCATTAGCTGAAACAGATATCAATGGAACTGTCCTCCATGAACTTGTCTAATTGGCCTTTTTGGAGACATCTTTAGATTCTATAATTTATGATAACAAGTTCCAGAGTTTATCTGTATGCTGCATGAAAAGGTTAGTTCTTTAATTTTTTCCAAACCTCTTTCCTTTTATTGCCTTTACTTTGATACCATGAAAATTATGTGAATGTCTTCTTTATTCAAGGTGCATAATTTATTTTTGTTTCAATATTAAGAATTCTCAAAACATGTGAAGAGCAGCAGAATATGTAATCCTGTTTTTTCCTTTTTATTTCCAAAGAGTGAATAAATAAGCATAATATATATTACTTTTAAATATATCTTCTACTGCTGAATTCTGAATATTAGATACTGTAATTTTAATCCGAGTTATATATCTTTGATAACCTGAGCTGTACAGTTTAGGAGGAAGTAAGATATTAGCTATTGTTTATTTGTTGTACAGGAAATTGAATAATAATTCTGGAAACCAAAAAAAATTATATACTTATAATGCCTTACACAGGAAGTTTGAAAAATAGTTTCATAAAAACACCTACCAAATCCTCTTTCTAAAAGCATGGCACATTCTGCACCACTTACCCCTTTTCAAAGTGATGTGTGAGAACCTGACTTGCTGACACCAATAGTATTTCTCCTATTGTCTTGGGCAGTGTCAGCATTTTTGCCAATTGTTCATTTAAGATCAAGATTATTTGTACCACGAACTGAAAACTGGAATTGGTAATCAGCTCTCCATTTTTATTATTAAAAGAAAAAAAAAAAAAAGAAAATCAATGACCAGACTCGTTACTAAAAATGAAAAATAATATATCCTACTTCTGGAAAGAGCTGAGGTATATTGCACAAAAGCAAAGAATTATTTAGCTGCTAGTTACTTGATTGGAAGATAAAAATTCTGCATTTGTTAATCACACTT
Source organism: Ptilonorhynchus violaceus (assembly GCA_013397565.1). Lineage (NCBI taxonomy): Eukaryota > Metazoa > Chordata > Aves > Passeriformes > Ptilonorhynchidae > Ptilonorhynchus > Ptilonorhynchus violaceus. The sequence goes on from VZRJ01006844.1 coordinate 1,055,649, forward strand.
TGTTGTTGCTAATGCCTTATTTCTATTGGTCTTGCAGAGTGCTGACTGATTGACGAATTTTTGTCATTTACTTGATTGGATTCATCAGTGTAGATTGTTGCTGTATCAAACTGTTTTCAATTTTTTGTTTTTAATGGACTTTGATTTATATTTGAAGCAGTACAAGAGTTTATTGGTAGCTTGACTATTTCTCTTATAAGATACTGTGAGAAATTGTTACAAAATTTAAGTTGGATGGATCTGTGTTTATATGTGGTTATAAAACAGAACAGTAACAATCACTTGATATACTAGTCCCAAACTTAAGCTAGATATTCATTGTGATGCTGATCTATATTAAATTATTTTTAATTTCTTGTAAACATATATCCTAAACAAGAAAACAGAAAGCATACTTTTAGAAGTGAATAATGCCTTGGTCCTGCAAACCCCACTGAACACGAGGATATCCACAAGCATCTGAAAGGGGAAGCAGAAACTGGTAACGAGTGGTCCCACGAGAGAGAAATACAGCACAGGGCTCTGGATTGTGTTACTAAATACCAGCAGCAGGTTTGCATTGGTTTGCAAGAAGACAATTCAAATATTTTACTAAATAATCCAAACACAAAGTAGAAGGAAACTGTCCATGCAGTCACAAAACAGTGGCACACACACACACTGTTTTTCATTACTTAACACCACATTATTGTAGCCAATTTCTTCAAAGTGAATTAACATTAAAAATGCATCAAGTACCATATAGAACAGCAAAAAAATGGGGCCTCCTTAAAGAACAATAACAAACCTTCATAAATAAACGTGCTTCTTTGAAAAAACTATAACATCAATTCTCTTGTGTTTATTAATACATATGTAGGTATATGCAGGTATGTGTGTACATGTGTACACACCCACAATCATGTATTTTCCCTGATTACACTAATCTTGGTGCACACGATTTTCTATGCACAGAGAAGTCTCTTTTGTGCATTGTTGTTATCTTTCTGCATATTTTACTGAGCACTGGGCTAAGAAAAAATTCAATTAGCAATGAAAGAGTTACTGTGAGAAAGAAACTGAATGCTGCAATGTGATGATTTTGATGTTATGCTTATCATACTCCTAGGGAGACACTCGATTACTGAATTTCCAGAACATCCAGCAAATACCATGCAGTGAATAAACATTACCTTTTTTTTTCCAATTCAGAAATGTAGCATTGTGCTTTGTGTAGAAAGCTTATAATAGAAACATGTTCTACTGATGTTGAAATTACATTTCTCAAACTGACTATATTAAGCCCTTTGCTGGAGAAGAGTTATACAAATGCAACATGATTAAAGTCATGATAAATAAAAAAGAGAACTTGAGGGGACATATGCAATATTTATGCACAAGCCTTAAGAGTCACAAAACATAAATAAATATATTTTTCTTTACATCCCTGTTTCTTGGGTTTTTTAAATGCGTGAAACCATATACTTGTTTCATACACAGTACTTGAGGTACTTGGCTGTTTGGCTCTAGGTATAAAGCTTTTTATATTTTCTTTCTCAAACACTCTGTGAAGAAGACAAATATTGCTCTTCTCACTTATAACAGGAATACAATTAATATTCAGGATCATCTTGAACTCTAGAGCATACAAAGACTTGAAAGTGATTATCAATAATTATCTTAAGACCTCTGTGGAATTGAACATTTCTTGTGTCCTCCTGCTTTGAAGCTGTTGGATGAAAAGTCCCCACATTGTCCTGTGGAAATTCTTCAGAAGGACAAACTGATGGAAAATCTGACAAAACAATTTTTAGAAAGTGCAAATGACTAAAATGAGTTTGGGCATCAACTCCATTAGTCCTTAGTATAAGGTCTGAACATATGAGGAGGCTTTTTAAAACTTTAGTGACTATTTCAGAGAGGAAGGAGAGGAGACAGCTTGTTCAGCTGCATAGGTGAGAATTGACCCCAGCCACTGCTTTGAGGTGTTTTTTCTGCCCTTTTCTAGTTTCTTTGCCCCATGCAGAATTGCTCTGGATGAAGAATTACAGAGCCCCTTGCTGGGCTGGCTCTCAGAGTCTCAGGGAAGGTGATTTCTCACCTGTCTCCCGTCAGCTGAGCTCTCTCTGCTTGGCACCTGCCCCTAGCGAGAGCCTTTGGTGTTTATGACACTGCTAATTACAACACATGCACTGCACTCCTCGTCTTTCAGCCACATGGTCTGTACACAAACATGTGCCTGCATGGACTCCACACTGCCAGCTAATCCCAGCTCTCCCTGTCGCTGCTCCTTGTGCTGTCACTGCTCTTTTGCCGTCACTGCCACAATGAGAGTGATGCAACTCAGAGACATCCCGTGCTGCTTTGAGCTATGGAGACAATCATGAGCAAGGGCTTGTCAGACATGACCCAAACCTTTGGATCCAGCTGACACATCCTCAAGACCCTGAGTATTTAGGACATGCATCCACTGAGATCTCCTTAGGGAAAGAGTTTGACAGTGTCACTGTTCATGCTCTTGTGGCAATTGTTCATTCTCTGTTCCCCTAAGCATCTGCTCCAGGTGTGTAATTACCTCCTGCATTCCAGCTGTGTCCATTTAGATACTCATGGTCAGAGCTGAGGAGAGAGCTGTAGCAAAAAAGCTGGTTTGCTTTTCTGAAGATGTTTTGCATATTGATTTGTTCAGGCACCCTTCTGTCCCAGGGACTGTTGGCCCCAGAGAGACTTTGGAATAGATTTCTGGTTAGAACAGGTAGATGAACTCACTTTTAGGTTTTTTCAGCTTCAGACCAAATGAACGTGGGGAGCTAGAAGGGAAGAGATAATTTTAGAGGAGACGTGGAAGTTGTTGCCTTGATTGATTGATTGCATGTCTTTGGCTCCCAGAGATAGGTAAAAACTTGTGGTCTGTGCAGATGGTTCCACTCACAAAATATATTTACAGGTGAGGAAGATATCATGAATCTGTGTTATACATTATACTTTAAAATCCATGTAGAATCTGCAAGTTGATCTACAACATATTATTTTTGTAGGATGAGAAACATAATAAGCAGATGTAGAACAGTAGCATCAGAACTGTCTAAAACTGTATTTCTGTGACTTTTATCTTACAGCCCTTTGGCTCAAGTAGAGTATAGGCATTAAAAGGCATGCAAGAATATAAACTGAAAGTTTATGTTTTTTAACAAGCTTCACTATCTTTTTTTTGGCAATTTTAACTTGACTTTTTCCCTCATAGGATTTATTACTAATGATCATATTGTGCAAACCGCTGTCTCAGGGCATTGCCTGGATTCTAATGATCACATGATCTTCACTTGTTTTGACACTCTTTCGTTCAGCTGTCTAGTTTCTGAGTGACAGTGACCACTTAGAAATAGTGCAAATGAGGTGAAAAATAAGCCATTTACACTCTGGGGATGTCCTGTCCTTGCAGACCAAGCGTGTCCATTACCAGGCAATATTTCACTTGTACAGTGAGAGCCAGTGAAGTGTAGCTCATTGATGTTGCAGATATTTTTGACCAGGTTACGTACAGGCAATAACCACAGCCCCTTTTGCCCTTTGATCTTATAAAAGAAGGCAGAAGACGATAGCAAATTGAAATAGATCAAATATATGCACACATCATAAGAATCCTGAATGTCGTACATGTTACATATGAATGAAGCGTTCTTTTGCACTGTAAATTAGTATGAGTTTGATGTGAGTGTGAGAAACAGGACTGCAGGGAGTCGAGAAGTGTATTGTCCTCCCAGTCAAAATCCAAGCTCATAACCTTGCATAAAATTAAAATATGCAAATATTTTCCATGGAAAATACCTGAAGATGTTGTTTAGATATTTTGTTGCTGTTCATTAACTGAGAAGGAAAGAAGCTTCAGGATTTCTTCAGAACTTCTAAAATAACACATAGGATCTGCAGAGTTGCTTCGGGGTCTGATAATGGCTTTAGGTGTTTTCACCTCCCCAGACTTCAGACTGTGTGAACATACTGCAAATTTGCTGTTACTATTTCTTGTTAGAAGGCAACAGCCAGTGCAGAGTGAGTGTAATTAAGGTGTGCTGCAGTGCAGCAGAGGGAATGCTCTCCACTGCCTAATGGAATTAATTCACCCTTGTGTAAGAGAGATCAACTTTTACAGTTTACTCTGGCTATGAGTAATAATTATCAGCCTTGATAAACTCCTGGGTCCTGCCCATTAACATCAGAAGCCTTTCACAGATCTGGACTTCACCTGCCCACTGGGGGCCACACAAATGTGTGACTGCAAACATCCTTTTGGATACTTTCTGTGTACCCCTTGATCTACTTCACACCACCACTCTGAAAGACACAATGTGGGTGAAAATGAGTGACCAAGGGCTTTTGCCACCAAAATGAGATACAAATCAAGCATCTGCCACTGCCACACCCCCTTGTACAGTCTTCTGAAACCATGCTGCAGCTCAGGGTACATGAAAATAACAAAATATGATGCAGATTACTCGTTTTGGTGAGGAAACCAACCAGCCATATTTGAAACACTACAAATGAGCGCTCCAAGGTGTCCAAGGAAGAGGTGACACAGCTCTGAAGGAAGAACATATCTGCAGCAAATGGGACTGGCTGTGCTTCCTTGCTTCCTGTGCACACCATTGCCAGAACAGTGATTTACTGGTTTGTTGTGTGAAACTCAAACAATGAGCATGAGAGACTCAGTCCTTTTCCATAGGAACTGTTCTAATGACAATCCTTCATGACATGGGTGGATAGTATAGCACTCAGGAACACACATCCTTTTTAAACAATTAAGACATGAGATAACTGATTTTTTTCCTGACACTGTTTTGGAAACATAAACACTAAAGTAATTTTTCTGACATACTGCCAAGACAGCTCTAGGCTTAGAAAATTTTTTAAGAAGTAAGGATGTCTTTTCCATGCTCTTCATTATATAACTTGCTTTTAGAAAAGTATCACAGAGTGCCATACAGCAAGAGAGCCAATTATAAGTTAAGGAGAAGAGTGAAATTTTTGTGGAGAGAGATTAAGAGAAAAGATGATATATTGTCTTGGGGTGAATAAAGAAAAAGGGAGTGCCAGATAAATAGGGAGAAAAAAACCCAACCACAAATTAAAAAGTGACTTCTGACCTCAGACTCAGTGAAAGGGACAGAAAGGGACTGGAGGAAAGATCTGGATTGGATAAACTATACTGACTGGTGCTTTTTATTTTAACTGTGACCAGAAAAATATCTTAGTCTTCCTTAGAGATAAGAAAAGTTCTATTATCCTACCCATTCTCTGTTTCCTAAAGGTAGTAAGTTGCCGAGGGTAAGCTAAATCATCAGTTCCTTTCTTTCCTATGTACCACAATGGGTGAGAAAGTGTATTTTCATCTCTTTGACTGTAAGACTGTATCTGAATGGCAATGCTCTAACGCTAACACATTTTAAGAGACAGTCCTGAGCTTTGATTGAATGTTGGAAAGTGTTTGCACTGAGACCTCTTTAAACAAGTGAAAAAAGAAGTTGTAAAACACCGAATATCAAGTTCTCCTTTCGAGCTTTTTTATTTGAAGTTGTCATGGACATTAAAGACGTTGATGAATCAGTTCTTCAAACACCTTTTTGCAGGGTGTCATTTATGTAGGAAGTAGAAATATGCACAACAGATACTATTTTTTTCAGGCAGCTCGTTTATTTAGCATGGTCCCCAAGACATAATGTCTTCAGGGTGTTGCTCAGAAAGAAAAGTTAGTCTTCTTCAGGACTTAAAATGAGTAAGGTTTCTTATGGTTACAGAGTCAGTCAAAAGTACAGACCTCCTGTAGGGTTTATGTTGAGTCAGTTGTTTGGAAATGTATTTCCAAAAATCTTGAAATCTCATCACAGTCAGAGAATATCACTACTGAGAACTACTTGTATTTCTGTTGTGCATCTTTAGCCTGGAAACTCTTTAGGGATGAAGTCTGGAGAACCTGTAAAAATTCTCACTGTACATCCTCTCTTTTTAAGAAAGCCATAAGTCATATTCGACAATTTCTGTGACCTTTACCTCAGAGTAGTGACCCTTCAGTACTGGGAAGCTCCTAGGATGTTGTTCCTTCATGTCAACATTCAGAGTGAGTTAAATTTGGACTTCTGGACTGCAGTCTTATAGACTATGGCAGGAAGGGACTGATGTTATGATAATTGCCCATGTTTCTGAAGGATGTATTTTGTCCTTGCTCTTGCTATCCAAATGCTATCGGTGCTTCTACCCATAAGCCTTACCTCTGTCAAAAGTGGATATAAAGCAGAGGAAAATAAGATCTATTTTTTTAAGGAGAATTAAGAAAATGAGGCCTGTTGTTCCAAGAAGCTCCATAACTTGCTTATGTTTACTTCTCAGATTCTTTACTCAATAGAGCACTGGACACCTGGGACCATGGAAAAGAAGAGAGAAATTACACAGAAGTAGTCACAGCACCAAGCAAACCAGAGTTCAAGGAGCATATGGATGATGCTCTAAGGCACATGGTGGCTTTCTTGGGGCTGTCCTGTGGAGGGCCAGGAGCTGGACTTTGGTGATCCCTGTGTGTCCCTTCCAACTATGGATATTCTACAATTTTATGATTAATTATGAAACAAGAACTGCAAGAAGAGGGAATACAACAGGATGAGAAGTACTCTTAGATAGTGGAACATTAAAAGAGCCACTGCTGCTGCAAGAAACTACTCAGAGACAGATTTCTCTCTCTCTCTCCTTCTCTACTGTAAGTTTTCACATTCTATCTCACCAAACAATTTTTAAAATACTCTGTAAAAGGCTACGACTCAGAGCAGCTTTAATAATCCTAACAGGGAAGAACAAGCAAGGAAGAAAATACGTATTTGATCCCTTCACATTTAGCTGCACTGAACATTTTTTTTGCAGTGTGCATTTGCATTCTATAAAAAGGAAAATTGCATTAAATATAGAAAGGGGAAAATATGAAAATGGCTCTGAGAGGCCTCTGAGAGGCTTTACTCTGGTAAAACTCCTGAGAGGCCACCAATGGTAGAACTTGAAAAAACAGAGCTGAGCATGGCCACAGTCCAGCAAAGCAAATCAGTTTATGTGTAACATTTCAGAGAGATTGAAGACTGCAAATCCTACATAGCCAGAATGAAAATTCCATCCTGAAATGGTCATACATTTCATACATGGTAGCAGATAACTAACTGTAATCAGTCACAAACAGGGCATTCAGTGCGGTCTTGCTGCGAGGTGAGATTCCTTCTTCTGTTGCCAAGACAACTCAATAGATGCTAATGGTTTAAGTTTATTTGGCAGCCCTGCTCTATACCACACTGTGGATATTAATAGGGGGCCTTTAGGCATTCATAAAACATTTAAAATTTTTATTTTTGCCATTTTTTAAAGCAGGCATAATATACACATAGGTATAAAATGAACACTGCTGTCCATGGAAAATTAATAGTACTCTAAAAGAAAGAAAATGATGGTAATAAAAATAAGTGTATAGATCAAGTGAAGGATGGAGTCTGGACCAGAGTGTCCCAGAAAGGCAAGAAAGTACTTTGTCTTCGTGCTTTTTCCTTTGTGTGGACTCTCAGTTGCTGGGACACTGACTTGCTATACAACAAAAGGATTGTCTTAACAGTACTGTTTCCTTGCCAAGCAATATCCTGGAATTATTCAACCACTGGGCAGAGGATAGAAATTCACTGTTGATAGGGATTATAAACACTTGCAAAAAATCAGAGTCATCAGCTTGCATGTGTCCAGCACAGTAAGCAGCCCAGTCTCACAAATGCTTTTAAGACTTCAAGTGCCAAAGTCCACTTCTCATGTTTACCAAACTAAAAGAAGCAGAAAATCCACAGAAACATCATATCCTCAGTAATGGGTTAAAGAATCACATTCTAGGAAAGAAGAGGTAAATTATGCTGTGGAGGGAAAGAATACATCCTACAAGGACTGACAAACCAGTGCACTACAGCACTTCCTTAGAGTAAATAAAGTGAAAGCTGAAACATATGGTAGGGTCTTAACATAAAATTGAATATAACACCTTTTTTTTTTTTGAAGGGCAATTTAAAGTAAATTAGGATCTACAAATGCATTAGAGAATATATGTTCTAACTATGCTTTTAAAACCAGTTTTCAGCTGCTGACAGATGCTATGGTTGGAAATATCTGAAGGAGAACAGCTCTGTCCATACATGTTTCTAACTGTTACAGGTGAGTTTGTGCCTCCAGTAGCTAGGTAACCAGAAACACTTCCCTTCAGCTCCTTGGCCTTTGGACTCTTCCTTTCTTTTTAAGTAGAGAAAAGGTAAAAAAGAAGAAATTGGGTTAATAGATGGCTGTGCCAAAGAGACATGTGCACAACTTATTCCCCTGCAATAAAGTCGTGCCATGTAATGGCTCCTGAAGCCACTGAAACTTGCTTTGTTCTGTTGTTGGACCGCTTTGGAATTCTGCTTGGGAAAGTCCTCATTGACAGTTTCAAGGCAACAAGTGGATTGAACTGCTCGTTTAATCATTGAAGTGTTCAGAAAAATGCAACTAGATCCTCGGTTTGACCTTGAAAAATGAAATGCTTTGAAGTATAGGATTTGCTTCACAGCAGCGAAGTAAAAACTGTGTCTGCTGGGCTTTAATTTGGTATTGTCTGAAGCTCTTTTATCTTGCCAGATTTCCAGAGGACATTTACTTTCAAATCTCTGGGGAAATCCAGATTTCCAAAGGACATTTATTTTCAAATATCTGAGGAAAAGGAACTCATTTAGTATTCCAAATGCCTTGAAAGGCAAAAGAATATAATACGGTGGTTTTGCCACTGACATTAGCTGATGAAATAATAATGATTATTTTTAATAAGAACAGAGAAGGTTTTTTCAGCTGCAGTGAGAACCAGAAAAATGCCATCATATCTGTCCTTGGATTTCTGAGAAAAAGATCAAGTGATCCCAGAGATCTCTAAATTTTGTGCTAGGAAGGGAAGATGTTCATAGTAAGAGCATATGGTGAGATGCAATATGTTTTAGTTGTATTTTAATACATCAAAATGTGTTTGAAGGACATCTCTGCATATATATTTTTGTATGTCTCCTTTATAAGCTGCAAAGATAATGGACCTTCTCCTATTAGTTCTGAGTACTAGTTTACCACCTTCAAAGACACCAATAAATACCTACATCATCAATAACATTACATACCAACAGAAATATTGCTTTGGAAATAAAGTACTGAAATAAATTACTTCAAATATATAACCATTTCAGATTAAATATTAATTAATTAATATATAAATATCAATTATATAACCATTCAGATGTAAATCAATCCATCCTGAAAAATAAAAAAAAAGGACCCAATTTCCATGGAAATCGAATATCAAATTCACTTTCCAACTTTTAATGGTGTATATTGCTTTTCCTTTTCCCTCTGACATTTTAGGCTAGTCCTACAGGTTCTTTAAGGGGCACTGATGTGTTTTCTGCCCAGTGTTTTCTGCTTGGCAGAGCTTTTATCACAGGGATACAAACATTTTCTGCCCAGAAAAGGTTTCCAGATCAATGTTTCCAAGTGATCTGTTCAGAGCCCACAGGTGCCAGAATATTGATTTCCTGCTCAAGACCGGAGAAGAGGCAAAGCAGGATAAGGCAGGAGCAGAGGCTTGTTATGTAGAGAAGCTCTTCCACAGGGAGTGGGGACAGGGAGTGCAGCTGGGCACACACAGGGGAGCAGTGAGGGCTGCTGACAGCAAGGATATTTGGAGCCCCTTGTGCAGTGATGAGAGAAGCAGCCTTTCCAAACCACACCCCACAGTGATTATTTGAACTGCGGATCTAATAAGTTTTCAGGGTCTATCTACATAAAATGCAAAGCCAGCCACCATCATAGCAGCATCACAGCAGCCTTAGAATCAGGACTCTGCTGTGTCTATCCTGTCACCCTGCTTCCAGTCCATTCCAACTCACAATGTGCCCCAATGTGTGATGATCTGGTATTTGAGTTTATCAGCAATAGAAAACATTGTGGTCTTCACACTGAGCTTCTGAAGCCTCACAGCTTTTATTTAAAGGATGTTCATTGTTTTCAAATAATTTTGGGGCATAAGTCTCCTGTTATCAGACCCAGAGCTCAGAGTAGTTCATCTTAAATAGTTTAAAGAGTTCTCACACTTCCACATGGTTTGGCTACTGAAGACTGGAATCTATGCCCTACTGCCTTATCTTATAACACACTCCATAAAACATACCCTTAGGTTTGCTGATTATTTCCTTTGGCCTATGGAGCAAGCCATCTGATAAAATTCTGCCTTGGACCAAGAAATTTGCAGTGGACATATGATCCAAAGAAACACTTTCTTTCAAACTTCAGGCTGAATGCAAAACTAAATTTCTATCTTAGAATCCTTTGCAGTATGGGTGAAATCACATCCTTGTGCATGCGTGGAATGATACAGCCACCAAAAATTATGCTTTTTTCCAGCAGCAGTTGAGTCATGAACAACAAGTAACAAACAGCAACAAATAAAACCCCCCATGTAATCCAGCAGTTATTCACTGTGAACATGCCCATGGCTAAAGTCTTGGGATGGTCCACTACAAATAAACAAACAATGAAATTGCATAAAAGACAGCTCAGCAGTTTGAGAAAAGATGGGTCGAATCAGAATGAGTTTGGATAACAGCAATGCATGCCATCTCTCACCACTGCTGTAAAATACACTGCGTGGCATGTGCTGGTTTGACCCGGTGTGGAAAAAATCTGATTGGTTAAAGCAGGTGATGGACAGTTGTATAAGCCACTTGATATTTAGGATACGCCTCTGTGAAAAAAATGTTTTAAAAACCACCCAGGAAGGGGTGTGCTTTTTGTTCCCTGCCACACCCAGGGGCAGCAGCGGTTCCCCCCTAGGCCTGGGGCCCACAGCCCGGGGGCCAGGCAGGGGCCCTGGCCCAGCCCCCACTGGCCCGCTCCGTTTGGACCCGAGAGGAAGTTGGCCTCTTGCCATCTGGAGCCGAGCCGAGCCAAGCAGAAAGCCAAGAGGACCCAAGCAGGAGCTGAGAGACAACCCAAAAGAAAACCCCTCCTTTCCCTTTCGAAGATGGATGGGTGAGATCAAAGGGTGACCTTGCGGAGATAAGGCAGAATGCCGTGAATTAATTAGCAGCTAATAAAACTGTTGTAAATTGGGTAAGCTGCCTGCGCAGACAGAGCCGCTCGGGGGGAGAGGCTGCCTTTGCTGATACAGTTGCTGATACAGACCAGAGACACAGCCATGATTTACGGGGGAGAAAACCAGCTGAATTATCTGATGGAAACATGTGAACTGTTACAAATACTTCTGTAGGCATTTTCTGCAAATATTAACTTCTTTTCCAAGCCAGAGAGAAAGGAAAGCCCGTCACGTGAAGGGGCTAAATATGGCTACCAGCCACTTTAGTAAGAAGAAGGAGGAAATGGAAGAGAAGCCATTTTACCAGCGGACTGACCCCTCCCCTTTCTGTGAGCTATGGGTGATCTGTAATAAAGCCAAACTAAGCTTCTCTGTAATTCACAAAGTACAGACATGGGAGGGATTTGGAATTCACAGCCTGAGAATAAGAACACTTTATGTTGTGAGCAGATGAAGTTGCAGCCTTTGGAGATTGTGAGTGAGAGAGAGAGCGAGCGAGCGACTGTGCTACTGATACATTTAAGCTGGAATGACTTGTCCTTAAAAGCTTACCCCCATCGCACTTTTCTCGTGATCCATGAACCGTAGGTGTATTGTGGGGGAGAGGACACACCACTGCAGAATCTGGGAGGGCTGTGGTGTTTTCCTAAAGGTTTGGAACCACACTGAAGACACTCTGTAAGGAGTTATCTTCCGTGGGATGAACCCTACTGCGTGACAGAAAGAACTCTTTATCCCATAAAAATGGCAATAAGAACTCTTAATCAAAAGATCAGAATCTCATGTTTTATGTCCTTTTGCATGAACAGTGAGGAAGATTGGGATGTATTGGGAGGAGAATGATATTTGTACGTTATGCGTTAATATTTTTATTATTATTATTCTTTCTATTCTTAGTAGTGCTAGTGAATAAAGCTATTTAACCATTTCTCAACCTTGCAGCCTTGTTTCTGCCATCTCATATCCTCTGAAGAATATAGCCAAGGGAGTCTGGGGCCTTCCCTCAGGCTCTAACCATGACAGTGGCACTACATGGCTCGACCTCTGCTTAGTTTTGCTTTCTATCTTTGGACAAAAGAACATGCTGTAATCTGAATTACTATTTTTAATCACAAAAAGTAGCTAAACAAAGGATTTACACTTACAGATTTACCACTGGAACTAGATAAGGAAAAGCATGGAGGAATTATTTATAACTATTAAGCAATGGAGAGCATATCTCTCATTTTAGGAATCAGCTATTTTTTATTGACTTTGTCTTGAACCAAACTGAAGTGCTGAGGAAGCCTGGAATGGTCAATTAAAACATTCCATTTTTAGTAGTCTCTTCTTTTTGTTCCGTATTAATTTTTATAATTCATTTTTCCTTATACTGCAGTGGTTCTCCAGTAGAACTTTTTAAAGATGGAAGATTAATATATCATTTTAATGTAAGTTCTTGTATATACATGCTCACAAGCACTAGCAAGCAGCAAAACCTAACTGGTAATAAGTTCTTGAGAACCTCCTCAGAGAACAGAAGTCAGGCTGTAAACTGAATTTCTAGCATACTTATTGCTGCAGCATGCAGAAGACCTTGTTTTGTATTCATTAACACTCATGTTCGTCCCTCACAGCATAGGGATGGGGGAAGGAAGGCAGGATGTCAGCCTTTGAGAGCCTGGCACTCGCAGCAGAAAGTTGTCATCCATGTAGGGGATTGCAAGAGGTAATTTAAACAGCAATTAGCGTAACACAGCCAACCTTGTCAGAGTTTACAGGTCAGGCTTAAGGGCCCTGAGAACACAGATTTCCCCTTTGCGGAAATGAAGTTAGGATGCTGCTGTCCTTTCACAGCAACCTCATCCCTATCACATCTCCACCCCAACAGTGCTTCCAGGGAGGCATGCACTCCTTTCCCTTGCCTTTATGAAAAATGCAGAGGGAGGGGAAGGAGGGAGGGAGTAATCCAAAGCTGGACTGCTTGGCTCACTCATACCTCTCACATCACATTAACGTGGATTTTGACATTACATCTGGCTAGCTAGCAAAGGGGATGGGAATGCTGCCCTATTGTTTGGTAATGGCCTCGTTGTCTGGCAGCTTCTCTGGCTTGTCTAGCTACAAAAAAGAAAGAGAGAGAAGAACACAAAATCAGCAAAAGAAAAAAAGGAAACAAAAAAGAAAGAGTGAAAAAAGAATATTAGAAAAAGGGAAAAGCAAAGGCAAATCTGTTTCTCAGAACACTCATTTCTCTGTAGAGTCAGATCTGCTGCAAGTTAGCAGAAGGTGTTGCACAACTCTGTAGCTAATCAACAGAACGGGTATTTTTTATTTAATTGCTCACAGAAAAAAGCAAAATGAAATAGTTTGCCTAGTACTTTGTTCCCAGTCCAGCTGTCTTCAAATAAGCGTTTTCCAGGGAATCAAATATTAAATATATTTTCCTTGTAACTGAACAGACAAGCAACACATCTAACACTCATTTTTACGCTATTAACTGCCACCTATATAAGATATAGATTATTTATATGTTATCTTTGTTACTGTCACGGTTTGACCCGGTGTGAGACAAATTTCATTGGTTAAAAACAGGTAAAGGACAGTTCTATGAGCCATTTAGTGTTCCTGTGACATCTCTGTGAAAGGAATGTTAAAAAAACCTAGGAAGTGACGCAGGACTGGCTCTCACTTCCTCTCTTGCTCCCTGGCTCCCTGCTGACCACGAGCAGGAGAGGCTCCCCCCCGCCAACCCCCCGGCCAGGGGCCCATGGCTTGGGGGACCAGCGGGGGCAGCCAGCCTCACCCCCTACCGGTCTTGTGCCATTCCGGACCTGAGAGGAGCTGGTCTGATACCATCTGGACCAAGGCAAAGTCAGAGAAGCAGCTAAGCTGAGCTGAGCCAAGCTACGCAGAGAGAAAGCCAAGACAGCCGAGAAAGCCGAGAGGAAAAAAAAACCCTTTTAAAGGTGTACTGGTGAGATCGAAGAGTGACCTTGCTTTTAAGATAAGAGATTATTAGAGATTAAAAGACTTACTAAAAATTTGGATGGCTGCCAGTGCAGAGAAGCGAACAGGGGAGGCCTGGGGAAGCAAGCCTTACAGCGGCACCGTCTTAGTGGGAACATGTAAATGTTATAAGTACTTTTGTAGGCATTTTCTGCAAATATTAACGTCTTCTCTAAGCGAGAGAGAAAGGAAAGCAGTCACGTGAAAGACTAAATATGGAGTCCAGTATCCCAAACGGAAGAGAAGACAAGAAGTGGCAGGAAATGCCAGAGAAGCCATCTTTACAAGCATCGAGATGCATCTTTTTTCTGTGAGCTGTGCTGTGTGATCTGGAGTAATACCAAACTAAATATCTTTGTAAATCACAGATTTAGCCATGGGGGAGTAAGAATTTCAACAGCCTGAAATAAGAACATTTTTATGTTGTGTGCAGGTGAAATTTGCAGCCTTTGCAGATTATGACCACGAGCAGGAGCCTGTTGTCTTTGGTTCCTTTAGGCTGGAATGACGTACTCTTAAAATGTTTAACCCCAACAGACTTTTCTTGTGATCCACAAACTGCGGAGTGTATTGTGGGAGAGAGGATACACCACTGCAAAAACCTGGGCGGGCTGTGGTGTTTCTAGCAGGTTTGGAACCATGCCGAAGACACTTCTTCAGGGAACTGTCTTCCATGGGATGGATCCCACTACACTACAGAAAAAACTTTCTTTATCCCATGAGGTTGCTGTAAGAACTCTTAATCATAAGATCAGAATGTCATGTTTATGTCCTTTATGTGACCAGTGAGAAGGATTGGAATGTATGGGAGGAGAACGATATTTGTATATTATGCCTTAATATTTTTATTATTTCTATTCCTAGTAGAGTTAGTGAAATAAATAATTTAATCAGTTTTCAAGTTTGCAGCCTGTTTTTGCTGCCTCCTCTCCTCTGAAGAACTAAGTGCGGGGATCTGGAGTTTGCCTCCAGGTTAACCCTTGACAGTTACGTATTTTTATCAATAACTAGTTTCTTACTAGTTTCTTCCCTGTTTCTGGCTTTTTTTTTTTTATTCCACTGTATTCTCATACCATCTTTTTTTCGCTATTGTTTTGTACCTTATTGGGCAAACTACCCTGAACCCTGGCGCATGCTATCACTTCCACTGGCAGGGATCCTAGAGCTCCTGTCTAACCTTGGAGCCCCAGTGATGGGTGTGGAAGGCTCCCAGGAAGCCCAGCAAGGCCAGGGGTGCCCCTGGCCTATAAGGTGATGAGCCCCCCCCCCCAGCACCACCTGCCCTGGAGCGGGAACACCCCAGACACAGAGAGCTTGGCCCACCGTGGAGCCCTCAGCACTGGGGAAATGTGTGCCTGCCACTGCTGACTGAAAATTAGGGTAATCAACTACAGGGCGCATTTCTGCTCCTCTAATATACGCAGCTAATTACATTGAGCTATAATCACCTAATGCTAATTTCGACATGATACGGTGCATGAAGTTACACAGAATGTTAACGCTGGCTTAAGATACTTGGAAGATCTGTTTCCTGGGGAATCAATAAGAAGTAGAAGCATTTACTCGAGCATACATATATTACAAAGATCAAATAATATTTTCATTCTTTAAGATAGAGATAGGTACAGATTTCACCAATGTCAGCTACATATTAGTGCCCAAACTGTTGCAGTAGTACCTGTGCCATTGGTGTGTTTTATAGATCCTATTTATTTTTTGGATAACTGGGAAAAAAATGAATCCCATAGTTACAATCAGATAGGTTCACTGGAATGCATTGTTCAAACACATTATTCCTCTAGACATCCTTTCGAAGTAGCAATATAATAGGATATTGACTGTATATGAATTGATGGAAAGAATAAAGGCTAGTTGTGACCAAATCATTGAACTTTTCTGATTCAAGTTTTGATCAATAATGTATTAATTTAGAACCCTGAGCAGAAACCTTTTACCTTTCTCTCCCTCTCACACTTTATGTCTTTCTTTTATCAGTCTCATCTCTCAGCATTTAAGAGGGACCCCATCATGGTCCCATGCAATGAAATGGAGGGAGTAAAATTGTGAAAGGTTACCAAATTGTAACTTTTATATAAAATGTGTTATTATGTTGCTGTGAAAAGACTTTTTAGTTATTGCAAGATACCAGAGAATTGTGAGCGGACTTTGGAGCACTCACCTTCTTATTATCAAACTAACAGCAAACACCATCTTTTCATCTGCTGCTGTCTGCCTGGGCTCACATCTTTCATGTCCCAGGCAAGCTGCAAGATTCTCAGCTCTAGGCACCCTCTCAGAAAAGCTATATATTTTTGGATTATTGGATTTTGGAAAATATAATTTCTATCTGGTGGTAGCAAATAAAATGGAAGGGATTTGATTATATATCATTTTACATGTAACTATGTACTTAGTTATTACAGGAATTACCATGAGTATCTAATATCTAAAAAAGTTATTTTTCAATTGTTTTCATGGAACATAGGGAAATCTCAGAGCAGATATATTTCACTGTGATTTAAGAAATCCTATATCCTGTATGTCATAAATTCCCTGTGTGACTGTGTACAAGTCATTTTGACTGCCAGTTAACAAAGCCCTGGAGAACTATGTTTAATCTTAAAAATATGTCCTTGTTTATTCAAAAGAAGCAACATGTGCTTAATATTAAAGTAGTGCCTTTATCTTTCTGACCAGGGAGGGGACTCTCTGTGTGCCTGTATTAGTTATATCACTTCAGTTCAGAAGGTCACATTACCAGGCAAGCTTTTTGGTTTTTTCTTGCCACTGGAAATGAGGAACTCTGAGTAATTCCCTGATGTCTTTTCACTTCGGACTGTAATCTATGTAAAGTTTATAATTTGTTATATAATGAAAATGTCATCTAATGTGAGGCAGTCTGGTGCCACTGTAATACAAGTAATAAACAGCAATATCTCATAATCTAATGGCTTTCTTCTTCTACAAATAAAGTCAGTGGCAAGGTCTTATACAAAGAGAAAAAAATACATCATGGTTCATATATTTTCATAATTAGTCTCACAATGACCTGCAAACATGGTCTAATTTATGTGATTACCTGATCAAGTGAAATAGACCTCTCTAAAGACTGTGATCTGCAATTACTGGAGACAAAAGTGCAGTACGTTCGCTAGGCATGCTTTGGCTTGCAATGAAGAGATTACTTCAATGCATTTTAGTCCAAACCTCTTAAACATTTTGCATAGAATTAATAACTGTTAGAAAAAATTGGAGAAGTGGACAGGATTCTTTCACACAAAATACTCCATAGCACGTGTGTAATTTTAATTATTACATTCCTGTAAATACAGTTACAGGTGCAGTTCACTTTGAAGTTAACGGATCTGCTCACATCATATAGTCAGACTGGGAATGTATTTATGTACAAACATCCATATGTGAAATTATCCTGATCTGGTCGTTCTTTTTATCCTATTTATCTAAAATAGCTTCAAATCTCTAAGTGCAAGAATGAGTCATGGAAAGGGCAGGGAGAGATGCTTGAAGTATTTTGGTGTTCTGTTTCTGGTCAGAAATACATTTTTAAAGTAAATTTTATGAAACATTATGCCAACCACATGCTGGAAGTGACATTTTTCAGTGAACACAGTGCTCTATCTGTCTGTGCTTGGGAGGAGGTGAAAGCAATTAGTGCAGTTTAAATCCAAAGCCAGATGCTCAGACAAGACATGCCTTGCCGTGTTCCAGTGCTGACGGGAATTCACAAACAGGGAGCTGTGTCCAAGCAGTTTCGTTTGAGGTAGCTGAGGATAGAACAAAACTCATCTATTGACATGACTTTAGAGCACTGATTTCACATGTCCAATTCCCCCTTTAAAAGCAAGACACTGCTATTTGATTTGAATATAAAATATTAAAATTGAAGGAACTGAAAGGAGAGCCAGACCTGATCTTAGCAATAAGAGAGCTATTCCTTCTGCCCTACATTGCTGATCAAGGCAGCAGGGGAGGCAGAGACCCTTCTAGGAAACTTCTTTTCCAAAACTCAGTGTTCATGATGCAGTTAGTGATCCTGGGCTTTTTTTACACCTAAAGGCATTGCTAGAGAGTGATTAACATTGATAGATTTATAGAGCTCCAGTAGACTCCTATGTATCAGCAGCTGGAAGGTTTATTTCTCTCCACTTCAGATGAAGTTTGGATAATTCTTAGATATAAGCATTCAGACGGATCAAATTTTCCTCTCTGGAAAGGTTGCTACCATTTTCCTATGTCACAAGAGAAAATGAATCAGAGGAAGGACCTCTGTAGAGCATATCATTATCACCTTGGAGCACAGTTTACGGAGGTCTGTCTGGGTATTTTTGAAATGTTTTCAAATGCTTTTACTACCTTATAATGGGGTCAACATTCCTGTCTTGGCAGTCAAGGCTTAATGCTAAAATTAATTCTCTTGTGTTTTGTTGTACTTTGCTCTTTATCCCATTCTTTGTGTAACATTAGCCAGGGGTGCCCATTAGTGCCTTTTGTTTCACCCTGATGTGAGGCTGCTGGTGGGAAAGGACTTGACAGGAGGGCTCCTGTGAGCACAGGGACCTGCTGGACCAGGCTGGGCTTCTGTTTTTCCTGTGGAAGGGACAGACTGTTCCACATCATCAGCTACATCTCTGTGTGCCACAGCCCACCTTCATGGAGACTGTGCACAGGTTATTCTGGCCTTCCTGCACTCCTTGAGCTGCGCTCTAGGCAGCAACATACAAGCATGTCAAAATCCAGTCCTTGCTTTTTGCAAGGTGTTTTGAGAGCCTAATACCAAAAGCACAAGAGAGAAACAAAACATTACTCAAAATAGCTTGCTCTTGGTAAAATTCCACACTGGCTGCATGTTGAAAGTGTGTCGAGAAAAGGTGAACAGGTTTTGTTTCATCTGTGTGATTTAGTAAATAAGATGCAGCTTGTAAAACCTGATAGTGAGTGATAGTGACTCTGGCTGACACAGAGGTAGTGCTGGGCAAAGAGATCATTCCAGAAGTTCAGCTGTGACAGTAAAGCCTGCAGAAAGATCTTGCATTTACTCCACTGCTATTGCTTCTATGAAATAAAGATTACTAGAAAAAAGTGAGAGAAAATAAGAAACAAAGAGGGACTGAACACAAAAGCAAGAGGTAAGAGAAATTCAGAACATGAGAAAAAGACTGAAAAATAGTAGGATCATTCAATTCTATTTTCTTCTTTTCAGTTGAAGTAAATCTACTTCTCAAGGTGGAAAGAGGAGGAACACTGAAAAAACCTAGCACGAGCAGACTTTTTATAGGAGGTCAGCCAGAAGAAATGCAAAAGTCATCTGAATAAAATAGAGCCCAAAAGCTAGCCTAAAAACCCTACAAACAGTAATGTGTCAAACTGACTTCAAACCTCCCCTCACAACCCCCAACTTATCTGTGAGAAAAACAGATACAAGACTTTCACTGGGGAGAGTGAGATAAGTGCTTCTTCCATTTGGTTTCTACTTTTGCTGTGAGGCATATGATGCCAAGAGGAAGATGACATATCAAACGTGACTGTGTTCTCTAAAACCAGTGTTCTGCACTAACACTTGGAATTTGGCTCCTGGGAGTCAGTACAGAATTTACTGAGAAAAATAAGGGATCAAAAATTTTTTTCTATTTCAAGTATTACGGAGTTGTGACCCAGCAAAAGCTAATTTCTGCCACTTTTGTCATTCCTCATCTCATAATCCTCAGGTCAATCTCAGCTCTTAACTCATCGTGTCAAGCAGACTGGGAGAAGTTTATTGGCCTTGCCCAATAGAATGTGTAAAGTTTTAAGCTGAATGCACACAACAAAAATGAACCATGGGTAGGCAAAAACCTAGGCAAAATTCCAAGATATTTGCTCATGAATACTGTCTACAGTCCTCAACTCTGTGAAATGAAGTAGATCTACTGTTTTGGATAGTTATTTTGCACCTTCAGACACGATCCTGAGAATGGAGTTATTTTTGAATCTTCCATTTTCTTTAAATAATTGCAATTGTATAGAAGACATGAACATGCTAGTGGTATGCAATGAAATCTGAAATTTGAAATAGATTATATATTCCAAGTGGAGAACACTGCAATTGATTTATTCAAAATGCAACCTATCATTATAAGTCAAGGACTCTCAGAAACATAAGAGTTCTGAATTAAAATGTCATTTTTTTTCCCTTTAAAAGTAGAAATTAGCCATCTTTCTTTTTCCATATATGGTCTGGCTTGATTTGCACAAGCTTTATATTAAATAATACACTTTAATGAAGATAGTTTCTTGGTAGGATTGTGAATTCATTTTGCCATTGCCTGAGGCAACATTGGCTCTGCCTCCACTGTTAAAAAAGGCTGTATTTTCTAAGGCAAGGAACTGGTATATTTTATTTTACCTTCAATGCTTCTATATTTAGTGAATAATTTTAGAGTTGGCTATGCTTAAATATATATTTATCACATTTGTACAAAGGGAAAGAGTGGACCCATGATGGCTGGACTAATTCAGAGCTTTAAGAGATCTAGGTTTAATTTGATGACTTCTGCTTTACTTATATAATTATCTTCAAAAAAGATTGGCATTTAAAGTGTGACACAGGTATGACTTAGGCGTTGAAATCCAGAACCACAATCCTCAAAACCTCTGGAGGATCTTCATGTCATTGTCTCAGAAGAACTATTGGGCAAAGGCTGCTTTCAGATGCTTTTCACTCATCTATAGAGCTTGTGTCAGTAATAATCACAAAGGAAGTCCTAGAAACCAACACTCTTTTTGAAGGACTTCCACCAGGTCCTCTGGTGCCATTTTAAAAACAATCAGATCAGAAGAAAACTAGCTGTTATTTGTAATTTGATTAAATTTCCAATTATTTTTTTACCCTTTACTAACATAACTACTACTTTCAATAAATTAGTATTGTACAGTAAATCTTACTTTAAATTACATTTTAGTGATTAATTAGTTTTTTGCATAGATTTTTATGATATCTGATTCACTTTTGTAAAGGGTTTTGTTTGTTTTTCCTTGTTGATGTGTTAACATTATTAAGAGATTTTCAATGCATTTCAGTTTTATGCATCAGAAATGTTATTTTTTAAAATTACCTTATAAATGTTCAGCATCTGTTTAGCATTCAAATGCTAAATACTCAGGAGGCTGGATTTGCTTTCCCAAGTACATTATTATGAGACATAATAAATCATAATTAGAATTTTTGTCTAATATATTATTAGAGTAGTGCTGCTTAACTGTTCTGGCAAATGCCATTGCTGCTGTCTTAGGTCTTCAATGGGCAGTATTTCAATTTAATGGGCTCCTCATAAACCAGTTAGGAATTTAAAATTTATTTTTCTTCTACATTTCCTAAGTAATTTTAAGCTTCTGGTTCTGTGAAACCAAAGCCTTCTTCCACTCCAAAAAGATATCTGAAGCTTCAATTGAACAAGATTAATTTTTGTAAAAATTAATCAGCAATTAATTAAATTTTCAGAAAACATATTCTTGGAGAAAGAAAAGGAAATCCAAAGTTACCAGGAAATGTTAGTATTTTACATGTACCTAGTTTAAGTTTTTGGAAGCTGGGAGTTGTATCATCAGAATTTACAGTGGACTAGGCTAAAATGTTACAAAACTTTGTGCCAGGAGTAGTCTTTTTTCTAGGAAGAGCAACTTCTCAGTGACAAATACAAGACCCACTGGGAGAGGCTACGATTCAGAGTCCCTTCCCTGGGAGCAAAAAAGAGGGTGAATTTTCTCTCCCTGCTGCTCAGCCTGTCCTGTTGACAAAACTCCTGGAAAGCTCTGGAAGCACCACAAGGGGGGTGCAAAGCCTCTGTACCTGCACCTCTGCATGGGGATGGCCAGTTGGAGACCAGGAATGCTCTGGGAGCCTGGCGGGACCATTTCCTCTCTGCATTTCCCGAAGACAAGAAGGCTGCAGACAAGTGGCACTTCCAGAGAAACCTATATGGCCCTGGGGTGTAGTTTTCTTTACTTGGTTTTCAGTGAGACACAGAATCCTAATTCAGTTAGGCTATTTTGAACGCCCTGCTGATGTAGCTTGTTTGCCAGAGATTTTTGGTAATAGAGAGTGATTTATACTGAACCAGACACCCATTTTCTCTTGGCTGCTATTCAGAAGCATAATTGTTTACACAAAATATTTTTTTCAGTTTTTTTCCTGTGAATTTTAAAGATTCCTTTCACCATATGTAGAGACAAGGAAAGCAAACGATGCTGACAGCTACTGGTCTATAGAGGTTAATCTCTTTTAAATGAAATGTAAGGCCAGACCTCTCTTGTTAACTATAAAATATTATTCCCACAGGTTTGCCTATTTCTGTCTTAAATATCAGGTTTTCACTTAATTGCTTTTAGTATACATATGCTGAAAACACCTATTCAGAAGAAATGTTCTGCAGACCTCCTGCATACACTGATCTACTGTAAATACACCTCATCCATTTAGAGCTGATAATGCCTCAAGCAAATTCCTGTGAAAGATTTTGTACTGCGAGGTCCAAAGAGGTTTTTTTACACTTCTCAGGATTATCTACTACGGCTTTTGTTTAATGCTCTTACCAATTTCGTGTTCCTAAGTAATCCTAAAAAGCCATATTGGGATTCCTTTGCTATTTAGTTGTACATAAAGTTTTGAGGAACTATGCTTAGATTTTTATAGTAAGGTTATTATATACCATACACTTTTTTTCTCTTTTTGAGCTACCAAATGTTTCCAGGATAAGCAGAGATATTGTAAATCAAAACAATTTGAATAGTGATCATACATAAAATAAAAGAAAATTGGGTTGTGTGAAATAGATAAAGTGATGTTATTGCAGTTAGACGGCGGGTATGCAAGCACTCTAGGGACACAACCAAAATGCAATGCAAAAGAGGTTGTGTGCATTCCAGATTTCTTATGCTTACACTTACGTACATTCTCACACAGCATGCACTACTCTTCTGCTAATTCTTTCACTGTGTTTGTTCACTTTTTGTTCACTCTTTTTAATACAGAAAATTCCTCATAGGTGCAAGAAGGAGTCCTCATAGCCTCCCCAAGTCTAAGTATGCAGGGCCGAAGGAACAGGTAGGGAGAAGCCTGTTTCACTTGTTAGCTGAGAACTTTCAGTACAGCATCACACAGTGAACCCAAAGAAGGACCTCTATAAAGGCATTATCACAAGGCCAGAACAGAACAGAGCCTCAAAGGAGTTGTGGGCAGTGCCTGGGTACCAGGGAGCTGATTTCACAGCTACACGGGTGTGAACTTACAAACACCTTCTGTACAGAAGCCTAGGAAACCTCAGCAGGACAGCATATAACTAAACAACCAGAAGACTTGCAGCATCAGAAGGTATTCAGCACCTCAGAGGTGTAGATCTTACACTTCATCTGCTCTTATTCTCTTTTAATACTTAGGTGTTGCATGTATATTTAATGCTGGCATTTTAACCTCTTCTGGTAATTATGTTTCATTATGAATAGTACACCTTTGATTGATAGATGGAGCTAACACTGTTAATTAGGATTTTGATCCCACTTCCTTTAAAGTCAATGACAAAAATCCCATTGAATTCAAATAGTAGAGGATACAGCTTTTAAGAATAAGTTTTTACTGTATTCATATCAAATAAATTGCTGATACCTGGACACTGCTGAAAGATGATGAGTACATGGGGGGAGACACTGGGAGTCAAAGATGCCTTGCCTCTTGCTACACAGGCTTCAATTTCAGATTTTTTCACTATTGTAAACTGAAAAAATGCTGTGGTGGGTTGACCCTGGCTGGATGTCCGGTGCCCACCGAGGCTGCTCTATCCCTCTCCTCCTCAGCTGGACAGGGGAGAGAAAATATAGCAAAAAACTTGTGGCTGGGATAAAGGCAGGGAGAGATCACTCAGCAGCTACCACGACAGGCAAGACAGATCTAGCTTCAGGAGAGCTGCTTAACTCACATGTTTCTCTCTGCTTTCTCCTCTGGCTGCAGATGTGCAGGGTTTTTTCCCCTGTTATCCCAGAGAGGCTCTCACCCTCACTGCTGGTCTTGGCCTAGGGTGACAGTGGGTCTGTCCTGGAGCCACCTGCCATTGGCTCCATCACACATGGGGGAAGCTTCTGGCACCTTCTCACAGAAGCCACTCCTGTAGTGTCCCCTCTACCAAAACTTTGCCACACAAACCCCGTACACACACCTACTTTCATAAGGCATAGGTTTACCATTTGAAATGAGACCTGTGTTAAATGAGGTGAAACAATTTTAGAGAGACATGTTCATTTTCTATTACTATGCATTCCAAAATATCATGGGACCTTTGCTACTGGCTTCAGCACGTCCCTGAACTAATTCCAGAAAACCAACAGATTTATGGAAAGTAGATTTCAGTGTGTTGTTCCCTCTTCCCTTATTTCATAGAACAACAATACTGTACTTACAACATCTTGCTTTCTGTATGCACATATTTCCTTTTGTACAGAGGAAAAAGTTTATAAACAATGACCCTACTGTGATGTGGGTAAGGAATTGTCCTCCGTCAGTGGGACAATTAATTCTTCCATGTCAGAAATGAAAAAGGAAAAGATGCAAGACTGACGCATACAGTGCATTTCCCATCAGCACAAAACTGGTGGGGGGGTTGTTCAATGGGACTGATGTGGAAAATACATTAATAGGTACTCTAAAGCGTGGAAAAATTTGCGTCTGGTGTTGCAAAGACATATATTTTTTCCACAACAAAGATAACACCCAGGTGTTAACCCTGTTTGGGCCCATGTCACAGTTCATTTTTCCCTCAGTTTTGTGAGTACACATTTTTGTGGGGTTGTTACAGCAGTGTCACTCAGAGGCAGGAACAAACAGGGAGCTTCTAATATGCTGGAGGAGATAGTGAATATCTAAAGCAGATTTATTCATGGAGACATACTCTAAAGTACAGAAAGAAGAATCATTTATGTGTAAAGCAGTGACTCATATAGTTTGCATATATATGTTGAATCAAGTATAATCAATCACAAGTCCTGAAGTGCAATTACCCTCACACTCAGAATAACAACTCTCAACATTCCAGTCCTAGAATTAATATGGCATTGGTTTTTATGCAAGTCTCATAAAATATCAGAAAACTTTTAAAATAACACTGATGTGGGCAAAATGTTTTATTTTTTTTAACTGTGGCATTTTAGAGGGTTGTTGGACCACGGTATTTTAGAGAGGTATTGGAACAGAGCTGGGTTCATGCTGCTGCAGTTGGCAGATGTCAGGTATCTACTGGCGTTCTTCACCCATTGGGTTTTGGGCCCCTGATAAATCACGCTTGAAATTAGCCTTGGTGGGAGGCACACATTCAAGAGGATAGATAGCTGAGCTGCAAGAGCAAGCTGATAATCCCTTTTCCATGTTGTGATCTGGCATGGTGGCTTAGAAAGTTCCTATTTTGTACTCCTATGTACTTCCACCTTTTGCTCTCTGCAGGATGCTCTCTGGCACTGATAGGACACAGGCCTTGTCCAGGGCGGTCGTGCCCTTTGGGTGCCTGCACGTTTAAGAAGAGCGTCTACTTCTGCTACAGCCTAAATTTCTCTTCTGCAAACAGACAGGACCAGCCACAAAGGGCAGAGAGTCGTTACCTCCTACCACGTGGAAATGATTAAAGAAATACTCATGATCTGCACTGCCCAAGTTATGGCCCTTCACTTCCCAGATGAGTTAAATTAGTACAATCGCAGCCTGATTAAACCACATCTCTTGCATCTTAATTTCCTTCTGGTGTATCTGGCTCAATCAGGCTCCTTCCAATAGATTCACATTTCCATTTAGAGTATCACACCAGCCTTGCAGATCAAAGTGGACATTTATCAGAGTCCTTTTCAATGAATAGTTATATTATAATGGAGCTCTCAAAAACTAATTTAGGATACAGCAGCCTACATAGATCTTGTTTTCATAGCAAGTTGCTTTTAAATAAATGTCTGATAATGCTAAGAAAATGAAAAATGAATTTGCATAAGATGATTTTTTTTAAGTCTGCTAAATGTATGCAGAAATATATTATCTGATGGGCTACACAAGGGAATTGAACAAACAAAAAGGTCTCTTCTATCTATAAAAATATGTGGTGGTAACCAATTTAGGAGAAATTATATACAATGCTATATACTTACTGATGGAAACTTGAGAACAAAAGTCAATGATAAAATCACAATTAAAATCTCCTTAGATTATTTTTCAGGGAAATGTAATTGTATTGTTAAGTAGGCTTTAATTTTCACACTGCTTAAGCACACAACAACAAAAAAAGAATAAAGTTAATGAAAATATATATAGAAGGACGTAGAATTAGCCTAGAAGGGTGTAGAAATGCTTTACTAAGGCCCTGACTACTTTGTCGGACTATGGAGCATTTTTTTACAAAAAGAAAAGTCACAAAGGTTTGATTTGGGGGATTATTTCTTAGTTTGGAGAGATATGTAGCACAAATATCTTAGGTGTTTAATAGCATGAATAAAAACAATAAGACATAGAGCTACAGCCATGATTCAACATTTGTTTCATTAGTTTGCTCCTCAAATGGGATGGGGGTGAACCAGAACCTTGCAAGAATCATGAGTCCACTGTAAAATCTTGGTAAAGATGATAAATTTCCAACAGCAAGAATATTCAAATGCTACTGTGATTAGTTTAGTTCTGAAAGAAGCAGAAAAGGATGCTCCAGGATAACAGGAGAGTATAATTAAGTAGCACAGATTTAAGATATTAATTACAAGCTAATCATAATGATTTACCTATACCATAGCTGGGGGCTTATAGAGTTGTTAGAAAATGCATTGCTTTTTTTATTGATACTACTATTAAAAAAAATGAAATATTCTGTATCTGCCTTTGAAGGGTTCTAAGTTTTCTATTACATTTCTATTTCCTATTTCAAAATCAGGATAAGATTTCACAAACCAAAATACATAACTAACAACTAACAATCAGTTAGAAAGAGTCAATAGAGAAATGTGTCACTGAGTTTAAAATTTATTTTTGCTGTTATGGTACTAGTCCTACTTTCTCTGAATTCCAGCTGATCTTTTCTGTTCCCCTCTAACTGGGAAGCAAATAATTTAAGAACAGAAACTGGACAGCTAAAATTAGACATTCAGTGTTAGAGGTCGAGTTTGTTATATGCCATCAGTGTGTGCTGTTCACATGGTAAGGATGGCTTTGTTATTTATGTACCTCAAATGTAAAGCTGTCACTTTCCAGATAGTTGTATAATGGGTCATCTCCAATTTGCAGTTTTATCCCACTTTAGGAATTTGTAAGTTGAAAGGTTTAATAGTTCTCAATAATATCCATAGTGTTTTCTTTTTTTCGTGTCAAGGTTTGATCTCATGCTATTCTAATATTTTTATTGACTCTAATGGAGGAAACAAATGTTATTCACTTTTCGTCTTAATTTGTTAAGTTAAAGATCCCACAGCTTTTTACCATGAGGCTGAAATTCAGCCTCATTGTTAATAAATATGTTAAAGAAATTCAAGAAGGTCACCAAGACCCAGACAACTCTTTTATCAGAGATATTATACACAACAATTTAAAAAATTCTGCCAAATTCAGCAGAAGAAATCAGAATTTCCACAGTCCATTCTGATCATCTGACCAAGATGAGTCACTTGACAGGCAGCTTATCCCATCGTGTTCCTGACTTGTGTCTGAGCGGCAAAGCTCAGGAACATCCAGAATTTATTAGAAACAGAGGTCATTCCCAAAAGTATACGACATGCTATTTTCAGGCCACTTGTGTTGAAATAGAGAAAGTTTTCGTCTCAGGCGAGTCATGGATTTAAAAGCTGGCTAATATATCAGAGAGGATCTGTGAGGTTTGTCTCCACTGAAGAGTTATTACAGGGGTAGAAACATTTGCTTGATGTTATGGCCAGGTAGTGAACATTACTGAGATAATCTGAAGATACTCTGCCTTTGGCAGCAGTTCACACCTTGCTTCTCACCTAATATCACATTTTAAAGTAAGTAGACCTGGCAAGAGTCTTATAATAAATTGTTTATCATGGTCAAAACGGCCTCTGGTGCAATATCTTCCAAGACACATCAATAAATAACTCTACAATACAACCACAACTTTTAAAGGGTAATACCTCTTGATGACAACTAACTATGCCATATTTGACAAGGTCTGCCTTAGGTCAAGCTCTTTGTCTATGATATGTATAGTATTGAACAATTTGGCTAATTATACTCATGCCTTTATATGCAAGTTCTCAAGTAATTAAGTAATTCTGTCCTGAACTAATTGAGTTTCCATTGGACCGTTCTTCAGATAAGAACAGTGTTCAGAATAAAATTGGAACATGCATCTTTTATGAACTCCGGTGACTGCCTTTTAAGAGAAAGAGAAGAAACTAATGGTGGGTGAGGCACTATTTGTTTGCCAGTAGTTATATCCATGAGATCAACTTTGCCTAGGTATTAGTGCTGGATACCATGGCATATTGCATATTTCATATTTTTTCAAAAGTGACCTTATAAAGTATGTGTTTCTGGGATGTTGAAAAAAATACCTATTGCTTGCTTAGAAGACATCTGAGGATTTGACTCACAGATACATTCCCAATACACCAGGGGAGCTACCAGACTTTAAAAACAAGATGGTGAAAGTATGTTGATGCACTACTCTATATAGAATAATTTTTAATCACATATCTATATTGTCAACATAAATTTCCCCTGACCTTTGTCTCTCACATACACCTAAATTAATAATTTAATGTTTACTGATATTGACGGCATCACTGTAACGATTACTCCTTCTGCAATCAGGGGATAAACCAAGGTCTTCCAAAGTGATTGGTAAAGCATAGTTTGTGATTTCAAGAAGATTTAAGGAGATCTGTTGTTCAGATGGTAAATTTTTAACTCTTGAGAAGCATGGCTGTATCAAAAATTAGGAAATTAAATATCCAAAGAAGGACTCATAATTGTTACTACTTTTTAAATAAATCTTGGCCCCCATGTGACTGCAGGGTAGATATCACAGCTGACAATGTGCTATAAATGTGAAGTGCCTGAGCCTCTTGAGAAGTCCATGAGGTAAGAAGTAGTGACAATTTTACTGGGCAGTTTTACTGTGTACATATTCATGTACAATACTGAATTGATAATGACGCAATCTTTGCATGTAATTAGTCATGATACAAAAGCCAGAGGGAAAAATGTATAGTCATAAGGATGAAGTTCCCGAGCGTTTTACTTTTCAGCACTAGTGGTATTTCTGCAGATTCAAAAAGAATTACTCTTGAATTATTTCAAATGCATCAGCAGCATTAAAGCTGAGGGTCCAGCACAAACCAAAGAAGTAAATGTACATTCCTCTAATATTTACACAAACATAAACCCATAAACTTCATCCTAAATTCAGTTTCAATTATAAAGTATTTAATAACCAACTGATATTTCAAGACATGTCCAAGCTTACATAGTCTAAGGTCTATAAATTTACCATTACCTAAGAGCAGTACCTTACCCTGTAAGAACATCTGAGCTGTGCAAGAAAAAAGAGCTTCTGTTTTCAAACCTTATGAGCTGGCATAAAACTAAATTAGTATTCAGACACTGTATTTATTATACATGACAAGAGATAATAAGGTGTTATTAATACATAATAAGTATCATACATTAGGAATGTAATGAAGATGCAGTCTCTGACTTTGAATCAATTATATGATTTCACTGTTTCATGTTGCAAAATTTGCCCAAATTTTCTAAAGATTTCAAAAGGAAGAGAATCAATAATTCTTGAATATTTTGTTTTGTAGATCTGATCAAAATGTTGCCAGTCTTTCCTGTGAGTCTCATTATTTTCTAACTGAACTCAGAGAGATACATTATTATATTGCAAATCCATCTTTGCCTTTGACAGAAGGATGTTTTTGCAAAAAAATAATATTGAATATGGGACTGTACCTGCAGCCCAGAAGGTCTGAAAGCCAAAAGGTGAATTCAAAGCTACACACAGTGTCTTATGGAAGCCTTATTCCTGCAGTTTCTCTGCTTGAGAATGGCAGTATAGTGGATGAGAGAGAATGTCCTGTTTCCTCACTTATTGTTCCTTGAGTAGATTTTTCAATATTTTCTTTGCTTAATCTTTAATTAAGATTTTAAGACTCTGTAGCTCATTGGAGCAGCTCCAGATTCCAACAGCAGGGAAATATTAATATTATTCATCACTGTCATTCAAACCCAATATTCTTTCATACTTCTGTTGGTGTTCACATCAAAAAAGCATCCAATTGAAAGTGTTATATTTAACTAACAAACGAGTTTGCCTATGGTAGCTCAAGCTAAATATCAAGAGCAGTATTTATCAAGTCTACTACATTGAAAAGTTGGTGGAAAGGGAGATGCTGCTTGAAACAAGACCAAGAAAAAAATGTGTGATGGGCTAGAGTTGCTGTTAATTATTTTTAAAACTGTACATCGATACATCATGCAGTTATAAGCACAGTCATAATGCCATGACAGCTGTAAGGAGACACAATGTCTCAGACTGTATGGGAACGTTGTCTTGAAAGATTCCAAATATGCAATGGATGGAACAGGCTACAGAACAGACTCTTGGAACAGAATGTGTCCCCTAGTTAGCTTGCATGAAGGGAGTGTTTAGAGAAGAGAACCTCTGCCTAGCCCAGAGGTGAGAATTAGTCTAGAAACTGCTTCGCCCGGACTCTGCTAGCCCTGCACAGCCCCACATAACGCTGAGCAGGGAGCGATGCCTCAGACAGCAGGGGAGAGCCCACACCTCCTTCTTTTGGAAAATGTGCCACTTTTCCTCAGGGCATACAGACAATTAAAGGTCCTAGGATGAGTTTTTGAGCTCTGTGCCTAAAATTTTTTGACCAACACAATAGCGTTTGTACACATATTTAGTTCCTTGGATTTCTCTCTCACACACAGAGAAAAGATGAAGCATTCCCTAACATCAGGACAGAGCAGCACACATTGTTGATCAGAAGAAGGAAGGAAATGTAAGAAGCAACCAGCATATCATTTACTGGTCTTGGTCTAATGAGTTTTTAGGCTTTTCCAAACTAACATGATAACCAAAACTTAAACCTGATCCACTTTCTCTAAGTGAACAAAATTGTCTGGTTGTGGCATTTTGTGCACTGGAAGCATCTGTTGGAGCTCCACAAAGACTAACTGTCTTATTTCAGTTTATACACAACCTGAGATGAAGGCAGCTGAAAATACACCCACCACATGCTACAATGCCTTTTTTTTTCTTTCTTTCTTTGCATAGGAGAGGAGACATTTTCCTTCAGCCATGGACTGCAGCAGCTCTCCTAGAACAGTCTGGCACTGGTGGGAAGTGAGAGGGGGAAAATGAGAGTGAACATAGCGAAGCTTCTCCATTCTCATGGCAAAGAAACCCAGGGCATTTTCTGTCACTGAACCAAAGTTCTATACCTCCTTCTGTACCTATTGCCTAGGATTCTGAAGAAAAAATTTATAAATAAAAACCTGCACTAAGCAAAGGAATCTTCAACCCATGCTGAAAATGTCTGAGATGCTGCCAAGCCACAGAAAAAGAAACATGGTAATTTAAAAGAAGCTATACAAGGAGTATGGTGTGATTCAGAAGTCTCTTGTAAATCAAAGGTCTCACTCTTTTGAATAGATGACTTTCATTAATTTTTTTGCTACATGATTTTAAAATGAATGAGTCAGCCTATTAAGATGAAACAAGAGAAAGGAGGTACTGTATGTTTAACTTTCTCAGCTATGTCTGCAGTTATTAATCCAGTGCAAAAAATAACATCTTCACATAACCTGAGACACACACCATTAGACTATGTTTTGAATTATTTGACTTTTTTCAATTAGACAATATTCTATTATTAGATAACACCATGTTTTGAATTTTTAATTTTTTTTTTAAATTTTGATTTGAAATTTTAGCAGAAATATTTTGAGCAAATGAATAAATGAAATTTTAACTTGTTCCTGAAAGCTATTGTCTTGCATATATATAAAAATTATTTTAAAGGGATGCTAGTATCTGGGTTCCCTAAAATTTCTCTTTTAATGAAAATTTCAATGGCCCTCAGTAGAGTCTATGCACTGAACAGAGTCAAACAGTTCCAGTATCTGCTTTTCCCTCTGTTTGTGGAAATAGATGCCTGGGGACAGCTTCTGTCAAGAGAAATAAGTCTCACCAGCCAGATAAAAGTGGGCAAGCAGGAAGCACATTAAAACCAGCATCTTGCACTGTGAAAGGAAAGTGATAAGAGCTGATCCTCACTTTTTATGGCAGATGATATGCCTGTAAATGAACATTTGGTTAATAGCACCTTATCTCATCTCCAGAGAATCTGTCTGGACAATATGATTGCAGGTTTTTTTGCTTTGAAGCAATGCTATTTTCTGTTCTAAAGAAAAAACTCAGTTTTCTACATTGGCAGAGCTTGGGCTACTCTTATGAACAAGGTTGGCAACACTGCATTTAAACAGTGGTTTCATTTGTAAGGGCTTGCATATACAGGAGTTAATGCTTCTTCAGGCAAACTCCACCAACCTGGACGAGTACTTGCTGGGTGCTGGTGTGCTACTCTGGGAATTCAGGGATGCTCAGCATCACTCACCTCAGTATGGAGGCAGACCACAGCCATG
This sequence comes from Ptilonorhynchus violaceus, assembly GCA_013397565.1. Classification (NCBI taxonomy): domain Eukaryota; kingdom Metazoa; phylum Chordata; class Aves; order Passeriformes; family Ptilonorhynchidae; genus Ptilonorhynchus; species Ptilonorhynchus violaceus. The sequence continues at coordinate 1,088,465 of VZRJ01006844.1, forward strand.
ATTTCTGAACAGCCAACAGTGGTTAAATGGTAAGAAAATCTCAGACCATGCTGCATGCTGTCAAAGAACTACCTATGTTCCTGTCAGCTACGCAGCTATTTTTGATTTGGCACCTTTTGAATACAAAGCTATGGGAATTATGTATCCAAAGAAATGCGGACCACTGTCTTTGTGTGCCACTACCAATTTTTGGAGGAATACTTGATGTCTGCTTTAGTTTGAACTGCTGAGGCTCTGTACTCTGAGCCAAGGCAGAGTGCTTCCTGATCCCCCACTGTGTGAGCCCCACCAACAGCCTGCTGCTTCAGCTCAGCAGGACACCATCTGTGGAGTTTATTCTGGAGTTTCTGAGTGATTGGATTCATAACCCCGCTGAAAATTTCCTGGAAAACAAGATCTCATTTAATAGTACATAGTATATCTAAGAAATAGGCTGTTGGGAATGCATTTAGCATTGCAGACTAAGGGGGTTTGCAATGTTGTGAACAGTGCCACATGGCATATTTTAAAACCATGTCTGGATTAAATTTGCCTGAGTTTTCCTCTTAGCCCTTTGAAAAACACTCCTGATATCTAGGCAATGAATAGTGAAGTCAGATGACCAACAGCAACCTTCTCTATTGGTGAAATGAACCAGAAGTACATAATATATGACTAGTCAGGGTGTCTGGCTTTTAAACTGGTACCAACAAGAATTCTTGTCCCTTTGGAGGGACAGATAACATCATAGCTGAGATTTGTAAATCTATCCCATGCTCATATCTCACTGCAATTTCTGCTGCTCTAGTTTTCTGTCTAGATCCTTCTGAGCAGAGTCCAGCTCACTGAGCATTAGTCAGTTAATGTCATGCCTGGCTCTCTGGACTGTGTTTTATCTTGAAATGTGTGTGAAAAAGTAGCAGGTAGTGTGAGCTAACCTATACTTATCAAGGCTGACAAAGCAAGAGGAAATTCTGTTGAAGGGAGACATGGAAATTTAGCATGCAGATGACAGACAGAAGATATATTAAATTCCCAGGGTTGTGTGGCCAGTGAATGTCTCTCTCTCTCTCTCTCTTACAGATTCCCATTTGTTATTTTGCTTGTTGCCCTTTTGACAGTAATTTGCTTCTTCATGTTGGTCATTCTCAGGCCCTCTGATGATAGGCACATGAGAAGAGGCATGCAGAATATTTTTCTTAGCCTTTCTGGACTCTTGGGCACTTCCCAAGAAGAAAAGAGTAATGAGAATTCAGCCTCGGTTGCTTTTTTTTTCCCTTCTGAAAGTGCTGCTTGAATAACATGAGGGGGAAAACCAAACTCCTTGTTTTAATTTCACACACTCACATATGTGCACGCAGACACACACACAAACCCTCACAGAAGCAAGAGAGATATGCCTGCAGGGTTCAGGCTGAGCTGAAGAACAAACTGATTTAATGAATATTTTGATCAATCTTGCCAAATTGATTTAGAGTGTGAGTACAGTCTGGGAATTTTTCTCATTAGTAGTGAACTTCATGTTAGAGGAACATGGAGTGGTGAGCTCATTAGTATCAGCCTGCCTGTGTCTGAAGGCGTACACGATGACAGGATGACACAAGTGACAAGAGACAGGGGCTGTGGTACTGCATGTTAAAAATATCCCTTGCAGGGCGGCTCTGAAATATTAATTTTACTAACATAGCTCTTACAATCAGTTACCAAGAATTAATAGAAGAATGAGTTGAGTTGAAAGCATTTCTCTAAAAGGAAATCTGCTGGCTCCTTCAGCGAAGAGTGAAACAAATACTGGAACATCTGCCTTGGATTAACAGCTTGTTTGCTTCAAAAAGAGGAATACGCAGCAGATCTGTTACACAGGAAAACACAGCTATTTCCCTGTACTGAGCAGAAACACACACAAGATTGCCAGATGGGCTTTACCTGTAACAAACCTGTGCTAGCAAAACATTGCTGCAAAGAAATAAATGAACAAAAACAAAAGCAATGGTAGGAGCACAGATGAAAGAGGCAGACCTGTGATGCCATGATGGACTGGCAGCCTACTTCATCTTCCCTTGACTGTAGCCAAAGCATGGCAGCAGCTCCAAGGAGCCCTGGAGTGGCCACACCACCATAACCTGCCAGCTGAAAACATTCCCTCCTAACCCCTGTGAGTTAGTGGTTGCCTTATGGCCTGAAGTATTGGACTTTATGTCCTCTGTAAAAGCACTTTATGCTCTCTAATGTAATGTGGTAACTTCTGATTGTACATAAAAATGTCCACTCTTTCTAAATTCTGCTACATTCTTGACCTCAGTGCTACCCTTTGGCAACAAGTTCCAAAGGTTGATTATAAGTTTTGTAAAAATGTCTTAATACATTTTAAATCTGTTCCTTTTAAATACTTTTGAATACCCTTATCTTCTTCTCTTGTAGGAAAATTTATATAGAAGCATAACAGCTCTACAATATGCAATTCATACATTTATCTCAGTATTTCCTTTTTGCTATGCTTGAAATAGCCCCAAATTCACCAGAAATTGAGTATTTTTAACACCAGTTTCTTAATTGCACTTCCTCTGTCCTGTCTTTGAAAGGTAGATCAGAAATCAGTGTGTCATCCTAAGCAAAACTCTTTATTTTATCCATTTTCATCACTGACATTATATAAAAGTCGTTCCTTGTTTGCTACATCCCAACATTTTTGTCTTCTCTCACACTAAGATACTTCCAGCAATAGTCAGAATGTTGCTTTATTTGTTTTTTTCTTTCTTTGTTCCTAAGTAGCTATTTTGAACTTTGAATTCCAGATGTGAATTTTTAACAGGTATGCAAGAATTATTTTAAAAAGGTTAAAGAATTGTATTGATCTTTCTGCTCCAAGATCAATACAGCAAACAAGGAACAGCCTTTATATTTAATGTCTGTGATGAAAATGGTTAAAATACATGGAGGTATTTTTTCGGAGGAAGTTGCTTTTTTTGGGATGACATCTTGTGGCTTTCAGCTTGTCTTTGAAGAGAGACTGGGAAACAAACCCATATGTTTTCCAATTGTCTTCAACTCAAAGGTATCTCTTGGTCAAAATCAACTACATTGTTTGGAGGTGATTTCACACTTGAATGAAATGTTTCCTGATCTTTTTTAAAAAAAGGATTTTCTATTTTAATAATAAAAAATTATTATTGCTACTGAGTGTTCCTTGACAATTATTCTGACCTTTTTTTGTTTTTAATTTTAATAAAAATTTCATAATGTCACCATTTTCTGTTTTCTCACTGTATAGTAATGTTTTATAATTTCCTTCTAAGGCCACTCTTTTCAGTGGCTGCAGACCCTGGCAATTATGAGGATTGTTATCTCACAGCAGAACTTGAGCCACTGATATTAAGGATTAGATTAACAGTAAATGACCCAAAATGTAAGTGGTAAATATCCAAAAATCACATAAAGGGCAGTACACATAAACTGAAGGTAAACATTTTAAATAAGAAAAGAGAGGCTGGTGAATGATGTGACATTTGAAGGTGATACAGAAAAAATTGCTTTGTTTACACATCTGGAGCTATTATTCTTTCTGGGGTAAAATAAATTAACTTGAGAAAAGCAAAATGTTTGGTAATCTCTGTTACATGTCCCTTGCCCAGCCAAGTGCACCTCAGCTTGCCCCTTTCAGAACAGAAGAGTTTTGCTTTGTGACTAGAAACAAATAAACACGTAAATAAATACTGAGTGAACAAGGTCTGGGCCTTATATCAAGTAGGTCCCTTACACAGTCTGCTCTACCAGATTGACTCAGAAAAGCATAAGTATTTTACATATCAACACCTCATATAACATAGACAAGATTCAAAGATTTGTTAAGCTAAACTACCAAGAGTTTTTATTTCCAAAAGTTGCTGCTGTTAAGGTTATGAAATTTTAAGGAGCTGAAAGAGCAGATGCTCACCCAGGATAAATGGTGTTAGCTCTGCTCTATAAGGTTGAAGATGTACGGGTGTTTTCTCCAATGACCACACTTAACAAAACAGAAATGTGATCTGAGCAAAGGCATCTCTTACGGTCCTGGAGATTACTGAAGGCAACCTGAAAAGATACTAGGCCACAAGAAAAAGTTCATACATTTTAACTGATTTGTTTATGTGGCAATGTTTGAATTACAGTGTGGTGTTAACCTTCCCATCACCCACTGCCAATTATTGCTATTATAATTTCTATACTGCTTGGCTGAAAACCTGATATTTAACCATCTTAGTCAGAATTCTATACACTACCCAAATATTTTCTAATACTTGAGACCCCTTAAGTGGTCATCTCGGTCTTTAAAACCTTAAAGGAAAGATTTATTTGAAAGGCTTAGTTGTTATTTTGCAATTGCGAATGTTGCCTACCTATTAAAATTCGAGATGCAATGTATCACGGAAGTGAAAGCACTGGTTTGGAGAACTTTCCTAAACTTCTGCAGGTCCTAAGGAGTATCATCAAGGCAAAATATGTAAGAATCAGGCTAAATCCACATATTTTGTTGTTGCTGTGTTGCTGCGTTGTAATGCTGTGCAGTTTTGCGATGTTTCACTACTTGTATTATTTATAATTGTTGGTCTATTAGCAGGTTCTGGTGCAACTCCATTACTTGTCCTCCTTGTGACAGATGGTTTTTCCCCCCATAAACAGGGGGTGGTTTTGTGTTATTAGCTTTGCATTAGATCTGTTTTAAGAGCACCATAAAAAGTTATGTACTACAGTTTTCAACACTAAAAAATTTATGCATGCTAGAATTATTTATGTACTCTTAATTGATATGAAACAATTTGCAATTCTTTTTTTGCATAGTCAAATCAGTAATTATGTTGTAAACAACCAAATCATCTGCACTAATAACTTAAACATAACTGTATATACTTTTAATGATCAAAGATTTTTTCATCTAATTTAATTTGCTGTGATTTTAGATACTTGCTTTCAAATACAACCAGGTACAAGAGAACACACCAATAATTAACTTTGAGACAGAATGCAAATCATTAGCTTTGATTTATAACTAAAAATATCTGGGTTTAAGAACATAATATACAGAATAAACTGGGTTTTTCGTAGAGCATTTCTTTTCTATAAGAAGCATACAGGATGAATCTTTTGCCTGTGTACTACATAAGGTGAAGCTATCGGTATGATTTCAGACATGCTCTGCATTCTTCTTTCATCTGTCAACAGACTAGTTGATGTGTTTGCTCAATACAGCTATACCTTTAATCAGGGCAAAAGATATAACTTGACAGAGTGTAATTATTTTAATTGCTGTGGAAAGACAGAACTAAACTACAAGAGAAATTTTATTTTCAAACTTAGGTCTGTTCTAGAACTGAAATAAGATTTCAAACACCTAACAAAATTTTGAACTTTATGGACTGTCCTTTTAGAACTCTGACAACTTTTTCTACAAGGACACATCCAATAATGAAAAGCAGTTTTTACCTATGTGAACACTTTTAACTTTGGAAAGATTTGGTTTTCAGACACTTTTAGGGTTTCTGTTGTACAAAATAAGTGTCAAGCAGCTTATTCAACATCCATGCAAACTTTTCATTCTTGTTTGTCTACCTTAAACAGTTTCTGTCAGGACCTGTGTTCATTTGACAGTCACACTAAAATGAAAATAATTTTGATATCTGACATTCCTCCCTCCACCCCTCCAAGATGTTTGAAATTGTCAGAAGCAGAACAGAAAAGAATTGGGCTTCAGGTTGCAACCAATCATTTTTGCACTGTGGGATTTTTAGATAAACTTTATGCTCATTGTAGACTGGAACATATCGGAGCCTCTGTCAGAGAGTCAAAACTGTGGGCCACTTTCCTTCCTGGGAGCACAGTCATGGTCTCATGGCCCTTAATTCAAGAGATTTCCCAGGTGTGAGTGTTTCTGGCTTGAGCATCGACATGAGAGAGCCGAGCAAAGGCAGCATTTCCCCACAGAAGGCAGCAGCACTTTGCTGGCCCTTCCCTGTCCTGCCCGGGCACTTTGACGCGGCTCAGCCGTGCTGATGGAGCGACTCATTTGCACTCAGATCTCCAAAGCCGTGAGCCATCCACAGCCCTGTAAGGACAGCTGTGTCATTTTTGTTTATGGTCTTACACCTTAGATGAATATGTATTGTTTCCACTTTTTGACAGCTTAAAAAATCCACAATGCAAAACAAAAGGCATCTGTTCTCAAGGCCTTGGAGACTTCTCCTGAGTGCAAGTATTTGCTCTCACCTCCTGCTCTCACCCTGCCCACAGAGGGCTTGGTCCTCAGCTAGCAGGAGGCTTTGTAGCTCTATTAGTTGTCACCATCAGAGGACACAAACAGGTTTTATTTTTTGTCTTTTCCACACTGTTTTTTTTGTGAAAAGAGAAGCTCTGGGAATTTGTTGTTTGACATCCTCAGAAAGCCCGGGGAGGCACCATTTTCAGATTTTATGGCACATAGTTTAGGCTGTCACCTAGGTCACACAGCTTAGTATTTTAGTAGTCTTTTTCTCTAAGAAAAAAAATTATTTTGAAATCTCTGAGTTCAGAAATATAAAAGGGAAGCAGAAATATACAGAAATCTATCCCAAAGAGCCTATACCACTGAGTAAAATGGAGCAGGTGAGAATTATTTTCAGTTCTCTTCGACACTTTCCCACCAATTTCTTTGATTTGTCATCTACTAATGAGAAGACAGGGTCTGATACTCTTTTAAGGCAGGCTGCACAGAGCAAAGGTTTACGTCTAAGTAAAGCTTACATAATTTAAATAATCACAGTTGGTAAAAAACCCAAAAAACCAAAACTAAACAAAACAAACCCAGAGAGGCTTTTAGATGCGGTAGTTTTGGTTTGGGTTTTTTGGTTTTGTTTTCCCACAGTTATACTTCTAACCAATCCTACTTATAGAAGGGCTGTATTTTCTTTATATATTACTCCAGATAGATAACAACCACAAAAGTTCTCACATACTTGGGGGACTATTTCCACAATGCCGTGGACAGAAATTGGCTGCAAAAATAATCTTAAAGCCATTTGGGTAGTCTTGCAACTGTTAGATGATTACTTGATACAGAGATTGATGGGAAAGACAGCTCTTTTGTTCAAGTTGTCAAGTGACACCTGGGATCCCTAGAGAACTAGCTAAAAATCAGTTTCACTGCAGATGCCATCATATAAAAGTGCTTTTTTCTTTTAAGAAAAATGGATCATAAACATTGTACATATTATCCAGTCATAGAAAGAATCACTGTTAAAATTATTAGCTTTTCTCTGCATGGAAACATGGTATGGCACACTGTTAGAGGCATTAGAATTGTCAGTCAGTGCCTTTTTGCAGAGTAATCAGAGTAATCAGTAAGCAGAGTAATCTCAGTAGAGTTTGCTGTGTGTGCTCTGTTTGTCGTGAGAGGCAGGACCATAAACAAGTTAAAAATCAGCAGATGAGGGGGTCCTATTGTTGGTTGGTTAAACCCTCTGGAGTCCAGCTGGCAAAGAGCATTTCTTCCTGAAGGTGATTTTTCAAACCAAGATGCAACAAGCAAACAAGTGGTGGTGGTGGTCAATACTCCAGTATCTTTCATGGAAATACAGTCTCGGATCCTGTGGTGGGCTCAATCACCGGGTGAGGTGTTCCACTAATTGCTAGAAAAGGTCCATTGTAAATAATTAAGCATTAAGCACCCTCTGTTCAGATCTTAGCAGGGCTGACTCAGCATAACTCCCTGAAATGCAGTTCTTGTCCTATGACTAATGCTGCTGTACAAAAATGTTCCCTGTTCTTGCCTTTCCCTGGCCACTCTTCCACATGCTTTTCTACAGTCCCTTGGCCATGTCCGGCTGAAACTTATCAAGAATTGCAAGTGATTCAGCTGTGATAAAACTTAGTGGGAATGCACCCATCAGTGAGCATGGCAGAGAGATCTCAGGGCATGACACCTGGGCACCAGACCATGAAAGCCTAAGAGGAAACAGCCAACAAATTACTGCCTCTGCAAGAAGTTTGAAATGTTTCATTCCAGATTCTTTCACATATTAATGTTGTATTTAAAACTGCTCAAGCTTACAACATCTTTTCTTGAAAGGTTAAATGAGAGATATGGAAAGATCCCAAGAAATTGTTTATCACTCTTTACAGTTATGTCATATGAGTTTGTGTCACCCAATTGTAAGCCTTTCTAAATGCAATTTATTCAGTGAGTGCTTACAGCTTCTTGTAACCCTTACTTTCTTTTATTTATGCAAGACTATTCAATACGACATCTGCATACGTCCTTCCTAATAGCTTCATCTGTGGATCTTTGTGGTTTTTTGCATTGCAAGACCTACACAAAACGTTTGTTGTTGATTATATATAAAATTTCTTTACATAAACCTCTTTCTGTTGTAAAGAGGTTCTATAGCAAAGCATATTTTGAACCCTTTTTTTCAGACACTAATTTTCTTTTCAGTTTAAGACATGTTTTTTAAATTATATTGTATCAACTATTTGCTTTTTTTCTTTAAAAAAAAAGAAGGAAAAAGCATACATACTCCTTTAACTTTAATGAATAACTGAACAATATGGGTCAGGAGAGGAGATGAAATACACATTACAGAAAAATGGTTTGCTCTCTATCCAGGATAAAAGTAGCCACCTGAGGTCATTCCTTTTTTTGTCATGAAGAACTACAAAAGCTAAAGAAAACTGCAAATTAACAGAAAATCCAACACAAATTATGTTTTAGAGCAACCTGAAACTCATCATTTTTCAAAATACCATCCATCTTCAAGTAAGAACCAAGAAACTGGTGTTTTTAAAGACCAGACAGCCAGTTTTGGTAAGACAGCTCTGAGAAGTGCCTGGAATCCCACACTCAAGGTGCAATTCCCATGTCTTATTTCTGCAGTGGAGCAAGAGCTAAGCTAGGGCTTAGGGCTGACCTAGGTCAGGTGTGAGGGCAGGAGGAGATGAGAGATGGGCTGACTGGGAAGGAGCAGCAATAAATACAATGTTGAAGTAAATATGATTGTGGGGAAGTGTAGAAGGGGAAAAAAAATTACTAACAGAAATGTAACATGACTGGAGAGAAAACAAATTGCTCCAGGTTCTCAGAAGTTCTGGCTGTAGTGACCTAAGGGTAAAGTTCTCAGGGTACTTCATGACCTGTTTGCCAGCCAGGACAGAATCTACTTTGTGTATCAGCTGTGAAATACTCTGTGGTGTGCCAGAGGTAGCTGGGGAATGGAGGAATAGGGGTTTGGGGGAACAAGTACCTGCTCCTTTCAGAGAAGAGCTGAGAGACGCCAAAACTTAAACCTTCATTCCTCCTTGTGTGTGTGCAGTGTGATGTGCTGTTCTGTGGGAATTAATAACATTCTTGCTGTTGGTTTGGAGATTTTGCAATGTCCCACCCCTACCTTTCAGAACATTTAATTATGTCTATCAGTCAATAGAAAGTACTTTTTAAGATTATTAGATATGTTATTATATTATTAGACATGTTTTTGAATATATGAGCAGGGCTTTCATTTTGTAAACTTGTCAGATGACAGGAAACAACTGTGAATAGGGGAAAACCACCAGTTCCTACCTCAACATAGTTCATATTGCTGAACTAATTACCCACCACTTGCAACTGGATAATTTAGGAAAACTCTAAGTATTGCTAAAACAGCCTTGGGACTGTTTACAGCAATCTTCAGCTGCCATTTGAAAGCTGTGGGCAGTCCAGGCTATCCACACTGAAAGGCTGGATAGAGGTCCCAAAGAGCCCTAGGCTTAACACCAAGTTCTGGATTTCCAGTCTGAACTCACTGCTGATGGATGGATGTTTGCAGAGCCTGAACAATAGTGTCATTATACATTCAGCAATAAATAAAAATGTAATTTATAATCTTTGTGGATTCTTCAACTCAGAATTAAAATTGTCATGTCTTTTCCACTTGTACAGATTCTACTTCTACCACAGTCAGTGATGTTATATCACTATAGAAAGACATCTTTTACAGTTGTGTTTTACCAGGCAACTGAGTGCTGGTGTTAATGTGCTGAATCCCTTGACAATTGTAGAGACATTTTCCTCCAGAATATTGAAATATTCATTTGTACATGTGCATTTTCCTGGAAGCTTATCCCCAAGATCTTTTAAATTAATGCTCTATTCTGATTACCAAGTGTACAATTTTGTAATGTCCTATTGTATGCACTGAGTGTGAAGCCATGCAGGTGAAAATGTAACTCCCCAGCCTAATAAGAAGAGTTCTGTGTGTTATATACTAGAACACGTGTTAGTTTACACTAAGACAGAACAGAAACCTGACAGAAGGTGAAGCAGAATAGATTCTGGAGAGTGGAGTAATTTCCACCAAATCTGCTCCACATCTTTTCCACACTATGCCTCTGATAGCCATACATTTCAAAAAATCACTCACCAAGAGCACTATTTCATTCCAGAAACATTCCAGCACAGTAAAGAATGGGACTGAGAGAAACTTCATTGAAGTTGCTTCTAAATTTTTATTCCATTGTTTTACCATGTTGTTTCTGGTCTCCTTAATCCTGTCTCACAGATTTAGACAAGTATTGTTTTATTCACTGAGAAGTCAAATAGAGGGATAGTTTTTGCAGGCAGTGCAAAAGATGAACAACAAACACACACTCGAAACATACACCAGACCAGATATTCATAGAAATAGCAGATAAAAATATGAATAGATACTAGATCAAAAAAGGGTTTTAGGGTACCTGGGTTTAGTTGTGCGGTTTTTTTGTTTGTTTTTTTTTTTATAACTATCATCTTGTCTGTAGGAACAAATCAACTGTAAATACTAAAAGTTCTTCTTAGCAGAGTGTTTTTGGGCCCCTGCAATGCACTAAATTTATTTTTGTCCCTTTCTCCTTTGCACTTACCATAATATTTGCTATAAATTCACCAGATTATATCACAGAATCTCCACGCAGAAAATGGATAAACAGCAAAAATCCAAGGATAAGGCTTCTCCCTCAACTATGGAACCACCACAGATGCTGTTGATGTCAGAGCCTTTTGAAAGGAACGGGCATGTTGCCACCACACTGAAGTTTCCATAACCAAGACGCAGATGTGAAATGAATGGCCAAGACAAAGGCACTGGAGTGCCTCAAGGGCCACTCTGAAGTAAAGGAGAAAAGTAAACTGTGAATCACCAGGAAAAGAGAGGAAAAAATACCCAGGTATGTTCATGCACAGGCACACACACTATTGCTCAAGGTGGATTGGTTTGATAAAAATTATGACCTTTTTTCCCCTACCCTATTTTATTTTCTAGGACTAAAAATATTGCAAGTGCCTGAGGCGTAAGTCAGAGCGAACCTCCATTATCACTCCAGAGACTTGGCACTCTGCTCATTAGGCTTCTTAGGATCTAAGTGAGTGACCTTGTTTGGTGGGAAGGCACAGATGGAGTCTGTCAGTAAATCTTGTTAATGTAACAAGTATTCCTACTGTTAGATGAGGTTTGCACCTCATATAAGCATTTCTAGCTCAAGTAAACAACCACTATTCCCTCCTACCGATGTCAGCCCCCTTATTTCATGCCACCAGGTATGCCAGCATTTGTTTTTACTGTGAATTACCAAAAAAAGAACATCCTGCTGTGAGTGTAGGATGATCTTTCTCTCAAAGGCAGTCATGCACCTCACTTCTAGACAAAGTGATATCTGCTTTTAAATTTGGACGTGTTACCTGGTAGACACAAAACCTTTCTTCTGCTGTGAATCATTTCCTGAACTTAAAAAATACTTTTATCATAGGAATGCAGTATTTTCCTAGATTCATGCTCACCTAGTTGTACTATACAATATAAATAACTAATACATCAATAATAAATAAGAGGTTTATTTATGAAAAAATTCTAAGTGGTCTAAAATTTTAGGATGTAGCCTATTTAGTAACTGTGAGAAAATAAAAAGCTGGTTTTACAGTACATTCAGCTTCTAAAAGGCAATGATAAAAAGGTGACACCGCCTTAGTTCAATGAATGCCTTTGGATAAAAGAAGAGAGATGCAACAGTTACTGAAATATTTAAGTAAAATTCAGTGCTGTGACCCTGAACACAGGACAAATTTCACACTGAATAAGCAGCCATATTTTGTAAGTGTTTTGCATTGTCGAAGCACAGCAGCAAAGCTAAGAGAGGTTGAGGTAGGGACCCCCATTTTTCACTTCTATCTCCAGATTTATTTACTAAGTCTCCCAGTCCAAATGCAATTGTGAAGATACCCCTTCAAAGCAACCACAGAGCTTTTACTTCTGCCTTTCTACCCCTCATCCCTTTCCTAAAAGCCAGCAAGGTTCTGCATTAGAAAGCCAACACTGCGCACAAGCTTACTAAGGGCTATGGTTTATAGTGCCTGCTTTTTTAAAAACATGTTGCTTTATCTTATTCCGTGTGTATTTCTGCCAAATTCTTATTGCTTCCAAGGTTCAAACACTTTTTTTATTAGTTAAAACTCCTCGTTGCTACTTGCTACTGTAGGGATTATAAAAAGAAATTAAATTTAGGACACCAAAGATCATCACAGGCAGAGGAATAAAACCTCCCTGCAAGCTTAATTAAAACAAGAAGATGGTCTGATAACAGATAATATGTTGCTAACTAGGCACCAAAGGTAGGAGCAGGCCTGCAGAAAAGGACATATTATCATTATTAAAATCTTTAAGTTGCGTGGAGACTGATGTCCAGATCCTGATACCACAGGAATGGTAAATGCTGCTCAGGATCTGATAGGAAAGAAATTAGCAGAGTATGTTAAACAGATAAATGGGACAGAGGAAGCTGTTCTGGGCAGAAATATGCTGGAAATGTTTGTTTTGAGGCATAATCCTGGCAAACTGTTTTCAACATTGTTATTGATAAGGTTTGAATAACACTGGTTTATCCTGATCTTGGCTTCAGATTTTTAAACGACTGGAATTATGCTCTAGCATGATCCATGACTCCAGAGAGGTGTCCTTTTCCTGTATCTGTGCTGAGGCTAAAAAGTCACCTAATAGTTGTTTCTTGCTCATTTGTAGCTGCTCAATAGTGTAAGGAATAACTACTTCTTGTTTCAGAGTACAATTTTAGATTATTCCTGAGGTAAAATCCTCGCTATGTGTGCATATAGATACTCTGCAAGACTGGCCTCTAACCAACACTGCATGTTTCACAGGAAACATGTTCTGGTCAGCACAAGTTCTGCAAATAAAATAATAATAACAAATTTTGGAAAAAAGTATTTTACCTTTACCCTTTCCTCTGTGAGGGCTAATTAGAACTTGCATATTGTGAGGGTTTTTCAAAGACCTAAGCTGCTATTTGTGCCAATTTTGCAGGTTGTAGTAAAATGGAAACAGTGCAAAATTAGCTTCATTATTTCTAAGATTGATAGGTGAGGATTATCAAGCCCCTTCTTTCACTTCTCACTCGAGCTATGTTCTTGTTAGAGTGGCTCTGTATTGCAGAGATCAGTGTATTCCAGGTGTCCTGTCCTACACTACTATTACTGTAGGTGCCTGCAGTAATGAAATAGCAAGCCTTAGCAATTCTTTCTGGCAACAGTTTGTTCTCATAGTTAATTGACACAGCCATGGAAGTAGAGCCTCAGATTGCTTCTGCATCTCTGTGGACACACTTGCAGAGAAAATATTCTGGTCCTAGGAAAATACCATTCCCTTCAACTGATAGGCCCTGCAACGAAAGCCTGGGGCAGCTGGAGGAAGTGGAGCCTGAAATTCAGATTGCCTTCATTTTATCAAAGCAAAACTACTTTTTTTCCCCCCCAGGAAATTCATAAGATATTTCCATTGCTAGTTGATGTTACCCAATTCATCCTAAACAATCCAGATTTTTTTGTGAGATATTGTTTTTCATTGCATTCAAATGTAATTTGCACTGATAAAAATTCTCCATTTGTACTGTCTTATTATTGCTTTCTTAGCCAACTTGCGAAATTTAGAAATGAAACCATGGTCAGCAATCAGTAAATTATTCTGAGACTGAAAACTTTAGTGCAAGGGCTATACTTTTTATCTCCATGTTGAGTTTCTGTATCGAGCTATACTTGGCAAATACTTGAATAATTGAGATGTTGGTTTCACAAACACCAGAGCAAGTTTGCCATTGATTACAGTCACCTAGAATTGTCCTGGAGCAACATTTCACTTCATAGGCTGGATTTGCTGCTAACAACACAGACTTGTTTACTGTTTGTTTGTTCAAATGACTGTGCTTATTTATATGAATTGGGATTAGGACTATTTTATTTCACATCAGTGATTTGTAGTTCACAAAATACCCATAAGGTGCTTTCAGATTATTAAAATTACTGAAGGGGAAATGAAAAGTTATCATGACATCATTAATTTAACAGTCATTCTTTTCCTTCCTACAGGCCACTTTCAATACCTCTACAACAAGCTCTGAAAGCAAAAATCTATGAGTTGCTATTTTGAAAGGCTTCTGATTTCATTTAAATCCATGTAAATCCAGTGTAACACGATTAAAGTTTATGAATAATTGAAAAGTTTCCACCGAAACTAGTTTTCTATATGGGGAAAATAATAATTTTTTTAGAAAATTAGTCCTTAAAAAAAAAACCCCAACCCCCCAAAAATGTGCTGATTTTCATGCAAAATTTTAACAAAAAGAGATCTAGTATTACTTTTTTATAGTCTCCCATGATACAGAAAATAATCTTACCAGGAATCTGGAGCTTGATAATGATTGACATCAGCTCCAATGTCCTTGATATGTGTCATGGCATGGATTATTGCTCAAATCAATACAAAGCAATTTCCAATCAAGGGAAACAACTGTACATGGGTTTGCTCTGATCCATTTTCAGATAGTATTCCTGCAGCCTCCCATGGATTTGCAGCTGCTCAGTTACAGTCTAATTGCATGACCCCTGTAGAGCAACACCCAAGGAGTGTAAGTGGTACATAGTGACATTCAGAACAAAGCAAATGCGGTGGCGTTTGCAGGTCCCACAGAAAGGGAAAGCAGATCATGCGAAAATAAAGATGTCATGTTAAGGTACAGGTGTCACATATGTTCTTGTTTACAAAAACTCTAGAATGTTTGTATGCCTCTAAAATGCCCACTCTCCCCCATCAACTTATTTTAAGACACACAGAAATGCTGTATGTTTCTTATCAACAGGAGAAAGAATAAACCAGAAGAAAATACTTAGCAAAGTTATAGAGCAAACTTATACAGCAAAGTTCCTGGAGAATTTCCTCATGAAAACTAAGGAAACATCTTTTAGCAACGTTAGTGTGCTAGACAACACCACAAGTCATTGGGGAAATTGGAAGACACCTTCAATCTTCTAGATATTCCAGGTTTGGGAATATTTAATATAATAGAAACTTGCCCAACCTAGTAGTCTTATGGCAAGTAGCCTTTAGACCTCACCATATGCTACCAAATACACCTTGTCCAGGGAATACCCCTTCTTTTTGTCACACATACTTGTATTGTGGAATTGCAGGACAGAGAACTTTTACCTGGTTCCCAGGTCTGTTTCCTATGATGTTTCAGATTGGGATCAATTATTCCATTTGTTTCTGGCGGGATATTGTGATGGTGTTATGTCAAAGGCTTGAAGAGGTTCACTTACAACACATCATTTACGATGAGGCTTTAGATATTTTACTGCTCATTTGAGAATACTATTTGGACATTTTGCTATTTATTTTGGAAAAGCTTTTTAATATACATTTCTTACTACATCCATCTTAAGGAATGTCTTAAAACAATGACTGTAACTTAAGTAGCCAGCAAATAATATATATAAAAATGAAATATTCATAAGTAAGGCACCAAAGAGCTAAGAAAATCATTCCACCACTCTATATCATCTTTTTCCAGACAAATGTTTTAAAAGAGAAGCACTTTTTTTTTGTGGCAAGGCTTTTCTACTTGTCCAATAAGATTCTTCTATGTCCTAGGGGTAATCCATGCAATTTGAAGAAAGAGATGAAACACAAAAAGACAGTAGGTAGGTGATAGTCATAGACTGACAGGGAAAGAATCTGTGAAACAGAGGTGTCAGTGCTCATTACTATCATAATTTCTACCATTGATCTAATATAGACCATGATTCTTCAAAATATTAATTGTAAGCCACATTTTAAGTACATGAGCCAATCCTTCTTGCTTAGAAAATGTGTTTATTGCTGTTACTAAGATTCAAGCATACTCTTCAGCTGCTTTCCTAAGTGAGATTACAGTGGGAAACAGCATATTCTAGACCTCTTGCTTCAAGTATTTCCACTTCTGATTGTACCTCCACTCCCTCTCTTAAGAAGCCATTATTATTCAGAAATAAATCCCTCCAGAGCTTTCCTGGAAGGTTTTGGTGATAAATGTTGTTGAAAGGCAGATGTGTGCCATGTCAGATTGTTGCAGAGGCATCGCTGTCACTAACTGAAGTTTAGAATAAGGACTACATCCTCAGGTATCACAAGACGAGAAAATGTTCTTGGTATCCGGACAAGTTCAATTTAAAACTAAGTTGTTTATGTAAATAGCATTAAAATACTATAACTGACAACAAAATATACTTTCTCATATTAAACTTTGTGAGCAAAATTGAGATTTAGACAAAATTTTCAATTATTGCTATATAGAATATGACATCCTCAGTGGTGCTAACCGCTTCCAGTCATGTAAGTGATAAGGGAAAAACAGATTGTGATTTCTTTTTCCAGGTGTAAGCCCGTATCCTCAGCTTGCAAATGCTTCAAACTTTTTAAAATAGAAGTGATAATGTGTCTTATCTATTTCCTTCTCAACCTGCAACTAAACCAGTCTGATTAGTTTATATGCTTTTGTCTCTTTTCTCTTTGCTTGCAATATGGAAGAACAAGGAATTGTGGCTTCCTTGGGGCATGGAAAGAGCTGACAGAAATGTTTCCTTTCCAACTTAACCTTGTTCCTGGAAATATTCTGTTCCCCAGTCACCTGAGGGACAAGCCAAGTGTCTCTTTGAGCCCTCAGTGTTTTTGTCTCCTATAAAGAACTGTGACCACAACTGAAAGACTGGAGCACAGGAAGCAACAGAGAACCCCAAACAACAGTTTGAGTGTTGGTGCACATTCCTTGTGCAGCATTTGACACTACAGAAGAGTGCAGAGAGTGGAAGATGGATTTGAAGTGATTATAGCAAGCTGCATTGCTAAGCAGCCACTGACATTCCATGAGGTGCAGTCTTATATTCCTAGTTAGTTGAAATTGCAATACCTATGCCTGGAATACAAATGTTTTAACACAAGTACAGCAGTATTATCTCACCATGTTCTGGAGGAATTACCACAAACCACTTGGCAAAGCTTTATTCTTTCCTGTGCAAAGGTTCAGGTTAAACCCAGCAAGCGTGAGCTTTCGATACCTACTCTGGGAGTACATACAACCCATGGAGATAAGAATTTCTGTTTAAAATTGTTACCGTGGGGAGGACAATGACACATACCAGATTCCTTTCCCTCTGTGCATGGGCTAGAGATGTAATTCGATTACTTCCTATTTTGGAAACTTATTTGGGATCCTAAGTTAGAAGTCGTAAAGCCAGTCCTGTTTGCTGCTACTGACAAAAAACCCCAACCAAACAAAAAACCAAAAAAAAGTCATGCTGTGTGTACAAGCTGAAATGAAACTTTGCACTTATGTCCAGTGACAGAGAACCCGTGGGAGCTCTTAGATCAATTGCGTTTGGACGAAGCAGAGGGATACTCCTTCCTAGTGATACAGAAGCCGTTTATAGCCTCCACCTGCTGGTGAACACAGAACCCAGGCTTCCAGCCTTTTGCTCTCTGTAGGGAGCTGGTTCGAGTCACTCACCTCAGACTGAGACAGATCAAAGGTGCAGAAGCATGGAGTCCTTTCCATCAATCTTCAGGAATCAGCACTCTGAGCCAGCCAAGAGTTAACGTACAGTGCTTGCAGCATGTATGCAATTCTAGTAATCCCTTTTATTTTGCATAAACACACACAAACTTCCATACCTGTATAAGTCTGGCTTTGACATATCCATTCAGTACTCCCCCTTATGGTTCCCTAGTTTCTCCCTCCAGCTTCCCTAGGCAAAGCACCATCTGACTCCCTGGCATTTTGCAGAGCCACACTCACCAGCCTGCTGAGTATGTTAAAACAACTCTTTTTTGCTGTAGCCCAGAATATGTTTTTTCTCTCTATAGTGAAAGTCTCAGAGACACGAGTTGATTTCCAGCTTTGAAATTATACTTGATACAGTAGGTTTTACGGAAGGTCACCCACTACTGATTAAAGAGAATAGCTTTTCTTCTATGCTATAATTTGATCCATTGTTCCTTGCCAGTTCTGTACCTCCACTTGCTAAGCCTGTTATTACCTCTTTTCCAACCTTTTTCTACGACATGGAAGATGTCCTTCTATCTACAGATAGGAATGCAAATACTTTTGCTAATGCCATTATATGATTTTCTTATGAATAGAGAAAATATTCTGATTAAAAACCTTGACAATATATTTTGAATAATCTACCAATCAATTGCCCAGATGATAAGATGATAGAAGGCAGCATGTATCTAAAGAGTTTACAATCATATCCCTGTGTTATCTTAATTAATGCAGTAAGACCTGTGCACATAATTCACTATTTTCTTAAGATATTGACAGCTGACCTCATTTCTCCATGGTGTTTTTAAAACACATTTCTTGTGCTACATCCAGTGTGCAAACTTACCTTAAAGAAATCCTCTATTACAGAAGAAGTCCACACATTTTAATATTTACTTAAAATAATTAGACTCAAGGTGTACTGAGAGATACAAACCAAAGGAGTAAAATGACAAACCAAAGGAGTAAAATGACAGTCCATGAAGACAACAAATGAGTGTGGTGCAAAAAGTTATGCTAGTAGTAGTTATGATACTTTTTGCCAATGAAAAGGAAATAAAGGCCTCCTACATCAACGTTTTCCCTTGCTATTCCTTTTTGTTTATTTGTTTTCCTCTGGCCAGTAGCTTCAGTTTGCTCAGAATAAAAGAAACAGAAGAAGAAAGAAAAAAAGAAGAAAGAAGCAGAAACTTCTGGTTTTTACTAACTTAAATTTTTTAGTGAGGCTTCAATAGCATTTTCTGGACTAAGGTGACACACACTTTAAATTGCATAAGCAGTAAAAACACATTAATCTGGACACTGGCAACTCATTTAATTCCAGAGTTGTAAAAAATACTTGAATATCAGAAGTTAGAAAATACACTTGTGATAATTTATTGATTTGAATAGAGATTTCTGCTTTAAAAGAGCCATTCCATTTGCCAAAGTACCCATGTGACTGCTAACCAAAGCAAACAGAACAAGCTATTTCAATATCAGTAAGATGGCCTTTTGTTTTGTTCTTTTGTGGGTTTTTCAGTTTATCCAATTGACACGATCACAAAAAAGCCCAAGTCCATTAAATATAGTTATATCTTCCACACATGCTGTTGGAAAATCTTGTAACTGTCTGGTACTGAGAATAGTAAAGATGTGAGAGATTTTGCCACTCTGCCCAGGCTTTTTTCATCTGAATCAGACAATTTGATTTCAAGAAGGCCCAAGCACAGACAATCTGCATGGATCAACCCCACCTGTGAAGCTCCTTGTGAGGCACAGGTGGGAGCTGAACCTGCTCCCAGCGTGCTCATACAGCCTCTGGCTTGGCTTCACAAGCATCACTGGCTGCTCCTCCCTCCAAGCTGGGCACCAGGATTGCAAGCTTAAGAGCAGTTCGGAGCTTGTGGAGTTTACTTATGTAAGGTGGGCCAACTCACAGCCCGGCTGCTAATCAGGTTCCTGATTTTCACAAAGTCAGCTTCTTTTCCGTCTGTCTCTAGGGGCTGCACTGGTGCTCTCTGTTGTCTTTCATGCTTCACAGAGGGACATTTTTTAACGTGGCCATTAACCCAAAGGCTGGCTCAAAATTTGTGTTTTTCTGTGAAGCATGAAGAGCAGTAGGGAAGAGCAAAACACCTATGGTACCTGGGGAAAACCTGGCAGGTGCTGAGAAGCCAAATCCTCTGTATTCCAAAGTTAAATATCTCAGATGGAGTGAAAGGACAGATGGAGTAAGACAGAAAAGTAATTCTCATGTTGTATAGGACTGAAGTTTAGAAAATTTTGATACAGAATTTAGCAAGGAGCAGTCAATGTCACTGGAGACATCAGGGGAGGGACATTTCAAACCTACATCTTCTCTCAGACAAGATGGTGTGACCATCTAGAAGCCAGTATAATTCTGAATTCTACCTACACTTCTGCAGTGTAAGATGCTAAGCTGTGCAGGGGTGTATCATACTAGGAAAAAGTCCTTAAGAACTTGGGATTGTAACCACATCTGGACCGAAACAAAAAGGACGATTTTCTCTCACCTTGCAACACTTGACATGAATCAGGAATAATGTGTTACACAAGGAGAAGAGTACGTATTTCAGCCAACACTTTGTCCTCCATATTAATTGTAACAGCCTCCCAAAAGATTTGCTCTTTAAAACTCATATTTTCATGTAATTCACCATGCATTCTTCATATTGCTCTCACTGCTCTCTTCTTCAACAGCTTCCTGAACACTTAATAATCGTGACTCTTGACATTTAAGAATCTGTTTTGCTTCAGAAAAATGCCAAATCCACCACGCTAATCTCCATTTTACCCACCTCACTGCTCCCTCTCCCACTTACGCTCCAGATGGGCCCTGGAAAAGCTTTCTCTATGACTTTTTTATTTTCCCCTTTCAAGCTTCTCTCTCTAAAAGAAACACAACCAATTTTTTTATAAAAATTTCAAATTTTCTCACAATTTTCAAGTCCCAAACAGTGCCAGATACTACTTCTTAAAACTGCACTTACTTTTCACTGTCACACAGCTATTCTCCAAAGCTGCTGTTCACCTCCTTCTCAACCTTCTACATGTTTTTGCTCTCAGCTTTTAGAAGTCCAGATGCTTTTCAACAATGTCCTCCTTATTATCTAGATTTCTCAGACACGTTCTGTGATTCCTCCTCCAGCAAGTGCTGACAGTGGGAAGAGAGAAAAAGTCAGTGCAGCTGTTCCAGTGTCCTCCTACCCCCCTTCCCTAGTGATATTCACACCTTTCTCTCTTCACAGAGGAGACTTTCAAGTCTGTTGTTTTTCAAAATATCATCAGATGGTTGCTTATCCACAGGAAAGCTCTGTGGAAAATCCTAT
Source organism: Ptilonorhynchus violaceus (assembly GCA_013397565.1). NCBI lineage: Eukaryota > Metazoa > Chordata > Aves > Passeriformes > Ptilonorhynchidae > Ptilonorhynchus > Ptilonorhynchus violaceus. The sequence goes on from VZRJ01006844.1 coordinate 1,109,653, forward strand.
GGGATACACTGCATTAACAGTTTTATCTATTCTGGGGTCTAAGAAGCTTTCCCTTGCTACCCAGGATTTTTGGGTCCATTACAAATACAGTTATGAGAAATAGGTGTGTGCTCCAGTGACTGAAGCAGCTGGAGGTCAGGCAAATTTGTGTCCTGAGTTTCACATAGTAGGAATCAGGACCAGGACAGAATTTTACATCATTGCCTTCCAGGATGTTTTGGTTTCAATCCATGCCTGAATCCAAAGTCAGACTTGTTGAATTTCTATTTTCAAGCAATAAATCCCCATGACCCACTTCACCAGTCTTTCAACTTGCGCAATCACAATAAAATAAGAAAAAAAATGTGAAAAAAGCTACCTTTCAAAACTCTGAGATATTAAGCTTCCTACTATTGAAACTAACACCCAATTCGGTTTTTTTGTAATGTTAAGTGTTATATTTATCTACATATACATGCCTACGTGGACATGTAATCATATATGTTTGTATAAATATAATTGTACATGCAGGCACTCCATATAGGTACAATAAAAATACTCAGAAGGCACTACTAATTTACTGGTTGAAAGAGACTATTGAGGTGTGCCAGAATCAATAGACAGAGCAGGGGAAGCTGTATTTTATGTTGAGGAAGAATTTGTTCCTCTTTTGTTTCTGTTTCTTGTGGGAGTGGTTATTATTTGTTAGCTTATCTTGATCTTACATGACAACAAGTGAAACTTGTGAAAATGAAAACAAACACAAAATTCTCTACAAGTTTAAACACATTTGGTTGCTTGTGCTCTGCTGCTCCAGCCAAGTAATTTTTAATTTTGCAAGTGTTTGGGGGCCTATTTCTATATTCATCTTTTGAAAATACTATTATCAAAACAAATTCACTGGCTGTGGACATTTCAACAAAATTTTGGTTCTCAGAAGCAGTTAGTCCATGCCCAGAACTCAGTGGACTCCAGTAGGAGCTCGGAAAGGATCAAATTAAAAATTACCAAAAACTAAGAACCAAATTAGGTACCAATAGCACACTGTCAACATTTCATTTTTCACATCTTGCATGTTAACTAATTTTGTTTTGATAATACTGTGGATGAAAAAAAGCAATTAGTATTGTGTTTTGTGCAGACATGCACATGGAGAAAGTGCAAATTATGTTTCCCCCATTAATTTTGGAATTGCTGTAAATTACATGACCAAATTTACTGTATTCAAAATATAAACAAACTAAAATGAGCTAAACAAACTCTTTTGGGATGCTTCTTATCTTCACGAGCTGGTTTTATAGATACACAGGCAGTATGGTGCTGAGAGAGGCACTGGAGGTTTAGGAATTATTGAGCCAAAAAGTTTAAGAACAAGAAGCCAAACATCACCTTGCATTTAACCGACTGGGAAGCAGTTGCTAAAAGGCTACCAGGAGATGAGGCTCCATAAAAGAATATAGTCCTGCGCCTATTCTCCTACAATGTGCAAAAATTCGTAAAAGATACATTATCATCTAAGGAAGAAAAAGACTTTTTAATTTCCCATTCTCCCTGACACAATCTAAAATAAAAATCCCTGGCTACTGAGAGCTGAAATCTGTCCTCCTGCTGGCTAAAATAGAAGAGTGGCTGTTTCCTGAGATCAGAATCTGCTATAGGCTACCATGTCTATAGACTTGCCACTGTCTATAGGCAAGTCTACAAGTATATAGACATAAAAATGAGCAGCCATGTTCAGCTGGCTGCATCTCCCCCTCCCACCAAACCCTCTCAAATGGAAGAAACTGAAGAACATGGCATACTCTCATTAAATGAAGTTGCAAAGCTCAAGGACTGACTGAAATCTTCCTTCTCCTCGTGTTGCATCTACTGCAGCAGGTTTCTTTGAACCAAAAAGGCAAAAAATCCAAGTCCAGCTGTTGTCAGTGCTCTTTATGAGTCACTGAGCAGCAGATGCTGAAAGAGCTGTGTTTCTAAATGAAACACCTGCTGCTGAACCTGGATTTCCAAGCCACAGCAGCACACACATACAGAAAGATCTACTGACCAGGTATGTATGACTAATAGCCACTGTTAGGGTGAAATCAAAGACAGACTGCTAGCAGGAAATTGTAACCAAAAGCTCTGGAGCCACTACAAAATTTGGAGTAGTCCAATGGCATAGAATTTCTTCAAAAAGCAAAAAAAAAGGAATTATTTAACTTTCTTTTATTGGTAGAGAAACACTTTGAAGACCACAGTAACTTCTTGAGCACATACCTGTGTCTGGTTACCACCATAACAGACTCAAATTCAGTGCTGTCTTAGGCAGACATTTCAGGAAAATGCTGCTTCTGCTTGCAAAAGCAACATGTAGAAGGATTGCCCCCTTCTTTATGTACACAATGGGTTATCACATAAAACTCTTTACTGAGCAAATTCAGCTTAAAACCAAATATTTCACTCTTTTTGAAAGAAGAGAGGGAAAATAAAGATTATTTCTGAACTGGAATCACTTTTTTCATCTGACCTACAGTGCAACATTCAAAATTTTTATATTAATATTATGGATATTAATTTTTGTACTTTTTTAAATTCAGCAGTGTAGAAGTCAATAAGTTTTAGTAGCTGGCAGAAAAAGAAAATAGCACAGGCACTGTTTTAAGGGATTCAGGTTCAAACCACATGGATTATAAAACTATGGCTTTAGTTGCACGTACTCATGAGGGTCCCATTGCCCACCCAGCCTCCCTGCTTGCCTGGTGACCAAGTGGACAGGCACATGTCCTGGGCAGACTTTTCAGAGTGGCTTCTTATTTCAAATTTTCTAAGTTGTTACTGTATTTCTGGTTACAAACCACTACTGCTACCTAATCCTGGCAGCTGTGCACATCCAATATCTCCTGGACAGAAAGTATAGCAGAGTAACAAACTAAGAGTGTGTCACTACAGCTAAGGAAACAAGCTTGGCTCAAACAAAACACCCTTAATTCTCAGAAGGATGGTTCCTTGTGATCAAAGTAGAGGACAGTGAAGTGTCACAGCTAAATCTGCTCACCAGCTTTCAATACCATGGTTAGCCTCCGTCTCCTTTTTGTCTCAGAGTATTTTCCTCCCAAAACTTATTCCTCCCATTCGTTTCTGTGGGTCTGTATTTTGTAGCTATTTACACCTGTGTGAGGTATGTGGCAAACAACACTAAAGGTGAGGATCTCTTGGGGCAGGAGGTGACTGTCTACATTCACTATTAGCTCTGGTCCATGTCTGTTTCCAGGGGCTTCATTGTGGGTCCACAAGCTTAAGGGGAACACACATATACCCAGGCATACATGCATCTGTAAGAAATTGAATAGAAAAAAACTAAAACAAACTTTTAAAATGTGTCTGAATATAGTGCATTAATTATCCAAGCCCAGATTCCCAGCCAGTGTAAGGTGGCATTGTAAAACTGAAGCCAAGCAGAATGTGCAGAATTCAGCAAACCTGACATATTTTCTCAGCTCTGCACGTTGGGAAAACTGTACCACTTATCACATTTGTCTCCTGAGTGGTGTGTTTCACCTTTTAATGTCATACAATGCAGAAACATACCAGTAGTTGTAATGTATCTGCACTTGTGTTTACATTGTCTGAAATATTTTTTGTATGTCATCTCACATAATTGCACCAGTTACTCACACCTGTGGTCCCAAAAAAGAGTGCAGTTTTCTTCTGGGTTTGTTTTTTGATGTGTTGGTTTTTTCAGTTTTGGTATTCTTCTTTTCAGATGGGGAGGTGGCAGGATCTTTCGGCAATCTCAACAGTAAATTTTATGAGAAGGAGAAATCAATTTATCATTATAAGTCCATGTGAGCTTTAATCACATTCTTTTCATGCTGTAGCTCAGTTGTGTGTTCCTAAAACCTCTACCTGGGTTTTTCACTTCATATACAGCATTAAGCACAAATACAGGGTGAATTTACAGACTGAAACCATTCCTCATAAGACCAATGTAATGAATCTGACTCAAATATTTTTGTGGGAATATGTCCCTAGTTCTGAGTGCATTGCTCATAGTGATTTCTTTCAGATCGATTTACTGATTCCATGGAAGCAGCCTATATTGTTATTTCGTAAATCCAGTTTACAAGTTTCTTTTAGCAGGTTTTCATTGTGTTGCCTACTTACCCTACAGTAACAAAACCCTGGTACTGTGATCCCCTGAGGTACCAATTAAAGCATTATGAAAGGCTAAAGTACCACAGTGCTCATATGAGAGTGTTGCTGAATAGAAGACTGATAATTAATGTGGTAACCTCATATAACTGTTCAGCTCTCCTGTGAACATTGAACTTTGGCTGTCTGCTGACCTATCACTCTAACAAGTTATAATACTGGTTGGGAAGCATACCGGGACTAGTCTTAATACAATCTGTGATGCACACTTGTGTGAGGGATGCTAATGTACTAGGTCAAAGTGGTCTCTGTGGTAACCAAGCCCATAAGGCTTATCCACCAGTAACTACAGTCCATTACAGTCAGTGTCTAGTAAGGCACTTACCCTTATAACTGAAAGAAGTTGTTTCTGTGTGAAAACAACAGAAACAAACCTCCCTGTCTCACTGCTGTGCAACTGTGTTCTTCCCTTTAAAAATCATGTCCCCTCCACATTCGATAAATTATTCATGTCTTGTTTAATTCAACCTTTAAAAAACATGGAACAATTAATTTGCTAAAACCAAACATAAGTTTTCTTTACTGCCTCTCTAAGAGGAGAAAAATCAGATGTCATGGATCTCATCTGGAGGCATCTGGAGACAACAGTTTTAAGCCGTTTTTCCAATTCTGGCCTCTAAAAAGATATTTTTGAAAGCTAAGAAATATGTTTATAGCATATTCATAGGCACGGGTGTCTATTCAAGTCTGAAGTCTTGCAGAATTGCTGAAATAGGAGACTAAATTTGCCCTTTTACATGTACACATTCTAAAGGGAAAAAATAGAAATTTTAAGTGAAGAGACTTAAAAGGTTGAATAACTAAATTGACACTCTTGTTCAGTTTTTACTCAGAGGATCTCCAGTTACAAGAAGGCTCAAGCAACCTGATATGACTCCTAAGCTCTTAAGCTCAGGCACGTTTCTTCCCACACCCCTTTGTGTATCAGCTCTCTTCCCTTGTGCCCTGATTTCCACACTGAAGACTCTCAAACCCATAGGCTGGGGACAGGTAACTTACAATTGCAGGAAATACCAAAAAATTGGTATTTCCTCCCTGACTGTGAGCTGGCTTTGCTGCTGTTAGAAGAGAACTTTGTGAGCTAAAACTTGGATGTACTGTCTCCTCAAGCCTTCTCTTCTGGGTATATCTGGGTGAATTCTGCTGCTAGAAAATATTTTTTTTAGCATAAAGTGTTCTGATACTTGCATGAAAATCGGTGGTACATTCTACAACAGCAGGTGAATGCATGCATACTCTGCAAGCCCCACACACTCACAGCTTGGAGTGTGGGCACATGAAGCCACGGTGCTTTATGTTTCAGTGTCTGAGGGTTGTGACCATTCAGCTTCTTTCACTGTCTGTTCAAAATAAAGTGCACATAATTTGCTGTTTTTCAAACCTGGCCCATGCAACCCTGTAAATCATAATGCACTAAGAGGCTACCTTGGGCAAGTTTACTAACTTTTTTTTTTTTAAGAGCACTTTGGGGTTCCTTAAAATCTTTGACATGTAATGATCCAAAGCAATAATTTCTACAGACATTTAATGAACTCACTGTTTTTTAACATGTCTCAGCTTATGGAATCATTGCACATTGTTAAAAAGGTGACAGTGCCAATGTGCCTTTTTCCAAAGAATTCTGTCAGTTTTAAGGACATATGGGCCTCAGAGTGACTGCATATGTCTGAATGGGAATATGCATCTTCACTGTGGCAGCTATAAGAGTATCCGATAGATTTTGTTCTCAGTTGCTTAAAAACATGTACACAAACAGAAGCTCATAGTGATGAGCTAATTTCAGCTGCTGTTACAGTATTTGTAGGCTTATTTTTAATTTTAAAAATGAAGAATTGTGATGCCTACTGGTGTTTACACATAACAACGCAGTCCCACATCTCCACCAGGGATACCTGAATCCTGGGGGTCCCTGATGTACCATGGCCCTGATGTGTGTCAGAAAAAACCCTCCCACCAGTCTGACACACAAACAGACTCCTCTCCTGGTTCAGCCATGCGCTCTGTTAGTCAGGGACCTACAGTGAGAGAGCCTCAAGAGGACCACTAGAACACTGGCTGTAAGATTTGTGGAAGAGGAATTTTCTGACACTTGTTCCTGGTGCCATACTGATGCTCAGCCTTCTCCTGCATGTGAATTTGCAGCCTGAGAACATGGAAAATGGAAAGCAATGATAGAGCTGCTTGATAGATCTGCTTTCATTTTAAAATGGATTCTCCTGCTCCTGAAAGGGTCTTGTGGACAGCAGCAGAATTGATTGCTTATTTGTGCTTTCCTTTGGTGGCCACAGTCAAAAGATCTGTCCAAGAATTGATACTTTCAATTCATGCATATGAAGCACTTGACATGCAGAACAGTGACTCCGAAGTGACATTGCCATTTGTTCAGACATGCTTTCTATGAATACAGTCTGAATACCATAGACTAACATCTCATCAACCAATTCTATTCTTCATCTTCAGGGAAATTTTTGTACTTTGCAGTTGCAAAACAACTCCAGAAAAATGTGTCTTTTTGAAACTTCGCATATACAAAAAATTAGTGTAAAGAGGGCAACCACACACCAGGTGTATATGGTGTATATCTGACATATATCCCAGTTCACTATTTACTATTCCAGATCTAGCCACAGATGTAAAATTTCCAATAAAGTGCTGGCTTATCAGAAAGTTTTAGCAATAAGCTTATCTGAGCAACAACTGTCAATATTGAACAGAAAGATTAAATCTACAAAATCATGGGTTTTTTAATTGTACACATTACTTTTACAAGTGAGTGAAAGCTGACATGTATCTCTGGATAAATGGCTTTAGATATGGAAAACTTATGCCATAGGAAAGAAAATCTATGGCCTACCCAAATAACTTCAGAGCAGCTGACATGTGGATAACTTTTGTCTTACCTTGGTCCTGGCTAAGGAGCATAATGAAAAAACCGAGAGAGAGGTGTGGCAGCTTCTGGACACCCATGAAATAGAGAGATGCAACTGTTTTTACAAGAGCTCACACTCTAAGTATTACACCTTAAAAAGGACTTGAATAAGCTAAATACAACACCTGACATTTGAGTCAAACTATGAATAAAAATATTTGTGTGACTTAGGAGTTGTCAAGGGCTCACTTGATTTATCATAATTGGTGCTGTGTTTGCAGGGACACCTTCTTCCCTAATACCAATCAGCATACTTACAGTTTATATACTCACACCATGTGCAACCTTATACAATTTACATTTATTATACTTTTTCTGATTTTTTCTAAATATTTTAGTCTCTTTCTCAATTTTTCTCCTAGCTAGGGGCCATGAAGTTGCAGTGAATTACGCTGTCAGTAAAACCATAAATTGTAGAAAGATACAACCTCTTTTTGCTGGTTAGCAGCTAAGAGATGTCCTTATAACTATTTGTTTGTTAAATGATTTTATATACATTTTTGTCAGGCTGAATGACAGTAACAAAGATAAAACAACAAAGAAAAGATAAATAAGAGGAAACAGAGAATGAAGGAAATAGTACAAACACTATTAGGAGCTCCAGTGGACCACAGACTAAGAGTGAGGATGATGAATGTGATAACCTGAATATAAACGGGTTCCAAATAATTCTTCCTTGTTGCTCACACTAGCATTTATCTACTTGATTTTGGTAATTTGCATAACTGGAAGGTAATTTCCTGTTAAAATAAGTGATAAAATGCTTTTATTCCAGCGTGTGTATCTCCATGTGTGAGCTAGTCTGGAAAAGTCAGAAGTATGGTAATGAAGTAACATTTTGAAGTCTATGTACAAAAAAGGAATACATAAAAAAAAATGGAGAGAAAGGAAATGGGACTGCCCCTTTTCAGGAGTTATGCCCTCTAAGAATTCTTGGTGAATACAACTCCAGGAGGCCAAATTCATAAAATATCGAAGACAAAACAAGGGCATGCATATATTAATCTAACTTCTAAATGAGTTGTACAACCACGGCCTTGACCAAGGAGGATTATTAAATAATCTATGATCAATTTGGTAAGTGATACATTTTCATTAGGAAAGACAGCTGGAGACAGCTTTTGCACAGAGGGCTCAAAAGCCCTGAAAAGACACCCCATCATACAGAAAAGACTCAGCTACAATCTGACCTACATCACATGGAGTTTTACACTGTGTGAAGACTACAGCCTCTCTTCCATTAATTTTCATCAGATTTACCCTCTCTTTTAACTGCTGAACTTTGGCATTACTAAACTGGAATCCCTTAGAGATCTATCTCAATTTATGTTCCATAAAGAGTCAACTGCTTTGTGAAAGTCTGATGAGAAAACAGAAACCTACTGTTTCAGACTGAGCAATACAAATCTGTGTTTGTAACAGGTGAAGGTGCCTGATGCTCAGTTCCAGGTGTTTTTCAGGGGTTCTGTTTAATGGCCATACATTTTCACAACTATTAGTCATTGAAATCTCAGCATGGTTTAATTTCACAAATGTGAGAGCCACCTCTGGTCCTGGTCAGACTTCATGATGGGCTGCTAACCTTTTGCGCAGATTGAAAACCATATTAGTTCATCACATGTAAATCCTCATTTTTTAAGGAGTTCCTGAAGCACGTTGCCTGTCCTGGGGCCAGTAGCTCTGGGATACCTCACACTAACAAGCAAAATATCAGTTCATATTAGTAACCTTCTACGGACAGATTTTTCAAGGATACCTCAGACCAAAGGCACAGCAATGAGACTATTTCCACCCCTGTAATACAAAGGACCAATAATTTAGCAAGATTAGTACTGAAGTACTGAAGTACACGAAGTTCCCTGTTCTAACTTTACCTGGTATGTGTTGCAAGTTAAGTATCTCAGCCTTTCTTAGATCTGAAGACTCAGTTGTCTAACAAAGACTTATCTGCATGATAATAACCATTAACTACATTATAGCTTTCATGTAATAGCTTAGAAATACTTGATAGCAATATGGAAATATTTAAAAAAGGAAGTGTTGCCCTAATGTAACATTAGCATTAATACCAACTGAGGTTTACACTCTTGCATATGAAAGCTCTTTGTGTATGGAGGTATTTTCCAGTTAGAAAGACTGTGAGTTTAGTTGAAATATTATTTGTTGACTGAAGGTAAATTAGATAGTAAAATATGATCTCATTATTATGGAGTATCAACTTTCTCCTGAAGTATTCCCATGTTTCTGCTTTTACAAAAGTACTCAGAACTAAGGGCTACCTGAATTTTTGAAAACTTGGTCAGCTATTTGACATAAACATTCCTCCAAGAGATGTATTGGTAAGTCATAACCACAGCTCCACTTGTCTGATCTGCTGATTAATAAACTAAACAAAATCTGTAGGAAAAATTACTTCATGGTATCTTGCAGCTGGAAAAGTGTTGTTCCACTTCAGCCCTAGTTGTCTTGTCAAGTGATGTACTCCCTGTTCAATGAATGGCTGGGCGGCACGGTGTAGGAAACATTAAGAATTCACACAAACTCCTCTATTCTCAAGCAAACTTGATGGTTTAACTAAGTCACAACCTCTCCACACAGGAAGAATCTGGAACATACACCCTGCTTTTCTCAGGGTTAAGACATTTAGTGATGACTGGAGCCTAGAAATCTACTGCAAGCCTGCAAATAGTGATAATTCTTAAATTTCAGTGGAACACTTTCTGTAGTTTGGTTATCCCAAAGTAGGTTTAAAAATCTGTGGATCAATGTTACCATGTTTTGCAGTAATAATTTGATGTGTATAATTAACATAATTAACATAATTTCTTGTTATTAAGGAAACATTTCCATGATTTAACTTTTAGCAAATTACACTTCAATACAAGCAGCATTGCGTTTTCTTGAAGGAGAGGCAAATTTCCCATATTTACCGTTTCTGCTGAAATTGGGAAATCATAAGAACTGCTTCTCATCACACCTCAGCACTACCTTTGTTAAGCTTGGGGTGGGCAATTTGAAGAATGAGGTGAATAGTGAGTGAGAAATGAGGAGAAAAGAGAACAAATTTTATCTGACTGCCTCAGGCCTTGGCAAATGCTAGTTGGGATTCATTGTGAGGATAAGCTAAGATTCTTATTTTATCACCTGTAAATCTGTGAACCTGATTTTATTTTATTTACCTGATTTTTTACATGAGAAAACTACCCAAGCACACTGCACCTCATGGCCACACAAATTCACCAGAATCAAACCAGACTGTTGACTCCAACAAATATCCAACCCTTGAGTCACAAGAAGTGCAGGGGATGGCTGCCAGCACACACTGATGCATTACCATTACATGCAGTGCAGTGAGGGATCACATTGCACATAGACAAATCATTTTTCTGCTTTATGTCCTCTTGAAATCTCTTACTCAATTGCTTCCTTCTCCTGGGAAGTACAGGGTTTTCAAAACATAGCCAGCATACTTTGAGGCCATCCAAAGAAGATAAACAATTATTGATATTTCACTTCATTCTTTGTAAATAAAATGCTATGCTACAACTCACAAGAGCATGCTGAGTACACACTGGAGAGCAAAGAGGAAATGCTGCCCTCTTTATTCTTCATAAATGATTGAATATGATATTTCTTTTATGTTAGTGTACATTTTTCTCTTTGAAAGACATTCTAGCTGGCCATGCTGTAGTGCACATTTAAATGGCCACTACTGCTCCATTTTCATTGCACAGACCAACTGGCGCCAAATCATTTGCAGCCCACTGGGTTTAAGCCTGGCACTGGCTGACATTGCTTAGAAGATGACACAAAACTATGGAAGAAAGCATTTAATTAAGCACATTTCTCTATAGAGCTGATGCTAAACAAAATTCCCAGGGAGGGCTGTAAACCTGACAGTGCTGCTATTCTATTGCTCATGCAAATTATAATTTCATGTCAATAATTTGTGTTTCATTAACAATATTAATAGAAGCTGAAACCATTACCAAAAATAAAGTTTCACAGTGTTAGTCACTATACTAACATACAAGTAATAAAAAAGTTGTTGTTTTATTGTTAAATATTGTTGTTAAATAAATACTTAAATTTATTGAATGTAGTAATATGTGGTTCAGCTAAAGCCTGGCTTAAATTTACCAGTAAGAAAAATTCTGATTTGAATTGTACTGAATCACACAAAAAAATTATAAATCTTTCAGTCATGTTACAGATTAGCATTATAACAATGGGCTGCTGCATTCTGTAAGTTCTCCTCTGTTACACTGGGTTGAATGCATATAATTTACGTTTCCTGAAAGTACTTTGGACTGTTTCAGCATGAATTTAATATCTTGCTGGCTCTAATTCAGCAAAACAGATAAACAGAATTTAAGTAGGTGAATAATCCCCCTCAGCTCCAGTAGGTTTTTTAACATACTGAAAATTAAGCACATAGTTAAATCTTTATCTGTTTGGAAGCCAACTGTCACAGAACTAACTAGTTGGTGTGCTTACTACAATGCACAGTGCAGTTTTAAAACGGTCAATATATTCCAAGTTGGACAATTTTATTTTATCAGTGAAATCTATCAATTAAAGCAGAAGACAGTGAATGAATGGAAATTATATTGAGGAATAAGCTTAATCATGTTTTTCTCACTTCACAGATTTTCTTTAACTTCATATTATGATTGTCTTAAAGGCTGTTCCCCAATTACCATTGCTAACAGGGAAAAGCTGTCCCTATTGCATGGCTTTCTCATTTTATTCTGGATTTGGATAATTTGCTTTTTTTCTCATTTGTTTTAGAGGGCCTCATACACATGACACACTTTTTAATTCCCTTCATCAGTATCTACTGAGTTTTAGCTGGGCAAACCAGATTACCTGCGCATGCTTGCAGCTTCCTGGAATGCTCTGCTCAGGCTCATGTACTTCCTCCCCTTTCCCTTGTTTTCCCTGCTGTTCACAACACTGTGTTGTGCTGAGAAAAGTGTGCTGTTTATTTGAGCTGTCCAAGGTGTAGCTAGGAAGGCTAGGCATGACAGATACAGGGATGACCACAATTATATTAATGAAAGAAATGATACTTAGGAAATCCTTCCGATTTTTCTGTGCGAACTGCCACCAACAATTTCAGGGCACATCAGTAGAGAAAAGGAAGAAGGGACACGCTGCAGTTTTGCCACTTACTAATGGTTCCTCACTGACACAGGATACAATTAATTATCAACTACAAATTATGCTAGTTAAAACTGTCTGAAGGTACGTGGCGCCAAGGTCATGGTCCAACTTTCAAAAATGAGGAAGATGGCCATCTCTGATGAATCTATTTGATGGAATTCAGCCTGATCTTAGCAATTTCAGGAAGTGATAGTAAGTTCATTGATATTCTAAGACCAACAAAATCCATTAATAGGCTAAGTTCCAAAACTGATTTTACCAACTACAGGACAGAAAACTGAATCAGGAAATTTGATTATTATCTACAAATGTTCTAAGAAAAGAAATGGCAAATAAAGAAAAGACCAGCATTACTTAGGATTGTCTAGTGTTGTGACTAGGAAACACAGGTTTGAAAGGAAAAAGGAAAATTAAAGGAAACCATTAAGAAAGTTCACTGACAGCCCAAACAATTGTTTTGTAAATATGCTGCTACAGGAAACTTTTCAGATACGAAGAGGAGACACAGAAAAAAGGATTTGGATTCTAATGTAAGATGCAGCAGCATGTTGGCAAAAGGAGAGCCGGCAAGATCAATAGCCTTTGGTTTCTGTGATTCAGAATGAGCTACTTTACATTTTCTCATGCACTCAAACACTCTGAAACACAGGGAGAGATACCATGGGAAGTCAGGACTCTTTAGTGCAAATTTCCCGGGGTGCTGCATATATTAAAATATTCCACTAGTCACCAATATAACTACACAGTTGGCCTGTTATGTATATAACTGTGTTTCTTTTTCTCTTTCAGGAATGTTGATCTGACCAAACTACTTAAATGCAGACCAAAATACGCAGTAATAATTCTCCATGAAAAGTTTGACTTCCAATTATTCCAGATAGATTTCTTTACAAGGTTCAATGTCTCTTGTCTGGCAGCAAGCCTACAGCCATGGTAGTTCACCTGAGGCTGTGAGCCTGTCAGATCCTCCTGCGCTAAAAGAGGTCAAGCCAGGTCTCTGCTTAAATAAGAGAACATGACAGATTTGAGTCACTGTTCTACTAACAGTGTCATCCTTTGGATGATGCAGAAAAAGAGCTTCTTTTGCCACTGACAATCCCATAGCAGTTGTGAAATGATGGTCTAATAGCCTCTGTGTTCTGGCCAAATTCCAGTGAAGATGATTACCTCTTTGTCATGTAAAAATCCTTGGGATTTCAGTTTGGTATGGTTTCACTCACTTTCAGTCTGTTCCCTTGGTGTGTGAAAGAGGTTAGAAACATCTGTGAAAGTGAGGTTATTAGGTTATGTTATTTATTTATTGAGTGTATTATTAAATTCTTTCATCTTAATTTCTTGTGAGGGTTTGTTGTTTTTTTCTGAAAAGCTGCTGAAGCAAACTGGGTCTGCAGTATTAACTCTGGGAGGAGGATAACAATTCTAAATAAGCTTCTACATCTACATTATTGAATTGGAAAATGTTAGGATTACACCTTCTAATATTTCAGGAAAATGTCTGTTCTGCTTTTCAGGTTCGTACTCCGTCATCCTCTAGAGACAGATGCCATACAAATACTATTCAATAGCTTTACTCCAGCTTTTTTCACTTTTCTCCCTTCCTTTCTTGCAGACATTTTTGAACATGATTTTGAAACCTTGGTTATGTTGAATATTCTCAGATCTGAGAAAATAGGCAGACAGGATGGAAGTTTCCTTGCACAAACACTTGGAAGTAAGGACACAGAATTCTCTTTTTAACTACTAGTATTTAAACTCTTTGTTAGAGAGTGTACCAAGGGCAAAAAATAGAGAAAGGGGGCACATCCTAAATATCGCTCTCCGTCAATGATTTCTTGTCATCTAGGTTGTAGTGAGACACAAACCTGAGGCTATTGCAAATTATATCAATGGCCTGGTTTCAGATGCTTTAGGATCAATGAAGAATAAAGATTAATTCAGGTTGCCCTCAAGGACAACAGATACCGACTTGAGTATTAAAGCAGAAAGTGAGGCACAGCTTTCTGCTGGGGCTCTGGCACTGAAATTTGGTTTAGTTTTCTCTTTCTCCCACAAACATCCTGTACCACTGTCAGCACATTACAGTCCTGCCTCACCTTTTCCCTGTTTACAAGCTGGTGGAACAGTGTGTCTCTGCTGCCTCTCCTTCAATACTTGTCCTTTCCATGTTTGGAAGTTTGGAAACTGTCTTTCCGTCAATTTAGAATGCAAAACTTATTTAAGCAAAGTCAATCTTCCTCAATCTGACCTTGCCCCACACAGCAGTGTTTTAATAAAGAAACTGATATATGTGTCATTACTCCTTGATATTATCCTAAATTTTTGCAATTCTTTATCTTGACTATTTCCCTACTCGTGTTTTCATTTAACATTAGTCACAATGTTTACTTCATTTCATACCATGCAGCTAAATGGTTTTTTTTGCCCTGATTGATGCAACATGCCTAATGAACAGAAATGGGAGCTCCTAGAAACTTGTAGTTCTGCCGAGGAATTTTCTGTAGCTTTATTTTTGTTGTTGTTTTTCGCCGAGACATTTTTAACCAGCACCAAAAAGGAGTAACTGTACTCTGCTGTTCAACTTTCAGCTCCAGCTCTTGCTCCCAATTTGACTGGAGGATGTTTTCATGGTCTTATCAAGCTTAACATGTACTCATAGAGACTTAGCCCAACTGTAAAGTTTTAGAAATCTGAAATAATTTAAGCAACCTTGGAACTTCTTTATAACCTTTGTATGTTTTCATGCCCTATTGAATGTAAGTGATTTCAGAAGTAGCTTTATAAAGACTTCCACAGGCAAAGAACACTCAACACCATGCAATGATTGCTTACTTTAAAGGGAATATATGTATCTAGAAAGAACAATAGGCAGTGATTGTGTCAGAATGGAACAAGGCTTACACCTAACAGCAAAATGTAATCAAAGGGATCATTCGCTCTTGAGAGATTTAGAACATTCTCTGCTATTGTAAATTCACATAACTTCATTAAAAACTGCAGAATATGTTGATTTAAACTCACCAAGACTCTTAAAGTACTTCAGCTCTTTGTGTATGTGAGAAAGAAAAGTAGACCTGGAACTCATGTCAGTACCTTGCACAACAGTATGTTAGTACTGGGGAAGAATAAATGTAGAAAAAATATGAAATTTTTTCTGCTGAATTGTATGTCCTTTAGAGCAATGTCAGAAAGAAAAGAAATACACATTTTTATGCTGGCATTGACAAATTAAAAAAAAAAAAAAGAAAAAAAGATTTAAAGTCAAGCTTATTTCTGCGGTACCTTAAAGGCATATTTCGTCAACTCAGAGAGTTTTCTGGTATTGTATTCTAGTAGCTTTAGGTAAGAATTTGAATTTTGGTGGCTTTGCAATTGTATGTGACTTTATTTGCAGCAAAACAAAGTTTAGCAAACCAGATTAATTTGTTTGCAAGCTATACAGCACTTATATTCAACAAACTGCTGGGTGATCTCGGGACAGTTCTTGCAGATACAGATAACATGACCATTTTGTTTATCTGTTTGAATCTCAATTTTCCATACAATTCTTCAAAAAGCGACACAGCATCTAAGAACGGGCATAATGCTTGATGGGTTTATCTGATCTACACTCTCCTTCACAGCTTCACTTCTTTACATGTCAAACCCAACACAGTTCCAAGGACTACATGAGGGATAGAAAAGATTGGATCTGGATCCAGCTTTCCAGCTGATGCTGAAGAAACCACCCATGCAAGACAGTCACATAACTTAAAAGTTGAAAATACCATCACATCATTTTGCTGGTACACGTAAGGTTAAAGATATTAAAAGAGATAGAGAAGGAAGTTAAGTATAAGCTGGCAAATTCCACCAAAAGCAATATTAACTTTCTGATTTAACCCTTTTTATAATCTGACCTTTTTACTTCCTTGAGATGAGAGCTACTTTATCATCAGCTCCTGTTGAAAGCTGTACTTGAAGTTAGAATCTTGTTTTCAACCATGTTTGTTTTGTTGGGTTTTTTTATTTTGTTCCTGTCATTTAAAGCTAGCTGAACAGAGCTTCCAGAGAAACCTGTTTTATTAATTGCTCAACCACATGTGAAAATATACAAAGTCTTTTTACAGAGCTGAACGTGTGAGTTAGTAAAGTGCAGCAAGGACTTTCACGGGAATGGGTGGGGATCTACACAGAAGAGCTCTCTGAGTCAGTTTAATCTTAAAGGATTTAAGGAAAAAAGTAAAATGAAATGAATATGATTAAATTAACATCTTTGTAGAAATTTGAGTAACATCAATTACTTCAGCCTAATTTTTAGCTCTTTAGATACATGGGGTTAAAAATCTATCAGACTTTTTTCACTGGAACAACTCATGATCTTCCCTTGCCAAATCCTTACTCTGGTTAGGGTGACAACTCGTGATCTTCCCTTGCCAAATCCTTACTCTGGTTAGGGTGAAAACAAAAGAGAAAAAAACCTCTGCTTCTTATCTGGAAAGAGTTTTTTCCTCAGTTTATCAGGTTCCTTTCTATTCCTATTGACTGTTCCTGGGAACTCTAAATCCAGCAGGCTATGTGTATGCCCTTGCAGTAGAGCTGATAGCATCAGACAGGTCCAGATATTGTCTCAAGCTCCAGATGTTGTCTCAAGATTAGTAACTGATTATTCACTGTATAAATTCCTCCTTCCAAAACCTTGTAATTGATGTGGAAAGCCCTCTATTTGAACACTTTTAAAAGATACTTCTATTTTGTGTCATCCACTGTCAGATTTCTGAAAGATGAAGGCAGTCATCCCTTTCTTTGATACAGTGAATCCCACGGAGTAGAAAAGGTTGCACAATCAGTTCAGATTCTTTTTAAATTCTGCTAGACATTTGTCTACAAAACTGTGACTTAACTCTGGTTTTCCTTTTTACACATAAAACCAGCCAAACCACCAAACCACCTCCCAGCCATCTGGGAGCTGTTCTCTTTGACCGTTCACTACTTGCTGTTTGTGCTGCCACATTAGAAGACAACTTTTTATTAAAATTAAGATCAACTTTTTTATTTTATCATAACAGCAGCTTACCAAGGAGCTGTGTGGCATTTGTTCTCATGCTCTTTGAGCACTGGGGGGGGGTGGTTTCTGTTTATAAATATAATAATTTTTTTACCAAAACCATATAAGTGTTTAGTAGACCTTTGAAGCAAAGAGGCACAAAGCCACTGAGTACTTAAATACTCCATGAAAAGGGACACGGTGGCATAACTGCTGAGGCTCCATTTGATATAATAGAATTGGATTTGAATGGGCTTGACTGCAGAGGTTTGGGAAGGATGAGATTAGTACTGTAGGAAAATTACAGAGACCTTTATTTGAATGCTGGCACCACAGTAACCCTTATTGGGTGGGATTGCTTCTTTAAGAACCATGCCTGAAGCAGGTAACTGATTCTTTCAACGTTTTGGCATAATGTTTGGTGATCATTCAGTGATTCTGTTTGATAAGCTGTCACCATCTTCATGTTATCCAAAAAGAAAGTCTCAATGTGATTTCAGCAGTGCTGTGGAAAGGAGGATCCCATGAAAAGCATCCAAATAAGTGTATCAGACAGCACCAAAAGGACTCCAGCTGGAAGACTGTGGCTGATGTGGAACACCGTAATTTAGAAACATGGATCAAAAGGCAAGCTCAGAAGAAAGTAACGAGAAGTGATCAGCAGACTAGAAATTTTTACTTATGGAGATTAAAAGACATGAGATTGATCAATATTAAAAAAAAATTAAAAAGGATTTGTATAAACTGTTGCTAAGAAAACATGGAATAATCTCTTCATGGCACGTCAGGAAAGAAATAAAAGTATAGACTGCATTTTAGAAAACTGCTTTCTCTTGTCTGAGAAGCAGAAAGAAAGAAACTTTAATCAGAGGAAATTTACAATTACAAGTTAAATCTGTCAGTATTCTCATTGCTTAAATTAATTTGGGGAGGATTGCATCATGGATTTCCTGAAACTCTCAACCTTATTTTCGATAATATTAGCAGTATGGTACTGCTAATCAGTCCAACCTGGATTAATGACTTCATGGAAGAGGATGCCCCTATTTCTCATTCTGTTTTGAGAAGAAGATAGAGAAGATGGAGAATACAGAAATTTGCAATTCTTTAGCAAAGCAACAGAGTACTCTTGCACTGCACTAAATAATAAAGATACAGACCTGCATGACATTGCTTCTTTGCCCTTCTGTTCTTGTCACTCAGTGGAAAAGCAGAGGGAAAACAAAAGCTGAACCAAAGAGAGAAACAGAAGCATGGAATTAATAAGGAAATTACCTAACATTTCACTTAGGTCTTGTTGGTTTCTTTAAAACTACTGGAAGCTTTAGCAACAGCAGCAGGGAATTTCCTGCAAGGAAAGCTTTCTTCATAAAATTTTAGAAGAAATTTTTAAGAAATAATAATGTAATTTCTTTCATGAAATTTTTTTTTCAGTAGACAAAAATAGGCCATTTCTATTCTCAGTTTTGAACCTACTTCTTTCAATGACTTTATTAAATTACTTTGCTTATGTCTGTATCAGTTTCCACCTTGTATGGACACTCTATGGAATGCTACAATAAAAACCTCAAAGACTACAGGGTGTCCTGCTGAAAGGCAAAAAAAGGCAAACCATTGACAATAGATAACTCTAATTATTATCATCATACTGTAGTAGTAAGAGCCTATTAGCTGCCCTCCTCCAGAAGCTTGCAGTTATTTAAGATGGGATTTTCAAGAACGATCAGAATGCTTTAGTTTTCACTGACTGAAGCCACCACAGAAGGAGAAAAAATGAAAAAGGTAAAATCTTCCTATAACACTATCTTTAAGAAGCAACCTAGTTTAGTTACTCTTTGGGGTCCTGCATTATCATGTCACAGCAAGAGTGGGACTGCTTCAGGAGCCAAGGCTAACACCAGTGCCGGCTCTGCTCTCCCCTTCTGGGTACAGTCCTGCAGGGTCTGAACACAGCGAGCAGAGAGGGGACAGGGAATGGCCACAGGCACAGCAAGCCATGGTACAGGCCCAGGGTCACCCCAGACTGGTGAGGGGCGGCAGCAAACACAGCAAGAGAGAGGCTGAAGACATTGTGCCCTGGCATTCCCACAGGGCTGCTCAGGCAGGGACTAACCCCAGGCTGAGCTGAAATGGGGCTGTTGGGCCCATGCACACTGGGTGGGGAGGCCCAAGGAGGGGCTGGTCAGTGCACTCACAGTCAGAAGAGCTGATACTGAAAATTTAGAAAACCTATAATAGTGTGTTGCTGCTACATATAACCAAAGCTTTGCTGGCATATTTCAGGTGTGAACTTTTCCTCTTAAAGGGAATGCTGTGCTCTGAGAAACTGCAAGGCTTTTCAAGGGCATGAGAAAACAGCTAGCTTAGCTGGATAAAGAAATTCAGGAGAACTGTAATCTGGACCATTAAGTATTTTTAATACTTCAGCAATGTTTTACCGATGCATTTGGGTTTTCCATTATAAGAGTATCCTCCCCTTATCCCCTCTCCAGAATGTGAATCCGGTTTTATTAGAGCATGAAAAATGTGTCCTCTTCTGCAGTGATGTGGCTGAGAGGAATAAAAGATGGCTCTGATGATATATACTCTCAATTGCACTAATAACATCTCATTTTTTCCCAGCTTATCCTGTTGCCGCTGATAGAAGTGTTTCTGTTACTGCTGTGAGGCGTCACTGTGATTATTACTGTTCCCTTAGTCTCTTTGATGCTCTGGGATCCAATCCAGAAAAGCATTCTGTTAGAGGAGATTTACGTGGCCAGATTGCACAAAGAAAAATGATAACATGAACAGCAGCCTTATTTTTCACAAGGACATATTTACAAGTAAGTCTAAGACATCATGCCAGAAATAGCTTTCCTTGTAATACATAGCTCACTAAATCTAAAACTAGCCCAACCTTTGGGTTTTCTTAACTCTGAGATCAAGAAGTTTCAACATGATCATAGCTTAAATAACCTATTAGCTACCAATGAGTTGAAGATAACAGCTTCCAAAAAATCGCCCCAAAAAACCCCCAACACACACCCCCCCCCCTCATATTTCTAAACATTTTGACACATATAACCTCTCTTCCCCAGATGACACAAAAGTCAGTAACTTCCTAGATAAAGATGCTTTTGCTGGAAGTGTATTATCATGTTTTCTGTGAAGTTGGCAGGTTTAGTTATTATTTTTTGCTTTGTGGACAGTATCTTGGTTCGAAACTGATAGTTTTTAATACATTTTTTAAAACTTTTAATAGTTTTGAAATATTTCTAAATGTTCCCTGTCAGCCCTTGTGATTCCAAAACTAACAGTTTTAAGCACACATATGCCATTCACATATATCTGTGACTTCACACCTGGCTTCCACTTTTGATCTGCATTTTAATTACTTCAAACTGTTCTGGTAAATAAATAAGAGATCTCATACCTTATAAAGTGGATAATGTTTTTACCTTATGCATGCATACTGCTATTCTTTTTCTAGCCCTTCACAATTTTTAAGAGCTTCTCATAGCAATGGGTTACTATAAGACACCTTTTTGTCCTTTGGAAACAATAAACCTCATCAATCTTTTTTCATGTTTTAATCTGAGAGTAGAATATTATCTTGGCTAGAATTAGACTCTGATCTATATTACAGCCATCAGTATGCCATACTCATCTGAATAAATACGCATGTAAACTATTTGCCTCTTGCAAATAGTGTACCAAAAACCACAAAATATATTCCAAATTCTCATCCTAGTTCAACTGGTGTAAATTAGAATGAACTGAATTGATTGCACCATTCATCATTGTTGCAGGACAATGTCTGTTATAAAACCAAAGCAATGACATTAGTCCTCTAGTATTTTATACTTTTGCATAGCAGAATAGAAAAGAAAAAGAGAGCACAACTAGAGTAAATTATGTATTTTATACAATATTGCTTAATCAATACACCAGTCATACTTTAACATGTTGTTTTCCCAGGAAATTCTGAACTGATACTGGCAAAATCTGGTTACAAAACAAGAGCAACAGCAGTTAGGGTAAAAGAAACAACAGCTTGATCATCTCATGCAGCCCTAGCAAATATAACTGAAGCTGAGGAGCTTAGGAGAGTGAGACCTATATTACAGCACACAACCATCTGTGGGACTGTTTCCTTCTTTGTGTGCTGCCCTAGTGATACTTTAATTGAGCACCTGTATCCTGGCCTCAAGGAAGGATTT
This sequence comes from Ptilonorhynchus violaceus, assembly GCA_013397565.1. NCBI lineage: Eukaryota > Metazoa > Chordata > Aves > Passeriformes > Ptilonorhynchidae > Ptilonorhynchus > Ptilonorhynchus violaceus. The sequence goes on from VZRJ01006844.1 coordinate 1,131,146, forward strand.
AAAATGCTCTGATAAATATCTGATGACATACCATTTATATCACCAATTTCAATGCAGGAGCCTGAAAATGCCCACGATCCTTAACTTACTTTAAGATCAAATAATGTATTTTCCACAGGTGCTAAGGGACTGTGTGATGAAGGACAACATCCCTCTTTAATTTGGAAACAGCTTTCAAACTGTACCGGGATTTTTTTTGATTACCACCTGGCCAGGCAATCTTTGTTTAATTGTGGAAATAAGTGCTGGATTGAATGAATGTGTTTTGCTGGAAAAGAATGTGCCCTGCCTGCAAAACTGCCCAAGTGTGTTCTCCTGTGAGCCAGCGCTCTGGCCCAAGCCATGCTCTGGGGAAGGGAGGCCCTCTCGCACTGCAGGTTCCGTGGGAGCAGTTGGACTCACCAGCATCTCCATGACCCTGGGCAATGGAAGTAGCTCTCAGGGGATAGCACTGATAGCACTCACACAATCAGCACCTCATTCCCTGGCAGCTACTCTGCTTCTGCCCTCACATCTCTTTGAAGGGGGAACTGTGTAAAGAAATCTGCTTTCAGAATAATGCTTGCTCTGACTGCTGCCCTTGTGAGTTTAACTCTCAGTAGCTAGCATGATCTTGAAAAATCACAAGGCCACTGGCACACCAGCAACATGCAATTAGTTCTGATTTATAATAAATTATCTATGAATTCACAGTAGTTAACATTGCATTTACATTCTTAGGACTTGTCATTGCTAACGTGGGCAGAGTTGGAGAATGTATATTTTTACTGTTGCTAAATAATGGCATTGAATAACTCCTATAGTGTTGCTATAGGTGTATGCAGAATTGTATTAAAAAAAAACCAAAAACAACCCATAGAAATCTCTCCATTCTTCAGGAAAAATAAAAAGGACTATTTTAACAAATAATTATTCTCCCTTTCCTTTTCCAGAACTAATTCAGATGAAAGCTAATGTGTCTAATAAAGTAATTGTAATTGAATGATATGTTTCAGGTGTGTCAGTCTTCCCAGCCACTCAGACAATGAATTCCCATTTATGTCTCCACATTTTGAATTACTTCTTTAATCGGATGCACTGCAGCACAGCTGATTTGCAGCGTATCATTCAGGGTGTAATGGAAATGCAGAAACATGTGTGATGGCTTTTAAGAGAGCCCTAGAGAAGTGTTCTACAAAGGGTAGATCAGTGAGGCAGGGTAGTGCAAATTCATTGCTGTCATACCAGACTGCTCCTCAGTCTACCAGCTCAGAGGTGCCCAGGGAGCTGGTTTTGAAGAGGTGGTTCCACATAGGTGTTTCATTAGCTGTACATACTTTCCCAGCATGTTGGCTAAAGGACAAATTAAACAGCAACAAAAAAGCCAAAACTTATTTGTCTTCTAAAAGACCAGAATCTATGTCCTAAATAAAACAAGGCAGCTTTGCAAAGGGTAGCTGGAGATTTGGAAACTCTCTCTGTGGGTACCCATCATCTGAGATGTTAGGTATGTATTTTATCTAGAGTCCAAAACACATGAAGTTGCCCAGAGAGGAGGGAGCAGAGCCTGGGACTTTCTCTTGCTAAGCGATCACTAGGCAATAAATTGAAGGTCTCAAAAGCTGTCTGAGAATGTTCCCTGAGACTCCAGAACACCCAGTGAGCACATCTCCTTTCCCCAGAGCCTGGAATTAGCTGGAACTTAAAAAAATCCTGCTACAGATGAAGAATTAACTGTGATTCTTATCAAAGACAAGTGGTAATTAAATTCCACATCCTGCAGAAGTGCTCAGCCAATGAGTTATTGTACAAAACACAGTAGCACCAAAGCTTCCTCTGGCTGCATTTCAGAAGGGAAAAAGCAGCAACTTCTGACTTCTCCAGTGTTCTTCCCAGCTTTGTTCTCAAAATAAAATGTAATCCCAGTGGTCATAGAGTCCTAAAATTCCTGGATTAAATTTTATTTGGAGCCTCAAAGATTTACACTAAACAATAGAGTGCTTAGATCCCTCAGGTCTAATCCTTCACGTATCAGCTTGTGAAAAAATAATACATAATATGCTACAAAAGACAAATGAGAATCTTCCATAAGCAAAATTCTGACTGGTATAATTCCCAACATAGTCCGGAAAGGACAATGAAACACGTAGTCTAATTTAGTGCTCAGAACTAGTTACATTTTCCTGTTTACTCACACATCTCATTCCAGAGCAGTGTAAGACACAGAATGATGAACTTCACTGAAGACATAGAAGGAAGAAGGGCATGAGAAACATTACCCTGGGACCAGAACAAAAGACTGACAAATGGAACTTGGCTATTTCAGGACAATCTTCTTAATGGAGTAGAACTGTAGGAAATGAAGATGGAGGCCTAAGGGTAAAAACTGAGTGATATCAGGAAAATGGAAATGAAGTGTGAGTTCAGCGTGCTCTTACAGATTAAGCTGCAAATATCAAGGGATGGTCTGCTAATCCCTAATTATTCCATTATGTCTGGTACCTGTTATGCATTAGTTACTATTGCTATCATTATCTTTTTCACCTGCATGGTTATTTGGACTAACAAGATAACTATTAGAAACTACAGCACCAAATGCAATTTAAAACAGGAGGGCTAAATGAGCAGGTGCTTCAAGTCTTTCCTTCACAATAATGTATTTGTTCCTTAACAAGAAATTTAAAGAAATGAAGATTTTATTTTATTCTTGCCATGGTTTGGGTTTAAGCATTTAGAGCAGTTTCTCTGATGCAAACCAAGTGGAGCAAGGCACCAACATAATTTCTGCAACAGAATATATTTGTACCAATGGTCTTGTCATCCACCTTGAAAAGTAACAAGCATTTACTATCCACCAAGTAAATTTTAGTCACCAGTCCAACATCTCAATCTTACACACCTTTAAGTATCCACCATTTTCTAGCTGAAAAAAAGCCAAATAAATGTTCCCTCCTTCTACTTAAAAGCATATTATTCGCAGTCCTGAGATTCTAAGCATTAATTTAATCTCATATTACCTTACTGGAAAAGGAAAATTATGTCATTAGAAAACCTTTATAAGCAGGCACGTGTTCCTAGTCTTTTATAGACAGGTCAAAGCTAAATACTTTTGGATTTAGAAACTAATTTTAGGTTACTTGTTGACATTTCCAAAATGCATTACTTAAAGTGGTTTTCCTGTACCAGCTTGTGTTTAGTTACCTAGTAAGCACGGTTAGTTAGGCAATTAAAAAATAAAAATTTTTATTGTTCATTCCTTTCTATAAATAACTAATGAATAGGGAAAAAAAAGAGGTGGTATTAGTAATTGAAACTGTTTTCTCTATGGCTTCAAGCAATTACAATAGACTAAATAAAGAATAAGCACATTTATTTTAATCTGTACCTGTTCTGGTTAGAAGTATGCTACTGTTCATTTTATCACTTGTATATGCTTACTCAAAAGCACAAAAATACATGCATTTCTGTATGCTTTGTGCAGAGAAGCTTAGATATTATCCTGAGAGAATATATTGCTTTAATTACTGTACCTTGGAAGGACTAGATCCATGCCTGTATTCCAAGTCCAAAGAAGTATACACTGAAGTTTTCTACCATACTAAAGTCTGCTAAGGTAGCGCAACAGAAATATATTTATAACAGTTTATTTTCATACCTGTTGCTGGGCCTTAGTAATTATGCAAGTTGGAATCAAAGATACCTCAAGAAAAAGAGGAATAATAAGAGAAAGAGTGTGATTGTGTAGTGATTTCTGTCAGGTAGGACCCTGACCCAGGAACAGAGTAATTCAGGTGTCTTTTGCTACGTGTATCTCACATCAAATAGTTTCTGGGGAACATTCAAAAACTGGGTTTGCTGCAGAGCAAAACACACTGGCATGCACCGAGTTTCTTCTATTTCAAAACACTGTTAATTCTGTCCCCAATACTATCTATGAATATTAATTTTCCGTCTGTTGAGGAAGAGGCAAACCAAAATAACCGAAAGTTCCCTACATTCCTTTGTAGCATAACATCTCACGAATATTTTCCTCTCTCACACTATGCACGTAGCCCCCAGCACACAGAACAAGGAGTAGCTTCTTAAAGTCCTGCTTTGAGCAAAAAGAAATGTAAAATGTATCCAGAGGCTTTAACACTGTGGAAAAGCTTGTTATGAGTATGCTAAGATGGGCTTGGTGTAACAATCTATTATTTGTTGTGATCCCATCGGGCAAAGTGCAGGCAGTGTGGTTCCCCTGCAGCCTATAAGGATCTCTTGCAAAGACAAAGGAAAAGACAAGACTGACCCTTTTTGTGGAATCAAAAGGAAGAAAAGTTATCAGAAAGCTCTAGTATACTCTTGAAAGGAACAGTGTTCCATTTGAATGCTACAAATTAAGTATTCCTTTGAAGCGTCTTTAAAAAGAAGCCAACATATTCTTGAGAAGGTTAAAAAGTCCAAAGTGTTTGAGTGGTAGAATTATTGGGAACATGATGTCTATGATATAAACTTATGTTAGTCTGGATCTCCAAGTCAGAGCTACAAAAGGTTATGCTCTCAGCGACATCATTCTGCAGGCAGGAAAACCCTGTAGCTACATTTCTTGTTTCTCTTACCTCTTGGAAGGCTGGAGGGAACCCCTGCTATTAATTATACACTCCAAAGCACAGTTTTGCTAAAATAATCTATGCTAGGGGTGTTTTGCCTAGTTCAGCTACAATGTCAGCTAGGTATTAATCTGCATTTTAGGTTAAGCCAATTCAAGGTAATTCTTTAATTTGGTTTCAGGCTTCTAAGCACAGTGCTGGATTAATATCACAATAAACTTTTTGTATGTATTTAGTTCAATTTTTTTTTCTTTTAAACTTTTGCTCACCTCTCCTTTGCATTAATTCTTCACAAAATGATGTTATTTTTAGGTCCTTGTTAGCAATACACAACAATTATTTGGAGCAGAGATTCTTACATCTTGGTTTGTGCACTCCCATGGCAATAGCAGTAGTACTGGAATGAAGTGAGACAATATCTGACAGTTTCAGAGAGGTACCTTTTAGAGAGTTAAAAGAACTTTTACATATAAGATCATTTATGTGTAATTGCACGTTGTGTCAGCAGGATGATGTGAATGCAGCTGTACTAGGAAATATGTAAATAACAATGGCTTTGCACTGGATTAATTAATTAGATCAGAACGTGGAGGTACTAGAAAAGAAGAAATTTAAAGTGTCTAAACCCCAACATTTCTTACAGTCCTATTTCTCTGTACCTAAAAGTGTTGTTTTTCTGAGATACTTCAAGTTTCTTCAAGCCCTATGGTTGAGAAGTGTGCTTTTATCTTACTAGGAAAGATAAAAACCCTTTTAAGAATCATAGCATGGTTTGGGTTAAAATGGACCTTAAAGATCATCTAGTTTCATCTGCCCTGCAATGGGCAGGGATACCTCCAGCTAGACCAGGTTGCTCAGAGCCGCAACCTACCCAGCCTTGAACACTTCCAGGGACAGCTCACGAAATAAATTTTCTTAATGTGTCTCAAGGTTCGACAAGGATCAGAAGAGGTTTAAGACATGATAGGTTATATGACAGAATAATTGGTGATTATTTTCCAGAAATGAAATTTTTTTTCTATTAGATTCAAATTAGACTATCTTCTCTTTTGAGTTTGTAGTATGCCCAGCCTAATGATATCCTGCTTGCCCCTGTCATAAATACTAGCAATACTAATAATGATGAAAATAGTCTTAATTTGTGAAGTTAATTTATTATTAAAAGACTTTAAGAGTGTAAGTTGTCTAAAGTTTCAAAGATGAAGCAATAAGAAAAATGTGATATAATAGTTTAAAATTAGAGCTTCTCAAATTCATACACCTTTGCCAGTCACCTATGTATTCACAGATGTGTGGATACACAAAACGAAAAAAAGAGATATATCTGCAAAATGTGTGGAGGAACCAACAGAACAGAGACATGTATCAGCTATATTTGTATTCAGTTGTATTCACTATAATCTAGTCCTAGATTATCATTGCCAGCAACAGAACACAAATCTGAGTTGTGTGGGTGGGTGCATGTATGTCTGCATTGCTGTATGTAATGAAGTGAACAGTGACTTACTTCGTAGAGTTGCTCCTTAACTCATCCTAAGAGCAGGAATCAGGAAGAAGGGGCTTTGATTTAATGTAAAGCAGCTTTACATAGAACACTTTACTTCTAAGACTTCCTGTCATGCTGCTGTCAAAAAAAAAAAAAAAGCAGAAGAAGAGTTGAAAGTCCTGAACCAAAGGCAAGATGCTAAGCAGCTGTGCAATCCATCACTTTCACAATCTCCTCTTGTTAAATTCAATCGTAGGTGTGTTCCTTTTGATTTATGACCCCCATGGCTGAAGTCTTGCAACAAAAGTCTGACTCAGTAGAGGGGAATGGTCCCTAATGAGTTTAATTCTGGTTTCTTAGTAAACAATTCTTCTCTTTTCCTATGGCTCAGTGATGCCCAAAGGTTGCGACTGTTGTATCTCCTTTTCCTATAATTCCATCATGACCTGCTCTGCAGCCTGAAACTATGCTGTTCATTTGTCCATAGTTGCTGTGTTCTGAGCTCACCAAACTGGCCTGACAAACATTCAAGACACAGACTGCTGACACCTTATTTGAACCTCTCTTGTGATGCTCCTGACGTTCCCAGGGGAGCAGGTACGCTAATAAAGGTATCTTCATTTTTATGTCTGAGGAAATGACAGAAAACAGGTAATTTTTCATGTCATTATGATGCCTTTAAGAAATAAAAGAATGATTAAATAACTATAACCATACTTAAGCAATGCTGGGCCCTCTGTAGACCAAGCTTTCATTTTAATTTCCGGTTGGAACAGAACACAAAAACTTTAACTGCTTAACAAGGATCTGGAGGGAATGAAGAAAGGTTTAAAGGGCAGAACCAACAAAATGGGAATACTACAAAGTTTTAGACTCTGAACTGTACAACTCTTAGTATGAAAATTTGAAAATTTCCTGAGGTCTTATTTTTCTTGATTTATAAATTTCTTAATTATATACCTTGTCCTCAGGTGATCTACACATACATCTTGTAATGTTATCTGTCTACTTTTCAGGCAGAAGCCTGAGTTATAACTACCTTATTTTTTACTGTTGTTGGGTTGGGATCTTTTTTTGGTTGGTTGAGTTTGTTTGTTGAGTGGTTTTTTTAGTTTGAGAACTGTAATATATAATGAATATGTTAGAAAAGTCAAGCCTTCATGGTTGATTATTTAAGAGGAAAAAATGGAAAACAGCATTGTTTTGTGATCTAGATAATCTTTCTCAACTTTCTATTACTCTAAATACTATAAAGAGGAACTGTACTTTACTTCTAAATATGAACAAGGATGCTCAAGAGAGCTTGTCGTTGAATTGGGTCAAGGTTGACTATAGGTGATGGCTCATTATTGCCTTGAAATTTTGATCCTACACTTTTAGCCCATGGAGTCTTCAAGGCCTTTAGAAAAAGAAACTGAGACATGAAAAAGGAAGTTAAATGGTTCAGGTTTCAGAAAGAATTAAAAGGAACAACAGTTTTAAAGGCAAAGAGCTTAACTTGTAAAATAAATTTACAGCTTGGAAATGTTTTAGCATCAATCTTAATAATTAGTAGTTATGGTTCTTTGTTTGATAATGATGAGCAAAACTAAGCCCCTTTGCCCTTACAAGATTTGAAGCTTCATTTCTGAACCATGAACAGAAAAAAATCCAAATCTGCATAAAGTCCTGTACATCATACATTACAAATTCAAACACAGGAGGTGTTTCTCTTAGTTATCACGCACATCCTCCTAACAGGAGATGAACAGCTGAAGAGAAAATTCAGAGCCTTTCCATTCCCAAGTGTGAATTGGGATGGTTGGGAATGCTTCCTTTGCCCCTCCCTGGATCAGAGCAGCTCACTGAATGCTGATATGGATTCATAACCCAAACCCAGCTAAAATAGCCAGCTCAAGCCCCCATGATCTTGGCACTCAAACTACAAAAAGTAGTTTCTGTAGAGAGAAAATGCTCTCTATCCTGTAAGTAGAGGAAAGGGACAGAAGTTGTAATAATTTGTGGCAACCTTAAATTAAGAGCAATGTGAGTTCTCTTTTTTATGTCTACTGTGATTTCTTCTTAGATTTCTACTGCTTATAGTAGTAAATAAATAAAGATCAGTCTAGACAGTGCTTAGTGACAATATATGAAATTGTTTTGAAAGCTGAGGATTTTTAATCTGATCTTGCACTGTTTAAAAAGATTGTGTTGAATTTATAGCATCTGTTGTCATTATCATTATTCAGTACAACATGGACTCCACAATGTAGTTAAATGATCTCAGTTCTGAGCATGATACAGACGAAGTGCAATGAAAAGTTCCTAATCAGAATTAGGTTCTTCACAGATGCGAAATGAATGCATTCATAGTCAAACAGTAAAATTAAATTGCAGGTTACCAGGGGAATTAATCTTGATTTGCAGCTATTTATGATAAATAGGATTCAGGATGCTGATGTCAATGAACTGCTTCTTACTGAAGGGAGAGATAAACAGCAGCAGCAGGACTTTAGGAAAACTAGCTACCAGACTTGTTAAAATAACTGAATGATGAGATGCACCAATTAAAAATCATTTAGCAATTTGCATATAGGTAACTCACTAGAAGATCACAGATACCTCAGTTTCAAATTTGCATTATATCTCTTTGAAGAATATAATAATTAAAATGGCCATTAGAGATAACAAGAATTAATCACATAAATCCTCTTATTCATTTATTTGACATAATAGAACCCAAAGTCTATTTATGTTGTTTTATTCCTTATTATAATCAGCTCTATAAATCTAAAAGTTATGAAAATAAAATGCCTTAAATTCCTAGAAAGTCAGAGAAAAATATTATTTATGTATCATGCCATCAGGATGTGGATATGTTCCTGTGTGTGTATGAATGCACCTGGCTCTTAAATAATACACAGAGGATAGGGAAGTTATATCCAGACTATTCCTGAAAGATACAGCAGCCTGGAAACCAGTACAAAATTCTCTAATATCTATCTCTGCTATGTAAGATAATTGAAGGGCTTAATTAAGAAAGTCTTAAAAGAGACCAATTTATTATAAACCACAGAGTCCTGATGACTATCAGGGAGGTAATATACTGCTTTTGAAGATCCACAAAAGGAGGACAAATGACCTTAATTTATGAACAAAATAATGTACCACATATATAAGCCAGTGTTAGATAAACATCTATTACCGAAAAAATGCCTTAAAACATGAAAAAATAGCAACAAAATAGATAGTAGTATTTTAAAAAGGTAATGATTTACAGTACAGGCTTGAAACCTTAGTCATTGATTGCTTTCATGTCTGGACACATGACAACTTTCACGCTCTGAGTCAACAATAATTTTGCCTTCCCTTTATGCATTCCTAGAATACTTCTGCTGCAACTTATGATAGTATTTGCTTATGACTAGGGACAGTATTTTACCAGAACACCAAAGCTCAGGAATATAACAGCGACAAAAACGTTCTCCAGATTTTGTTCCATTTGTCTCTGAATTTATTTTTCATGGAACAGTAAGATAGCAGATGTTGATGCACATATCACGACTAAACAAGAATCTTTAATTTTAAAGAACAATTTAAAGGCAACGCATAAGGGCTAGACTGGCACACTGCCAGGTACCTGCTAAATGACAGTTCACTTAGAGTAATACCAGAATGGAGTTCTGTTTCACAAATACTTGAAAAATGAAGTTTCAATGAGACAAGACTAGAACCAAAATTTTATACTGCAATCTACATTCAGGGAAGATCTTCTTTCCTCATTAATTGAGTTGAATCGGAGGTATATTTAGATAGGGATGAAAGTATCATACCAAAATGAGTGTTTGTGTGTACATGTGTGTTTTATGTATGCTCGGGAACATTTCCATAAAAGTAAGGCTGTATTTTAAAACTAAGTCCATTATTCAGGTATTTATGTGAGTTCCTATTCAAAGCATTGACTATTCCCCTTGAAGTAGTATTTTTATTATTGTATCTCCTCTCTAGCTTAATTGAGTCCTCCTCTCTTAGGTAGACTGTTTGCAGATATGCTTGGAGAGAATCATCTGTGTAGAGACTTCCATGCCAGAGCTCGGCCTGTGAATGCTGTGGCCTTTTCAACACTCACTAATTGCGTGACAAAACTTGAAGTCTTTCTTCACAGGTGAATGGCTGACAGTTGCTTAAAGGCTACTTGAATATTCTGGTGGAATGCTTGCAACTGAGTTAGGAAAGAAACATTCTTTATTTCCTTTATGATCAATAAGAAAATTCTTAATTGGCAGTCTTTCCCACTTCAAAATAAGCTTTGAAACCAGGTAAAATAAAAGTTAAAAATATGCACACAGCAACAAAATTCAACCTGTGTTTGTTTAAAATATGAAAAACTGAAAGGGGAAAGATGATGGGGCTATAGTCAAACCTTCTGCTCAAAATAGAGTAATATTTAATAAAGATGAATGGGTTGAAGAAAATATTAGTGGCCTATGTTAAACTCCAGAGACACTTTCTTGGAGTCTCAGAAACTCTGCACAGAAAATATCCACTGACGTGAAGCTTATGTAGTGCAGGATTCAGAATAACTTTCCTGTGGGAGAAATTATTGTCCTGAGTTCTGCATGTACATTGAAAGATACAAACTGAAATTTTCCAGCTTGAATATTTGAAATATTTTTTATATAAAACTTTTCTTTGTTAAGCTTATCACATGAACATGATGTTATAAAGAACAAAGGCCGGGACAACAATTTGCAAAAATACACTTCAGCCTTCTGCACATCTCTTCTGCACTGGTGTCTCTTGTTCTGACCTCACTTAAGGTCAGGTGAATGAGATAATGCAAGCTTGCACAAAATTCAAGAAGAATTTGTACCAACACTAGAGGCTCCATGCTGGGTTTTGAACCAGATAAGGGAGGAGATCCATAAGCAGATCCTGAAAGGTGGGATAATACTTTTAATCATGCTAATGTGATCAAGACTGTGCTCCACGCTGGGTTTTGAACCAGATAAGGGAGGAGATCCATAAGCAGATCCTGAAAGGTGGGATAATACTTTTAATCACGCTAATGTGATCAAGACTGTGACCATCACTGACCAAGAGACCATTAAATTGCAACAATCAAGTCTTTTCGTTGGATCCATGGGTGGTGGTATCCTTCTACCCTCATCCTTTCTTTCTCTTTCTTTCCCTTCCACTGCAGCCAAATTGCTCTAAAATAAACTCTGCATATATATATATATGTATACACACACTTATGAACACAGATCATTCAGTGTCATTTCACTCTAATCTGCCTCAAAGGATCTATTAACCAGAACCTGAGTTACCCTTGCCTTCAGGGATGGTTCATAACAACACCTAATAAAGCACACTGGAGCCTGGGGAGAGATACCAGAGGATCTTTTACCAAGCAGCTCATCTTTTGCTGTAGTTAACCGTTAAGAGTGAGATCATCATATTATTTCATTGTGGTGGAAATGAAAGTTCAGGGTATCCATGCTGCATGTTAAATTGGATAGTTACAGTCAGATTTTAGAAACATTAATAGAAGCATATACAAATTTTAAAGCAAACCTGCTTCTGCAGAAGCCAAAATTAAAATGGAATGCTACTCAGCGTTCAACCTTTAAAATTACATGTTAATAGTATTTCTCAGAATCACTGAAGAATGAGTTATAGCTCATGGTCAGGCAGCAGTATTTTACTAATCTATTCCTATCCTGAATTTTCTCATTGAAAATTTAAAGCAAGGAGATGGTAGCGTGATGTAACTTTCAGCTTTCGATGTGTCTCTATGATAGACACTCAGTGGAGGTCAATTCCAAATCAACATTAATTCAGGAAGGATGGAAACAAAGGGGCTGCTAGTCCTTATGGGTGTACTACATCAGTAAGAGGACCATCCTGAAAGTGAATTAATTGGTTTGTTGATAGGATTAACTGCTAACTTGTCTTATCTTTGGTACTTAAAGATTATTTCTTTGGAGGAAAATTGAACAGATTTTATTCTGCTATTGGTAGGGATGCGTTTGAGAGGAACTGCACAAAAGGCAGGGAACTGAGCAGTTCTTTCCTATTCCTGTACTGTAAAGGTGGACTCACAGCTGGGATAACCTGTTCTGCCCTGGCCAGGTGATGGCTCTTTGCTGCTAAGGGTTCCTGTTTGGGTTCTGTCATGTGAAGTGTCTGTCTTTGTGAGGGCTGCCTTCCTTACAGATGAGATACAGGATTTGCTCAGCCTCTTTCCTGCAGCAATACTATCAGTTTACATGTGATCATGTTTGTCAGTACTCAAGATCCTTTTGTTCCCAAAGACGAAGAATCAAATAGCCAAAATCCTGTCGACATACAATAAGCAATCACTCAAGAAGGGTCAGAGAGGAAAATGAATTCCTCTGTGTGGAGGTAGACTCTTAAGGTGATCAGAAATTACAGATTTATCAAAAATCTGTTTTAATATCTGACGGGTTCTGTGAGGTTGAGCCTGTATTTAAAATGTAAACCCATTAGATTAAATGGCCTGGTGGAGATCATGGCATTAAAAAGAAAAACAAATAAAAAGAGAAACAAAAAATAACTCTGGCCAGTAGTGTAAGTAAAAGACCATATATTCGTATTCTTATAAACATCCTCAGAGGCAACTTGCATCAGTAATAGCAAAGCAACAGGTACAGAGTGCTGAAGTGGCACAGACAGGGTATTCAAATACAGACACTATGCTTATATTTAATAAGCACAGCAGGTGAACAATTGGATTTGAAAGGGAAATTAAATGGGCTGACCTAAGAGCAGAGGTATTTATTGTCTAGCTCTGTACTTTCTATTCCATGATTACTGCAAAGCTCTTTTGTAAACCAATATGAAGGAACATATTACTGTGATTGTGCATCAGTTAAGCACTGTAACCACAGTAGGAAACACAAAAACATTTTCAAAAGTCAAATTCAATCAGGTTTTAGCTCCAAGCTTTTATATTCCCTTTTCTTTTAATCTCTTTTCCTGCATGATGCCTGCTGCTTTAAGCCTAACTTTATTTGCATTAATGCTATTTCTAGATGCCTGATAACCCAAGGTACAAAAATTAACAAAGACTAAGAGGGAGACAGAACTCCCATTCTAGCCCCCTCTAAACTAAACCAGAAGTAACCATTTGTCTGGAACCATAAAGAGCCAACTAGTCTCAAATTGCAAGATTAACTCAAAAGCAAATAAGGAACAAAAATCTTCACGAGTGTTACAATTTGTTACTGATTACAGATGAAAAATAGCTTTATGAGTTGAGACCATCAGCATAACCCTGAATACGAATATGAGATGTAGCCAAAGAAAACAATTATGAAGTTTTCCCTACCTGAAGAACAAACTCTAGAAACCAAGGAAATAAAAATACTTAAACTGGGAAAATATGTCAATGTTCTTTTGGAAATACTAGTGAGTAGTTTTGTCTTCTCTCCTGAATAAATGATTTGTAGCATTTAGCCACTGAACATTACACTTTTTACTGCCCCTAATGCAATTGTTAGACACTTCCATGAGAAGCTCCCCAGACATAAGCCCACATTTCAAAAAAGAATGCAAATCATTGAAACCACAAGTAAAATAAAACAGATTATCTAAGTGAGGAACAGAGGATATGAAAGCAGGACAGTGGGTGTCACAGGTAATTATAAAGATGCATCTGGTCCCTAGTTACTTTTGACAAAGCTGGTTTTGTGATTTATGGCAGGTGCTTGTTTATAAACCTATTTCAGCACAGACATACTACAGCACATTCATCATTCTGCCCAGTCTTCATTATTGGATAAATGTCATTTAAACAGAACCTGAATCCAGACTTCTCTTACCTTGACATAAAAATCAGGATCTTCTATTTGCCTGCGTTTATATATTTATTTCCATTGACCTGTGGAGGTTGGGTGTGTTTGACAAAGGTTCTACACTTACCCCACATGGAAAGCAAGTGAAAGTGTGCTGAAGTTCAGGAAAAATTGCTGGCAAGCAGTACTTTTAATATCGATATCCATTTTTGTGCCCTGCGGTTGTGTTTTGTGGAAATGCACAATAAACAACATGCAAGTTTGAACAACTACAATTCTGACAAACAACCAGAAGGGTTTTGCTTGGTTTCGGGAAATTTTTTTGGGGGGGTGGAGGGGTATGGCAGTGGGCAGGAGGGGGTTGAGGTTTTTTTGGCTTTAATGTACTTTTCAAACTGTGAAAGCTTTTCTTATGTGGTACCAGGGAAATCTGCACCTGAGGAATTGCTCCATTACTGTGGCATAGAGTTGTGCAGTCATCTCATGTGAACAGCACAATTTTACTTTCTTAATGTTTATTTCACGGAATATTTCTTGCTGGAATCAAAGCTAAACAAAGAAGTCCAGCAAAACTCAGTTAGAACAGAACCCTTTGTAGATTATACAATAAATACCTGGAGCCCACCTCACTGGGAAAGGTAAAGTTACAGAACACTATGACCTGCTTTTGTAAGTTTGAACTGTCAATAAATAGCTAAACATAGAAAAGTGAAGGTGAAAAATTTAGAAATTGTGCACAACATGAAGTAATTATTGCGGTTTTCAGGAAATTTATGGTAGTAGAGAACATGATTTTTATTATAGTTGTAGGTTTAATGCAGAAACTTTGAGGCAGCATATTTTAATGGAGGGAGGAATGAAAATATAAGGAAATAAAAGTTGAATGTCTAAAACTCAACTGTATCATAGTCTTCCTTCTGCTCAGTACATTAAATCATAAGTCCAAGTAGTTTCCCAACTCTTAACCATTACAGAACTTAAACAACTTATTAGCGGAAAAAAAGATACTAAAGAATATATTTGGAAAAGGACAAACAATAATCCTTTTTGTTACAATTAAATCTTCAGAAATTCCTCATGGTGAAAGCCAAGCCAATATCACAATATTCCTCAAATCCAAGCACCGATTTCAACAAGCAGAATAGAGGTATATTTTTCTCAATGGAAACAAAACATATCCATCTACTATCTGCTATGAGGAAAACCTTCGTCATCAAGTGCACAAAAATCAAAACTTCAGGAGAATATTTAGAAACAGTTATACATTTATAGACCATCCTAGATATGGAATGAACCATATGAATTGTTGTCTGGCTCTAGAGCCATTTTGCTGGAAACTGACAGATTGACAACATGACTACTGGAAACTTATGGAAGATATACAGAAAACCCACAGAAAACATAAAGTAAAAATGAAAGACTGTATTTCATTTTACTTTCAAAGTAGGTCCATGTACTGGACTAATACACAAAAACAACTCACTCCATAAGGCTTAACGTAAAACCTTATTGGCTACAATGAGGTCAGACATTGCAAGATTAATTTTTGATCTAAGTAATTTCTTCAGTTCCTATTAAGGAATGTCCATACAGTTTCAACTGTCACCTTCTTCCTGTAATTTGGTTGCTGAATGCAAGTCAGCTGGAATACTGCTTACCTGTAAATAAAGATGTGTAATAACTTCTTGGTTTAGCAGTACAGCAGAGTTACTTAGAACATTTTTGCATCATGAAATTGCATATTCAGCACATGAATGCACATTTTGTGACACTGATCTAATGACAACCCATGTGTTTCTCAATAATTTCAAGCCTATTTAACATAACATTATTTGGTAGCAGATATGAACAATTAATCCTTTGAGAGTTGTTATTGTTCAACTTACTGTATATGTTCAATGTCTGAAATTTATAGTAAGTCACTATACTTTTGAAAGAACACAAGGCCTACTTTAGCACAGAACCACTGAAAAGACAGTAACTGAAAGAGTATCAAGAAGTCTGGTTGGCCCTTTCCCTGCTCCAACACAGGATTAGAGGTATTTATGTTGTTCCAGACAGAAGCTTATTCTTCCTGCCTGCAATGACCTTTAGTGTTGATGTGAAGTGGCCCCAAGCCAAAATTAGAGTCCTCAGGTCAGGCTATATTGCTTTTCATTAAAGGGAGTCTGTCATCTGGAAAATTATTTCCAATTTCTACTCTAAGAGGGTTTTGTTGTTACTATCATTGCCTGGAACAACATAACCCTTGAGACGGAGAAAACTTTAAAGAAGAAGCTTGAAACAAATCTCTCCTAAGTCCTTTGTGTCTTTACAGAGAAGGTCTCTCCCCTTAAGGTTTCCTTTAATCCAACCACCCAGTCTTTTCCTGAACTGTGCATTCTGAAATTAAACTGAGCAGCATACAACCACTCCATCCTTTTTTCCTCTTCAGAGACAGGCCTCGCAGAGGTATTTCCCATTTTTATGATCCCCTGACAATCCTCCATATGTTCTCAAAAATGACAACTGCAGACCTGAAGTATCCACAGATGAAGTTCATCAGGCTCACCTGATTTAAGAGCAGTTAAGAACTCTGTTTTCTCTTCTTTCCTTCATCAAGATTGAAAGGTTTTTTCATTGTTGGCTTTTTCCCCTTCTACTTTCCTTTGCTCAGTTTACTTTTTGGTAAAGGTTGATGCAAAAAAAAAAAAGTGTTTAGTGCACTAAACACTTTTACTTTCTTAGCATCATCTGTCAACAGCCTTCATTCACTCAGCGGAAGTGCACAGATTGCAAGTTTGAGTTGGCCACTACACATGCTGTGCCAGGGATAGGAGAGTGTCTTCACTTTGTTACACTGCTACCGCCCCTTGGAAGTGCCAGATACTCCAGCCAAATTTTACTGACAAATTGTACATAGCAAGCTGCCTTTGGCATTCCTGGCAGCACTGATTTTTACATTGCTAACTAAAATCGTGTGCCCTCTGCAACATTTCTAAATAAAGAACAGTAGCAAGATGACCTATTTTCTAACATACAGAAATCTCCAGAATGTTTCAGTCAGAATTCTTACCACAAAATCCAGGTACACAACCAATTTAGAGTTATGAAAAGCATTTGTAAATCCTGATTCCCACATTTTTCAGAGACACAATTGTTAAAGTAATGGACAAACGACCACATGAGTAAGAGCTATAGATAGACCTGTGATTACCACTTTATTTGCAATCTCTCTTTTTTTTTTTCCCCTGCTTATTTCACTGGATTTTTAAAATTCTCTTTCTTTTTAGGTCTTGCTGTAGTGGATACTTCTTTAGGGATTTCAGTTTCTAGGTTACAGAAGGAGCACTCCCCTTTCCTTAAGGTCTCATGTCTATTTTTAAACCTAACCTCTTTCCAAATCACATTTTTCACTTTCTGATGTGGAGAAAACCTCCTTTCTTTCAGTTTTAGCAATGAAAAACAGCTCAAAAGAAAATTCCCTCATGTTTTAGTCATATTTCAGTCATCAGCAGTAGTTACCTGCCATCATTGCTATGATGATGGACGTGAAAGGACCTAATATAGTTTGTCCTGCTGTTGCCTATTTAAATTCTTATATAAGGCACTTCAGCATGGATATAGCCTGAATATACCACAGTGAGAAGAATGCTATAATACATTCTTCTGTGAATGGTTTTTGTATAAGAATTCTGGTAGGGATGAGTTTGCTTATTTTCTATGCCCAGAAGACCAGAGAAGGAATTGGGGAGCACTCTGTGGGGATTGGGACCGTGTTGTGAAGGAACAGTTACGAGGTGTTTAATCCTGGAAGGGTATGGCCCTGTATTTCTGTGATTTCTGCTTGGCAGTGCAAGGGGCCTCAGCATGCCCACATTCCAAACAAACTGCCCAGAACAAAGGACACCACACATGAGGGATGGGGTGAGGAGTATTAAGCCAGATGGTCTCAAACCTTTCTGATAAATTGCATGAATTGTGAATTGGAAAGATGTCTATTTTAAAATATTCAGGAATCCTTTCAGAAATATTCCCATTGATATAACCAATCAGAAACAGAGAACTATAGGCAGAGTTTACAAACGGGAACCAAAAAACTCTTAACAACCCAGCAGTTCATTTATCTGCTTGAGAACCCGACACCCACCAGGAATCAAAACTTTCCCCATTCAGCATGTTGGGCATGAGAGGAAAAGGCGCAGTCAGGGAATCTGACAGATAAAATGAAACCGAAAAAATGAAGTGAAGGCAGAAAACAAAACCTACTACAGCACATGGGCAAAAGTTATTGGCAGGTCCGTAATGAGACTTTGTACCAACCTCTCCCCCAGGGACTGGATGCTCAGAAACACTTAGATAATTCACACAACTGTTTATTAAGCAAGACTGGATGAACAGTTCAGATATCTTTATTTTTTTTCTCTTGATAACTTTGGACATCCTACATGGCTCTCATTTTAGTTATGGGGTTTATGCGGCAATATTACTTTCAGTTCAAGAGGTGTTTAGTTCACATTTAAGCTATGATAAATACAGGTTCGTTGTCCTTTTTTTTTTGCCACCTTTACTTTGAGGTGTTAACTGTCCTTTGTATCTATCAGGTTCTTTATTTTAACAATCTGCTCTCTGGTATTAACCCAAGAGAGCAGTTGTTAAGGTGATGGACAAAAGTATCAACTACTTGGTGTAATACAGCTTATCCTTTGTCCTGGTCTTTCTAATTTTTAGATCACAATGACTGAGCAACTAGTTAAATCTATAATTTATCTGCCTTATAGATTCAAGTTTATCCTTTTAAGATTGCCCAAAAGAGGATGGATACTTCTATGCAGAAATAACAGAAAGTATCAATTACATTTGTGAAATATACATTTGTAAAATTGCAAACTGAAGTGTACAAATCGGAGTAAATGTGCTGAATATATAACGTATTAGAATACACTACCAGAGCTTGACATACACTGGCTTTCACAGACGTTACTAAAACCTCTCACACCTCTGCAACATAGCCATCACCTTCATTACAAGACCCAAACTGCTTATAAACCTTCAAGGGGAATGGATATATCGACTCTCAATCTCAGATACTAGTTTGTACAGAAAACAGGTTTCTGGTGTAACTTTAATCTCAGAAGTGAATAAAAGTTATATTAACAGATGGATTGAATCAGGAGATAAAAAGAACATTATTAATTTCAGATCTGTTTAAGCACAAAGATTTGTTTACCAAGGCTTACAGGAAATGCTGTTTGTAAAATATCTCTAGATACTTGTAGAAGGTTGTTTCTCTTCACCCCTCCCCACCCCACAAAAAAAAACCGCCCAAACTTGTGGAAATTAAAATTTGAATCCTCAGCTGCTTTGTTCATACTTTAAGGTTTTTATGAGTAATAATTTGCAAAAATATAATTACCTGTTAAAAAAAAGCAGAGAGAATTTAGACAATTCTAACTGCAGGAATGCTATAAAAATTCTGTAAGAAAAGTACTTAGTAGTCAGAATACCTCAAGTCTTTTATATTTTTATTTAATGATCCAAAGACAGTGCGAAGACCTGATGCTGTCCAGTCTCCAGATATCCCAGTTATCCACCCTAGCCATACCAGTAAGGTCCCAACCAGCTCATACCCTGTCCTAGCAAGCAGGACACGCCTGCACTGTGCATTTTGTGAGGCAAAACTCCCAGCTTTTCTGAAGGGACTTGTGCCACATCCTGCTCTGAGGCTTCTCCGTGACCCATAGGTAGGGGCAGTGGTAAGGGAAAAGCTGCAGCTGGCAAGATAAAAAGCCCTGTTCATTTCAGCACTGCCCTTCTGGTCCAAAGGAGGTGGGAGGACAGATGCGAATGAGGAAAGCAGCAACTAAACCATTAGAAGTCTTTTCCCTAGAACAAGCTGTCACCATCTCTTCTCTTGTTTGTAGAGATTTACTATTGAGACCTATCATAAAAATTAGCTTAAAATGTTAATGGAACTAAAATTGGAAGATAATCTCTGTTGGCAACACCAATTCCTACCAGCCTCAACGGCAATCAACAACTGAGGATCAAACTGCTTTGGAGAAACAGACATCTGATAAAAAAAATTAATTTATTTTGAAAATTAGGCTGAATGAACATTGTGAACTTCAGAACACAGTCAAAACCCTGACTCCTTTAACAAGCTATCCTGGATGCACAACCTTAGAATTCAAATGGATATGCCTATAACGGAGGGCCAAGGGGAGGAGCCAGCTGATAGAAATCTGAATAAAATGTTCTGTATCTCAACACATCTTATGGCAACAGTGGGTACTTAAATGTGTATGTTACTGAGGAAAACCTTCTATATTTTGTAAGCCATAGCTTGTAACCAGGTGTTTGAAAGCTGCATGCATTAGCTGGTTTGCCTGCAAGCCTGAGAGAAATTAACTGACCATGCAAACAGTGCTACAATGCCTCATGTGCTTCCCTTACAGTAAATTCTTAGAAAATATAGCAAGCTCTCTTCATCTAAGCTTAGCCTCAAAGGCTTCAATAAATGTGACTGCATGGCATCTTAAATAGCCTATTAACAGGAGTGGAATATCAGAGAAACCCTTCATGCCAAACAGTCTCTGTGACATGCAACAATGCCATGCACATGTTCAGAATACTCATCTATCATTATCATAAACAGCTTCAGGAAAAAAGGCAAGCAAGGTGGTAGGGTGAAACCTGCTTATTCCAAGCAGCTACACAGAAAACCTGCCTCAAGTAACACATTTCATGGAAAACATCAGCCATGATGATGTTTTCAGAGGACAGAGCAGAGGACAGAATTTGTAAGAAATGCAGTTCATGCATGTATACAAGTATTTTACTTGGACTGATAATCAACGTAATCTAAGATATTGCTCCAAACTAGCTGTCTACATTACTGTTCTACAAGCAATCATAATAAAATAAGATAATCTTAACTATTCTTGAGCTGCCAGAGAGCTCTCTAATTGCTCTATTTAAATTGTTCCATTTCAATTAAATTGAGGAGAAAAAAAAGTAATAGAATTAAGTGCTTCACTATTTACAGTCCTTGAGTGAATACAATTTACGTAATCTGTGTAGGATCACAGTAAGGTTCACAGTAAGAAACCACCGTGATTAAATCATTAAATCATATCTAGGAAGAGAGAACATTCCCATTGATATCGAAAGCCTTGATGATATTTTAAAACAATTAGAATCATCAAGTGCTTTTATGAATAGCAAGAATTGTGAAGGCAGAAAAGGTTTTGAAAATTGGGGCATTCACACTATTTTTACCCTAGTACATTTCACTTTCTCTTTGGTTCATTATCACTGATACAATTTGCATTCACTTTCAGTCATTAAATAGTAGTTCAGCTCCCCAGTGTTTCAAGCCCTGGTCATTGATGTGAATTCATACAACCTATTCCCTCTGCCCCTCCTATCTTTTCCTCAAAGAGAGCACCCTTTTCAATAAACGACTCTCAAATTGCTGTTAGGATAGTAATTTCTAATTTCCATGGTTACATTTCCCAAAAGAGCTGCTGCTGCTGCTAAGAAAAACACATTGGAGAATCAGAGAATTGGAATAGTATGGCTGGCTCTGAACTTTCAGATAGGGAGAAGAGGGGTGAAGGTGTTGGTTGGGATTTTTTTTTTTTTTTTGTTCTCTTTTTAGTAGCTTGGTAGATCAAACCCAAGGCCAGTAAATACATCCATCCATGGATCTTGCAGCACAGATCTTGAAGATAATGACTTATTATTTTTTTGTTTCAACTGTTTTGGAACTATTAGAATACATGGAAAAGTGGAAGTTTATCAATAACCAAATTGGACCAAATTGTCCATCATCTTGCCAATACAAAAGTATTGCTGTGAGATCAGGTTGTGATGTTACACTGTAAATAAGAACAGCTACAGCTACAAGATCATGGGCATCTCACAGGGGCGAGGTTATAAAGCAACTTACAGAGTTGTTACTTTCACAGGATGTATTTTATAACACATTAGCATGTTGGACAGGTGACACACATTTTAATTCAGACTTTGAAATTTTTTTTCAAATCAGAGGTGCACAATTATTCACACCAAAGATAAAAGTACAAAGTTATTTTGTATAGAGATTTGTGGTTGTCTCACTTTCCTTATAATCTTAAATCAATCCTGCAAAAGTCTAATTTAACTTTGAGCTTTACTTTTACATTTGAAGTTGGGCAGCTGACGCTATTGGTCAGCCAGAAGATAAAATGAGATATTGTTTAAGCTGCCCTTGTAAAAGATCAGACTGACTTCAGGTTTGCCACAAATATTATGCGGCTCAATATGATGTGTCACATTAAAAATTGCAACATTATTTCAGATGTGCTTGTTGACACAATACACAAAAAGCTCCTTTGAAGCATCCATTGGTTTATTTGGAAATCCTTCCTAGTTCATGGATCATCGACCTGAAAGACAGGTTTATCAGAGAAATACTGATTTTCCCCAGTGGCATAAAAGCACTGCTGTGGTTTTAGAGGTTCTCTTTAGTCTTCTCGACAAATTCATGAGGCTTGAAGTTCTAGCCATTAATAAATAAAAACCTAAGAACAGTGGCACTCAGGATTTTTTTTTTCCTTAGCAGAGAAGAATGTTTTTGTGATTATATACAATAAACCTATTTTAAAACTAATGCTTCACAGACATTCTGTAAAAAATGCCAATAAGGAAATATTTTATTGATGATTTAATTTTCTTTCCAGCATAGCTGAAAATTTCACATCTCCATCTTCATTAGGACTGATATATCTATTAGTGTGAATTAAATCTGATCAGCATTTCATTTTTCTTAGCAGGAAAGGATTAAGGAAATTATGAAAACTTTTTAAATTATGGCACTGCCTTTTTAAAAAATGGACAGAGAAGTAGCTGGTAATATTGCTGTCATTTAAAAACCCCACTGTCTACACAATGTGATTGTGAACTTTGTAAAAGAGATCAAATAAGCACCATATCTCTTCTTTTCCTTTGCTTCTACTTTGTGTGCCAAAAGTAGATTTATAAATCATTGATACATTTTGCAGTCAGGTCCCCTGGCTTCTGTTTCCCCCTTGTCCTTGTGTTTTTTCTGTGACAGTCACTGTTCTGGCTTGGTGCTTACACTGCTCATCCCTGTCTTCAGTACATTCCTCATTAAGTCGCACTAAACTGGCTTCATGCTGAACTGCACCTTGGCCAGCTACAGAGTTTAGAAGCTTAACTATGGATAATTCTCTGAAGTCCAAGTGTCAGGACCTCAGCACACATTTTCTGTGTTTATCTGCTTTTTGGAACAAGCCCAGTGAGTTCATTAAGACCGGCAAAAATAAAAACACAACTGTCTTGTAACTTTGGCAAGTGTCAGCCAGCTTAAGAGCTGAAAAAGTCTTGTCCCTTTGATCACCTCCAACAATAAACTTTCCTCATAATAGTGTGGTTTTTTCAAAGAAAAAAAAAAGAAAAAAAGGAGGTTTGCACTCCATTGTAAATATTTCCTTTAGAGCAAGAAACTAGCTAGAATGTTCAAAGCATTTGTCTTTCAAGGAGAGTTTCACAGAGACAGATCTAGGTGGAAAAACACATTAATGGCAATAGAATAACTGCAAATATTGGGAGAAAGAGGAGTATTTTTGATACAGTTTTGTGAATTTTTTCCTAAATCTCTTTCTTTAGGAGAAACTGGCTATATTAATGAGGACTAGTGCTTCTGGTACAAGTCTGCAGTATGAAATGATTAAAGCCTTAGTAGGTTCCACGCAGCAGGTAAACAGATGAGACCTCTGAGCATTTCCATAGCTTCTTAAATGAAATCAATGCACGTGAAAAGGTACCCCAAAATCTTTGCACTGACATACATGTTACATAGAGTTTGAAGCACTCATTTTCAAATGTATTGATGATTTCGTTATCACTTATACATTCATATTAATGCAGAAAAATAGTTTCCACCTTTTACTATCAACTACTGCAATTTCGAACTCTCGGCTTCTCGAAACAATATAAGATAAAAACTTCAGAACAAAAAAGTAAAATAGACTTAAGCATTTAATTATTTTGCCATAATCTCTTTGTCCTACACATTTATGTCTTAAAAAACATTAATGATTTTGTAAATATAGCTATTACTAACCTAATAAAAATGCTGTGCCAAATGGAAAATAAAGCCTGCATAAAAATGTAGATGGGTACTCAGGAGAGAAGATACTCATCGATCTCCCAAAAATATGCTTGCTTGTATAAAACACAGCAGTTAACTGTGCTTTATATGATTCATAAGAGACTGTGTGGCCATGAAAATAACGCTTGCAAATGATGCTTTTAGGGAACAGTTGAAGGTATAATGGTTCCTGCTAGTTTAGAGGATGGTAAAACAAATATTATCATATTCTCCACATTTGTCATAGGGACACCTTGAAAGTTAATCCAAATTAACAAGGGGTATAAATTTAAACTGCATTCACTAAACAGTATTAAATCTTGATATTGACACTCTAAGGATTAGAAATATGGTCATGTTACTGCAGCTTAACAAGCTAAGCCCTAGTAACAAGCTTTGTATGTACTTATGCATTATGAAATGGAAGATGAATACATTTAAACCTCCTAGGTGAATATACTAAATATCTCACTTGCTGTGTACTAACAGCTTGTGCACAAATACATACTGCAGTTAAACTTATGCCTAGGAACTAATTAGTAAATGCCTATCTACGAAAATTTAGACCCACTCTGATCATTGCAATTAACTTTTTTCATATGTAGCCTCTAGAATATATTTCAGGTGTGAGGATTCCAAAGACTTAACTTCATAGTCTTTACCCCAAAATTTCTTTCATCTGCAAAATTAATGTTCTTCTCTCATTAATAATGAGAGGACATGAAATGGCCAGACAACCTCACCACCTCTGCTTTCCAGCATCTACATCTTGCTGGTCCTTGAGTCTATTGGTCTCAGGACCAGCATCTCCTGGTGAAAAGACGTGTGGAGTTACCCAGTGCCTAATTCAATTGATTCTTGAATAGTTTTGAATAGTTCATCATTACCTAACATTGTTTCTTGTAATGCAAGCTGCCTTATAATGGGATACCTAAATCTTTAACAGACCAAAAAAGAAAGAATAGCATAATGATTAGCAGTAGAACGTGCAATCAGTTCTGAGCAAATCTATTTTTAAAAATGATTTCACGTACAATATCTCGTAAATGCAATGAAAAGTGAACAAACTGGCACTGTGAACCAAGAACTATATTTCACTTACTGCAAATCTCAGTCATTAGTGGGGAAAAAAATAATGCGTTATGGTTGAACACACAGCTAAAATAAATCTAATCAATGCTTCATAGGTATTTAGGATCCTGACTCCTTTCTTTAAAAGCAATGGGCTATTTTCATTAAGACACATATTTAGAGGAAAGGATATGACTTTTTAAAACGTCTCAGGTTTAGTTTTAGGCATACAAAGTTCTAAACCTCACAAGAAAAAAAATCTGTTCTAAGTGACTCATTTGGTTTGTACTGGTTTGTGCTGGTAGCTCTAAACCTTCCTAAGCCTTTTAGTTGAAAATGGGGGGAACTGGGCAGATCACAAAATTAAGCTCTTTCCTGAAAATCAGTTCAGACAGGTGCACTATGCACGCTCTGAGAAAAAGAGCTGAACAACCTCCCAGTAGTTCAGCTGGATCCAAGGATCACCCCCATATTCAGAGACTCCATAAGCAATGATAACTCAGGTTTTATGAAGCCTCCGAGCAGATCCAGATGCTGCAGACTGATGGGCATTCTCTTACCTCAAAGTTTTTCACCTTTTATTCTTTTGAGGCTAGAGAAGCTTCTCAGACCTAAATATGCCCTGTGGCCTTGTTGAGGACTAAGGTGTTCACTATTCTCCACCAGGCTACCAGAGATAAAGTTCTGCAATAAGATTAATTTATTGATTACTTCTCCTTACATAGTAACACACTGTCCATGGAGGAAACAGAAGACACTTCTCTTTTTAGTTGAATTTACCCTGGAGGATCTCACTTTCATAGACACACTAAAACCAATCACTTCAAATGCCATTATTTGGAAAGAGCAACATCTCCTATTTGAATGTAAGATGTTTAACCTAAAGAAATAGGTTTCATTTCAAAGGCTTTATAATCCATGCTATTACTATATTAGTTAAGTCAAAACCTATGTAGAGCTAATATTATTTGTGTTCTGAATTATTACATCTGCTTTAATTTAATCCCACACCTTGGCTAAAGAGCACGTGTATGACAAACCAGACAGATTACGTAACAGATTCCTACAAAGCATCCTGGTCATACGAAGTTACCCAGGCCATTATTTAGGGATTTGGAATGCTTTTCAAAAAAGTCTTTTGTAACCTTCCCACTCTTGATTGTTCCTTGAAAAAAATTAAGAATTCATTGAGTGAAAAATAAAAAAAAATACAAAATTCAGTATGTTTTTCCAATTGTGTATTTTAACCGGAAAAGAGATACCCAATACAAAGGCATTAGTAAATTTCTCTCATGAGCCTGTTTATTTATTTAGTTAATCATAATCAAAAACTTCTAAGTGTAATAATTGCTCTGGAGCATTTTGGATATTATACAAGTAATCATTTAATCCTAAAGCAATATATGTGCTCCCTAACTAAATAACTTGCCTCTGCTGACAAAAAAAGAATGTGGAAGGACCACTGATCATTCATTCATTCAAGTCAAAAATGACACCACCAGAGGAGGCTTAAGGTGGTAGGTAAAAGGAAAACCAAACAAGTGTTCGTATTAACAGGAGTTTTTCATTCCACATATAAACCTGTGTTTTTTCTAGATCAAAAGTAAAGGTCACTGGAACACTATTTTCCAACTGCCAAAATAATTTTTTCTCTTCTGATTTCCCTATGGAGTGACTGCACAGGTATATGTGTGTGCAGGTACTAATATACACATGTGAAGAGCTGTCCTTCCAACTGCATATTATATTCTAAGTCCAGACTTCAGTGGACTACTTATTTTTTTAAAAGCCTTTCACAGAATATCCCTAAGATATAATGACATGTACTCTATTGAAACTCTTCAGTGTGTTGTGAAAAGAACATCTACACCCATGTAAACATACATCAGTGACCCTTTCTCACTACCAGTTCTCTTCACGTATATTAAAAAAAGCACATTCACCCTGGTGTAGAGTCCTCCATTAGTAGTTACACATTAATAAAATTTAAGCTTTACTTGGTTTCTTAAAGTGTCACAGTTTCTCCAATAATTAAATTATTTTATAATGCCTGCAATGTAATTTTATTAACCTTTAAAATTAGTCAGCTTCAAAAGACAACCCCTTTTGCATAGGTTTTCTTAAATTTTGAATTACTATCTAATTATAAGATTTTGTGCTTTTTGATATTAAAGTACTAAAATAGTTAAGCAGAAGAATCCTAAGGAAAGTAATATCCATCTCTCTCACACAGAAAGCATATCAGATCATGAAATTAATATTCTGTGCTTAAGAAAAAAAACAAAACAACTTGAGTAGAAATGGGAACCACTAGCTGAACCATTGTTAAAGAACTATGGAACCAATTTTAAAGTGTTTTAAATTTTCTGAACAGCCAGTAATCCTGCTCCATACATAAATAAAGATGGGGTTTGTATACTCCACCCTTCAGGGAATCTACTTTTCTAACTCAGTTTTATCAAATAATGAGGTTAGTTACAATAGATTCAATTGAAGCCTCAAAATGCTTAGCAATTTGCTTGTCTGAACATTGAGATCATTTCTTCAAAAGGCTAAAAATTAAAACTGTAGGAAGTCAGAGCAAAAGTAATTCTCAAAATGCAGTAGCTTAGCAGAAAATACTAAAAGAAATGAAATTTATAGTTTGAATCGTGCTTGGCCTGCAGATAAGAAGCCTGAATTCCACTGGAAATAAGCAGTAGACTAGATATGGTCTGAGAAGAAATTAAAGTGAAATATCACCAAAGTGAAAGGAAAGGAGTCCACAAGGACAGACACAATACAGTACAGAAGAGGGGTCAAACCATACTGCAAAGGCAGGAATGAAAGATCAAGTGTTAAAACAGCATGGACAGCAAAACACATACTGCTGCTTTGTACAGGGCAGAACCCTGGACAGAAGCGCTATTTTGTGAAATTTTAGCAGTAATGGGTTTACTGATGAAAGAAAAGTAATAAAGAAGGCAAACGCTTTCACCTGGAGGCCTTAACTAAGGATGGCTTTAAGCTGTGAGGAGGCTATTGCAAAGTGCAACATCCAACACAGCAAAGGATTGCTGTATTCAGCTGAGGTTGCTGTTCTTCACAGGGTTGTAGGGCAACACCAGTTTAGAACTCCCAAAGGTCAAATCTCCATCAATAACAAACAACAGCTGCTCTGGAACAACACGTATGGAAAAACAGGTTTGCTGACCCCTCCAATCAAAGTAACCAAACCAAACCCAGCATTCTGTGGCTCTTTTCCATCACCACCACTCCCTGCACACACAGAAAATGATGGACCCTGAGCCTGACACTGTCCACCACCTCTCAATAAACTGGACCAACACTGAAGTAATTGCAGACCTAAATCCTGTCTACCCGACAAACTGTAAGCCTCCAGCAGTCTCTCCGTAGTCACGAAGTAGCCTCACTACAAACAATCCTCCAAATATAAACATTTACAGATTAAGAATTAATAACCAGTCTAATAAATATTTTCAAATTATTCAGAGAAAAGAACCTTGTCATTCCACCTAACAAATGGATTTCCTATAGCAAATATAACCAAATGGATCTTCACAGCGGGCATAAATCATTACATTTCCATTAACTTTAATGGAGAAACTTCAACTTCCATTACTGGGATCAAATATAGTTAATATACTTGTCATGCATGATACGTCTCCTGTACACCTTTCAGGTAAAAATATTCAGCCCAGACTTTATGTAAAAACATTAAAAAATCCAAGTCTGCAATTATGAAATCAAAAAGTAACATTGCAAAGAAGACATAGAAGAAAATATGAATCACTTTAAAAACAGAAAAAATTTTATAATGTAACATGTAATTAATAGGTGTCAAATTTACGATGTAACAAGCAGCAAAAGAGTAGGAAACATATGGCAAGTTCTTCTTTGATAGATGACAACAAAGAAAAGAGTTACGTCTGAGCCTCTTTTCCCTCTGCTCTCATCTTCCCTCATCCAAGGTAAGACTTGACTCGCTTGTCTTTAATTACCATGATGCCAGATGAAAAAATCCTCCAGACAAGAACAGAGCAAAAGGCAAAGGCAGCAAAACTGTCAAAGTGGCAGCAGTGCCCCCAGAAGAGAGGAGAAGCTCCCCAGAAAAGGCTGCGTGAGCCGTGACTCACCCTGTGGGAGATGAGCCGCCACCTCAGGATGCTTGCGACACGAACAAAGCACTGTGTCCCCGCTGGCTCCAGGAAAGTACCCTGAGGAATAAACAAAACAAACCCAAAGAATAAGGTCATGCTAAATTAAACTTTCTTCTTTGCGTTAAAACAAACCAGTGCTGTAAATGCCTTTGCTGTTACTGATCAGAGCAGTGTAAAGTTTCTCTGCACACAAAGTGGAGAAAATACCTTGTTTTTGTTTCTCACTTCCTTTCCTGCATTTTTCATCTTGCTTTTAACTTTGACAAGACCTTAAGACCATATTTTAAGAAGACTTAGAAGATGCAGGAGCGGTGAACTTCTGTCAGGGCTCAGCGCAAGACACACTGAGGGGGGGAGCAGCGCCATGGCGTGGGGGCAAGGATCTGCCCCAATGCACCCGGGCAAGGCAGCAGGGCCCACAGGGCAGCTCAGAGTGCCATCCACAGGCACTTCCATGGAGCTGGCTGAGGCTGGGCTGTGCCCTGGCTGCTGGGATCAGGATCAGACCCTGCCTGGGGCACTGGAGACAGCCACAGCCGGGATGGCCAGGTAGGGCCATGGGGACAGGGCGTGAGGGGACGAGGACAGCGGCAGAGCTGCGGCCTAGCCAGAGCTGGCTCTGCAACCTGGGGCTGCTTCAAAGGCGTGAGGGGCGGCAGCACCTATTCCTGTGGAACCAGAGAACACCTACACCAGCCCACAAAAGCCATACACACTCAGCAAGAACCTGAGGAGCATCGTGAACAAGCTGACCTAAAGCAGCACTGCCACGGTCCCAGCCCTGCAATCCCAGGGCTGCCAGGCTCCCCAAAGCCCGGGGTCCCAGCCAGCAAAGTCCCATCACAAATTGACCCCTCATCTAAGCTCCACAGAGGCGGTGGATTGTGCCAAAAAAGTTTTTGACAACGTTTTCTGAAAACACATATTTGTAAATTTGTAAGCATAAAGAAAGAATGCAGGAGGAAAAAACTCACAATTTTTTAGAAGCTGACTTCCATTTTATAAGAGGAACAGATGTTTTATTGTAATTAAAGCTCATCTTTTTTGTACAAGGTGACTCTTGAAGCACATCTATACTCCAAGTAAACAAGTTTACTGTATTGCTTTCATATGATGTTGATGATCCACAGTTTTCCTGTAAACCTAACTTATACTCAAAGAATTGCTTTATATAAAAAAAAAATATCTCTACTTCAGCTCATATGGCTTTTCATTCTATTGCTTCCACTCCCCACTAGGCCCTAAATAATTACTTTTACTTAGTCTGTCTTCAATATTTATGGAAACTTCCTCCCTATAATATAAAAATGAAGCATAGACATCTGAGATTAGTAACCAAATGAACCCAATGTTGAGTTGATTAAAACCTTCTTAGCAGCAGTGTACCACATTGTCACACTCATATAAGCAATTTTACATAGTTAGAACTATCCAATTACTTTCTCAAATATATTAGTAAAGCGTTGTAAACAGTGCAATGTGCTAGTTTAAACAGCACACAGTAAAATATGTATACAGTTAGGTAAATCACTGTGCCAAGCCTGGTTCTTTCCTCGCAATTATTGTGTCAAAGTCAGCTTGAGGTCAAGTCCACGTGGCAGCTGTAGGATGTTTGCAAGGGGGAATCCTCTGGGTCACATCAGTGAATACAGATGCAGTGCAAGAAAGAAACAATCAATGTCATCTCCCAGGGCAACTTCTCTGTCCACGAGAGAATTTACCAAGTAAAACATGGTGCATGTTTCCGAAACTTGGTTATCTTGGGATTTATTTCCTCGAGGGTCCAAATTTTCTATCATCTTTCTAAAATTATATTCTTTTATCCAGATTTTAGATTAACATAACGATTTCTGTGCAGACAAAACCAACAAAATTAAGGTAACAGCACTTTTAGCATGGATCATGGACTACTGGCAAACTAGCAAAACTTGTCAGGCAAGTGATAAACAATCACATCTGTAGACTGAATGTAACTTCCTAACCTGTACAGCAAGATAAAGGTGCCATTATGGTAAAACTTGTGTGCAAACCAGGAGGAAAAGGAGGCTGCTAGGTTACTCCTCACCAAAACTACCAGAGGATCCCACAAACCTACATGTTTCTGGAGCAGTGGCTTGTTGATGTAGTACTTTTCCCCAGCTTAGGAGAGCCCTGATTATAGGCAATTTTCTGTAAACAGTGTCAATCTGTTGATTAAAACCTATGTGTCAGAGAAAGTAAAAACTTGACTGTGAATGTGTGAATGATTCATTATCCAGATGAAAGGAAAGCTGCGCTTGACTGGGTACAAACATCACCAACTTGTTTTCTTTCAGTTTTATGACTATCTGCCATTTTATTTTAGCAAGAATAGCATAACAAAAAGGGCTGGTATTCTTTCTTTCTTCCCTTTCATTTTCAGCTGGAAGATGCTGTACATGGCTGACAGTTTTCAAATGAAGCATTTGTCATGTTTAAGTCAGAGTAACATCAAAGTCAGAACCCAACTCGCTTTTGTGATAACAGGAAAGTCTCCATCGACTTTTTCTGTTGGAATAGGAATGCAACTCACTTTATCTGGAAGAAATAATGCAACAGACAATTGCCCTCCAAAAGTCTGGATCTTCAAACTTTCCTTCTGTTTCTGTATTAGTTGTCAGTCTGAATTTTATACATCTGAAATTATTTAAATGCTAAAAGACCAAAAATACATGTTAAATCATAAGTGTTCAAGTCAATCCTCTCTTGCGTGCCTCAGCCTTCTTTTATATCATGGACACTGGCTTGATGTAGCAGCCTTTAGGAGAGCAAGGATTTTGCTTTGGCTTCAGTGAATGCTGAGAATGCTCAGACCAGTGCTTCTGCAACTAAAGTGATTTCAAGTGGTTTTACTAATGAATTCTTAATCTAGTTTAGTGGAAATGTGCATTAAAAATAATACTAAGTTCTGGGATTAACATTTCAGAAAGAAATAAAGGAAATGTTTGAGTTCAGAGTAGAGTAATAAAGGTGACCAACATTTTTACTTATAATGAAATATTAAAAGAACTAGTGAATATGGAGCTGCACTGAGCAATAATTTAGGGGTTATAATGGTAGTGTAACTTTTCAATAGCAGTCCTCAGAGAGTATAAGATAGAAAGGAGGTCAATGAAGAATTTAAATCAGCTGGATCTTGTAGTAATGAGAAAAATTCAAGTAAAAGAAATTTGGAGAGCATGCTGGGGGGAAAAAAAAGCCAGAGTGGTCTCATTTGTGCAACAATCTCCTAGTGGAAGGAAGGGAAGAGTGATAAAAACCCCACAGCAATGAAGCTTTTAAAAGTAGATCTGAAAATAAAGTATAATGAAAAATGCTCTCTGAATGACATTATCAATATATTAAGTCACATCTGTACCTATGTTTCACTGCTGAATACTTAGCTCTATTGTTATTTTAATACTATTAGTCAATGGTGTATCATAATGATTTATGTTGTGGTGACATTTTTGAAAACAGACCTTTTACATGTATCTCTGGGAATAATACCCACTAAAATATTTACAATTTGCAACCTAACATAAACAGACACAATTTAAAAATAAGCCTGCTATTAAAAAGTAGTGTATAGATTTTAAAAAGATTATTTTACAGTTTAAACTCCAGACTAATTTTCTTACACTCTCAAAATATCTAATTCTTCAACTGCAAAGGCAAGTGAGGAAAAGTTATGCAAATAGAAGAGTAAGTTGCTGTATTTCTTAAGAGAACAAAAATTATAACTACTTCTATGTTGGCCATTTTGTTATCAGCAATTGAGCAAGCACATTTTATTTATAGTTATTCTGATCAACCCCTAGATAACTGCTTTTAGTTCAGTGAGCTGTTCTGGAAGCTATGGAATAATCTCTTAAAGTCTTATGCATTCTAATTCCACATTTATATAAGTAGTATAATGAATGCTGTAGACTGACATACAATAGCAACTGCTGGCCACAATTTTCAGTAGTCAAGATGCACTATAGAGAGGTGGGCCCCAGCTGGAAGTGTTTTACAGGTAACTGCTTATTATGAGTCCTCATTAATGCTAAACTGGAATGGTATCCTTATGGAAACTTGTAAAAACTATTTTAAAATAATTGAATTCAAAGTTATGGGGCACTTAAACTGTTCTCTAGAAACCAGTGAGCAAGACTACAAGGAAGGATAAAGATTAAACAAGCAGCTTTTTGCTGCCTTACAAAGCCATCCCCTCTGAACTGGCTAGATCCACTTGAGAATGCTTTTAGCTTGATAACTGCAAATTGCCAATAATTGCACTAATGCCACCATTTACCATAAGGAAAATGGATTCAAATGTTTCAAATGGATGACTCAATGCTTAACACTAAACACCTTTCAAACTGCATTTCACATATGTGTGTTAGAATAAAGAAATGTGACAATTCTATTAGTATTATTAAAATTTAAATCTTAGAAGTTAATAGCTATGGTAGATGTATGCTTTTTTTATTTTACTCTTCTACAAATGATGTTATGAAGACTAATGAAATTAAAAGGATTTGAGCTATCAACTTGAAACTTTATTTGAAAGTTAATCTTTTCCAGATTCTGATTCTCTTTGCTTAATTACAGATAAAATAGAGACTGTCTGTTAACAACTCCCAGTTATAGCAGAAGGTCTTACACAGGTCTCAAACACAGAAAAGTAATAACTCTAATCAAGTTCTTTTCTTCTTGTTAAAGAGGTCAATAACATTTTTTGTCTGATGAGGACACAAACCTACAAAGATGCCAAAGCAAATTCTGTCTTTCAAAAAGAAAAAAGTTTTATAGAACCAAAGTTTTGTGTTTCTTCACGAGTGTCTGTAGAAGGTCTACCAGTGAGGAAAACGTTTATTGTTTATTTCTATGAATTTTGATTTTGAAAAAGAGTCTTACATTGTCATGAAATAATACATTTTCTATGTGACTGGATGTCAAGTCACATAATAAAAAGAACATTCTGAAGTAGTACCCCTGCTTAGTTTATGTGTGCTGTGATTCGGGAAGGGCAAGAGACAAAGAGAATACCCAGAAGTAGGGAGATTGGTACTGAAATGCACACTGAATAGCAATTCCTTTTTTTATCGTT
This sequence comes from Ptilonorhynchus violaceus, assembly GCA_013397565.1. Taxonomy (NCBI): domain Eukaryota; kingdom Metazoa; phylum Chordata; class Aves; order Passeriformes; family Ptilonorhynchidae; genus Ptilonorhynchus; species Ptilonorhynchus violaceus. The sequence goes on from VZRJ01006844.1 coordinate 1,165,460, forward strand.
ACTTTAGCACATTGAGTGGGTATCAGAGACCAGCACATGCTCTGCAATTTAGTGTTTGTCTGTATAATAATGGCCCCTGTGGTCAGCAGCTTCACTGCTGGATCATAATAATGGATGGGGTCTAAGAATCATCCCTTATCCGCCACCCAAATGGCAATTACAGCCATTTCCTCACTGGAAACTGCAATCTCTTCTTTATTTGGCACTAAAATTATTAGCTCTTTTAAAGAGTTGTAACACGGATTAATCAATACAAAAGCTGTTTATATAGTCCTGATAATGATCCATTATCCCTTAATCTGATTCTTGAACTTCCTCAGGGTATGAAGGCATTTTTTTTTCTTTTCAAATAATATCATATCTTTAGTAATGGCACATGGAAAAACCTAAGTAGGCAGTCTCCCCAAGCTATATTACCTAAATCATTTTGTCTTTCAAGACAAGATTCATTTACAGAAAATAATTATACTCAGGAAAGGGAAGTAATAATGCAATAATGTATCTACCTAATACAAACAAGTTTAAAATTAAGTCTGACCTAAGTGTTTGCTGAAATGCTGGAATTAAAAAAAAAAGTCCGTTTGGACATGATAAATCCTATCATCTACTAACATGCCCAAAATAGCATGGGGAGTGTTAGAATCTATTCCTAGACATGACTGTGTACTACATGGATTGCAATCAGTACCATAGAAGTACTCTGTGATAACTTGAAAATGATGGTTTGTCACTTTGAGTATTAAAGACAACTCTTGGCACAGCTTGGCTTTTGAGTTCAACTTGATGTTTTATCTTTGCAATTCTGTGATTAATAGTGTCATATGAATTAATAAAACAAAAACAAACTGAAGAACCACACCCAAGCCCTCAACACAGCATGGGAGGAAGAAAAATGTGATTAACGAAGTACCTACGTGACAGGAATATGATATGGAAGTGACCTGAGCAGTGAGTTCTTGAAGAGGTGCACTGAGCATCTGCAGTTTGGATATCTAGGGATGGCTGAGGAAAGCAAAACAAACCAACCAACCGGACACACACCTCACGAACAAAAAGATTATTGTAAATTAATGTTGTCTTTTCTTTCAGATCCTTCTCATTGCAGTGTCAGTGTGACACAGTGTCAGTGTCAGTGTAGGGGCAGCTATTTAGAGTTTTACAGGTCTGCTTTTGAGCAGAAAAGAAATGGACTTATGTGAACATGAGTCTTGCAATGATTAAACATTAATCTAGAGAAGAGGGAAAACAGCATGTGAATTATCAATTCTTTCAGGAAACTCAGCTCAAACTGACTGCTCAAATCATAAAGAACAGTTTATTCTTTAAGAATGAATTCAAATAGGAAATGAAAGTACCAAAACAAATTTTCATTGTGCTCAGATTCTCATACTTCAAGGTTCAGTGCCTCTACATTAAAGCATAAATATCTTTATCTCAGACTGAACATTGCACTGATAAATAGCATTGAAGGCTATGCATCCAAGTGTAACATATGACAGAGGCTTGATTTCCCTGGAAAACTCTTTCGAAACATTTTTTGTTTGTTTGTTTGGGTTTGCTCTTTTTTTTTTCCTTTATCCCTAAAAAGTTCCTAGAAGTGTCATGTGTTCGATCAAAAAGCTGCTGTGGTTTCTGCATGAAAGAGGGTATTTATTGGTGAGCCAGCTCTTGCAGCAGCATTATTTGAGACAGGTAGAATAAGCCTTACTGGTGAGAGATACTTTCTGAACTATGAGGAAATTGTTCACTCACGCAACATTAAAAATGTTTTAATTTAAATGTCATGAAATCATAGAATGGTCGAGATTAGAAGAGACCTCTGGAGGTCATCTCATCCAGTCCCCTGCCATAGGAGAGCCAGCTAAATCTGGTTTCTCAGGACCATTCCTAGACAGCTTTTGAGTGTCTCCAAGGGTGGAGGCTCCTCAGTCTCTGTGAACAACTTTCAGTACTTGATCAAAATTTGGGTTGAGTTGTTTTTGGTTTTTTTCCCCCCTAGATCTTTTCTTAGTTTATTGACACAGCTTAATTAGAACAAGTGCTCTTTCAGAGGCAGAAAATAAAAGCATGGTTACTACTGTTCTTCCTATTTGTTGATATAGAAAGTGGAGCTAAACTTGCAGCATTAAATGATTAAACATCTATAACACAGTCTGCTAAATATCCTCTCTTGGGACGAGAAATGTCTTGCAAAAGGTGATTCAATGCCTTGTTTTAGGTGACAGCACAAGGTGGAAAATATTCTAGAAGCACGTTTCTCTACATCCACAGAAGCAGGGTCTACGCAACTTGCCCAGATATATCTGCATTCCAAATACCTGAAATTAGACCAGCTGGACACACTGCAACAGTCAGTGGAGACTGGCATGAAGACTGAAATACACCTATGGCCTTGCTAAGCTACATTCACTGTAAACCTATTACAGAGACTATACATATATTTATAGGACTTCATCCAACAGAAATTGAGATACAAGATTAACCTATTTTTATTACTAAAATTAATAAAACATTATTTACTATGAAGTTGTTACTCTCTGCATCCTAATACCTTCCTTGCCCAATGGCTGCTGTTACAGCTGCCATTTTAGGGAAAAACAAGAAGCGCATTTCTCCATCAAGGCAAAAAAGAAGTGCTTTTAATTTTTACATGAAATAGCAACATTATTATCATTATTGTTGTTGTTGTTGTTATTATTATTATTATTGTTGTTATTATTATTATTTTGTTTATGTTATTGTTGGAAGCCCAATAATCTAACATTGGCCACTTTCCCTAAAACATGTTTGAGCAGCATAATACATACTGTTGATAATTATGTTAATTTATACAACCTTTCTTCTTTAATCTAACTTCATTTGACACTAATTTTCTAACAAAATTTCACCAGGACACACTTTGGTGATTTATACACTCAATGAATTAACAATGTATAGTTATTTTTAGTGATGATAATCAGCTGTGATTATTGACCAAGTTTAGCCTCGACTATGTCAATATCAAACATGGCAAGACACAATTAAGGCCAGAATAATATACTTTACAGCAAGCAAGATAATAAGAGCTGGGTTAGTATCTCAAATCAATTTCTACTAATAGCCACTTTAAGAAAATAATCAAAACTGCTCTACTCCAATTTGGGATCCCTTTCAATTAATTTATAACAGATACTGCTGTTTCATAACCAACGCTTAACACCACCTTCAAAGGAATGATTTTCTTTTTCCATTTATTCCATCACCATTCCATGAAACTTCACTCAGAAACTTCAAAAGACATTCTGAGTTAATTTGTCATGAATAAGCTAAAAGGATAGTTCATTTAAGTAAGTCTCTTTGTAGGAAAAAGAAAACAACAGTTGAAAACATACCTTCTGAATTCAAGGAATTCTGGGAAAAGAAACCCTATCACTCCCAAGAGAGTCTATTCCCAAACATTTAATTTCTGTCTTTCTAATGAAAAAAAAGATTAAGGGTGCTTACATAGATATAGATATATATATATGTATATGTGTATATATATATATACACCATGTTTTTATGAGCATAAGTGAAATATTCCCTCATTTCTTCTTTCTATGAACTACCCATACACAGACTTAAATATGTAGAAGCAAAGTTGGTATCCAAGTCTTGGTTTTTGCTTTCTTTTCATCATGCTCCAGTGGGGTCTTTGCTCAGAGGATCACAACATTTTATGGTGGGTTTTGCTCATAACAGGAATATTATTTTGCTTTTCTGATTTCCAACAACATACACAAAGAGAATATAAATAGTATATACATGTGAACAAGTAAAAAGTTTCTCAGTCAATCCTTACACCTGAAATTCAGTGGTTTTTTTAACATGTCAGGAACTCAGTTGTCCCTCTCTGATTCACCATGGTAGCATGAACTGAAAACACATATTGGACACCCTGAGGCTGCTGTTGTACAAGAGAGGGAGATACAGATACAGTAAGAGTGAGCAAGAGCAAGTGGACAGCAGCACTTGACTCCAGTCCTCATGAATTCTGCTTAGTGCAAACAAACAAACCAATCAACCAGAGCCTGTGTACCTATAGCACACTCATCAATTCAGTCCTAAGAGATGAATGATCATTTGCTACTCTGCCTACCTTTTCAACATTAATGAATCATTAAATATTGTTTCTGGACCTCTCCGACCTTTCAATGATTAAACAGCTGATCCCTATTGCACCATAGAGTATTTAATTACTTGGAATGAGCATTCTCAGAAATGGTAACAACACAGTCTTGCATGTTTTATATACATTCTATTTAGATTATGTATGGATTCCCAATAAATGTGGGATGAAGCAACTGCTAATCTCCTACTTGAAAAGTCTAAAGCAATATTTCTTATCCAAGCTTCCAAATCAGCAGCATTTGTCAAATGCCATGACAGGATGGCATGAATGTAGTGTGGGAAGCACTAATTACAATAACTCTAAGCTGGTAATTTTGCACTTAAGATCTTTTCAGGATCTTTTTTCCATATAAATAGAAATAATTTCCCTCTCGTCTTTACAAAATTGAATTATTTGGAAATAAATAAAATAGTCCTTCCAAAGTATCTTTCCCATCACTGTGGAGACCATTGCTTTTCATAATCAGAAACTTTCTTATCTACATTGCATCTAATATGGACAAGAAAAGATGATTTTGCCCTCAGGTTAGTGAAACAATATTTCACTTTTCCTAACTTCTTTGTTTAATTGTTTGACAATTTCTGGAGAAGATAAAATGTCTAGAGGTAAAAAATGTTTTCAGGTCAATTCTTTTCATATTAAAACAAAAAATATGCAATCAAACATTCCAAATGCAATGCATAAACATAATCTTCAGGCACCTAGCAGGTAGTACAGTCTGGGGGAGGTCTGCAGTGCTCTCACTACAAATTCAAAAATCACAGAACTATTTTATTAGGAAAGGATCAGCAAAGACTCTGTGATACACCAAATGGAATCAGAGAGGACAGAAGGGAAGGAAGAATGAAAGCTTAAAAGAACAACCTAATTGATAAAGTCTGAGAAAAAACACCCAGAAGCGGAATGTAATTTTAGAGAAACATAAGTGGTGGAGATAATGTCAAAGCTGGTTATTGCTTTTTGCACAGCACAGGCGATAGGACAGAAGGCACACAGAGAAAATGGAACTTGGAGCCAGTCAAATTCCAGGGAGAAGAGGCTTTTCCTCATTGCACATTAATCCATTTCTGGAAGGTGGAGGTCGCTCTTTCCATTGATTTCTGTTTGTCTCAACAATTAGATGCTCTTTGGCAAAAAAAAATGTTGTAAACACTGACTGAAGCGCTCAAGAAATCACAATATTAACTTGAAAAACTACGATTGTCTTTAAACAACACATCTTAATGTGATTTTGACCTAGAATCACAGTTCATTTGGAAAACTACCTCCTAAGAGACTCCAAAATATTACAGTTGGATTTAGGTCACAAGATACTGAGGCTTTTTTGAAATAGCACTGTAAGAAAAAAAAGTCCTTATATATTCATACCGTGCCACATTACTTTGTACATTATGCATATTAGTGTAGAACCTGGAGTATGCCAAGTATTAGCTGGATACATCACAAAACACGATTGCTCTTTATAAAAGCTCTCAGCCTGATGGGAATAAAGAAGATTATGTATTCCTTTAAATTCCTTTAGCTACACTCCCTCGTCAGCAGCATGTTGCCAACCAAAAAACCCACGCTAGGTTTGGAAGTGGACACCACAGAAAACTCACTCTTTGGGAGAGGCAGCAATGAATCAGCTTCTGGCAAAAAGGAAGAAATTTTTTTTCCAGAAATTGCTGCTCTTGCCCTCTTTTTCTCAAAACATCCAATAGTCATAACTCATACCATAGAACAAGGAAAAGCTAACTTTCCTTCGAAAGTCCTGTTCAGTGTTTTAATATTTGCCATTATAACTTCAGCTTTTCTTAACTCTAGTTTGTAAGCTGCTGGCCCTGGACCTGTGTAAACTCTTCTCTGGGCCTCCTCTTTCTCCTTTCTCCTGCCTTTCTGTGCAAGCCCTGTGTGCAGGCTCAACGTGCAGCATCCTGACACAGATCACCCCTGTTGTGGCCACTCATACCAATCAGGAGGGATTTGCTTGGCAGCAAAATCTACCCTAAGGTCTAAGAGACCTGGAGTTGCTTTAGTAGAGGGAACTGCATTAAGTCATCTTAGCAAATATGTAGCAAAGAAGGTAAATTATCCGAAGGAAAGGACACCCTACTGCTCTGATGTGCTTGCAACTCTTGGCTACATTCCTGGTGTAGTAGGAATAATATTTAGCTGTTATTTGCAGTAACTTTGTGAGGAATTTGCAAAGATGAGCTTCATATTTTGAGCTTTCAATCTGTTAAGAGTGTTCCTAGAAGTAAAGTTGCCAGAGAAAAGGCCAAGATAAATCTTTATTTAGCAAAGAGATTTTCTGAACTAAATCAGACAACAAGCTACTTTTTTATTCAACTCTCACCAGCAAGCACTTTATTTTGGGCAGTATTAAGCAACATTCTGTATGTTAAGCCTGGTAGTACTCAGAACTAGCCCCTTAAGTAGCACTGTAACCATACATGTCAGGATACATTTGTTTAAGCATTTTTGTAGTGTGTTCTACACTGAAAGGGAGAATATTGGGTGACGCTTTGATGCAAAAAACAAGAGATTAGAATCAACGATTTTTTAAAAAAATTTTTAAACCTCTTTAGGAAATTATGACTACTATTTTCATCAGCATTTCAGCACACACAGGTGTACATCTTTTTTCCCCCGCGATTTTACTGAAAACATTCTCACTTGATCAACCTCAGAAGACTATTACTAGCTTCTTGATTATATAATTGTTGTAATTAAAGTTTCATCTATTTATCTTGCTCTTGGTGTTGAAAAATCTGTTGTTCTAAAGTCTGATAAACAGTAGTAATTCAGGACTCTATTTAATTCATAATCTTTGGAAGAAAAATGATACAAAATGGAGACTTAGGGGGAACAACTGCAGATTTATTACTCTTTTGTCTTCAACTTTTTCATTGTGTAACTGAGCCCACTGAGATGCTTCTGAGAGGTACCCTAAGTACTTCTACACCGAGTAGAACTAAACAGAAGAGAATTTTGTTCCTCAGGCTTTTACTAAGCTTACAGAATCAGCAAGACATTCTGCACAACGAAGACAGCTCTCACCTTTTTATAAATAATTTTGTGTTGTTCTTGATCTCATAGATTCTCACAAATTACTTTGATTCCTAAAAATATTGTATAAAAAAAAAAATCAAGAGGATTTTCAGTACTTGCTTGAATTATATCACATTTAAGTGTACCCTTATATAAATAAAATCATTCTAAAAGCACAATGAAAATTAAAACAACCAAACACTAATACTTGTACTATGCATTCAGTTGATAGGGAAAAAGGTCAAAATGCTCTTTTAATATGTTTAAAAATACTGTGTTTGTAGAACCACAGAGCTAAACTTACAAGCAGGTGCTCCTACTCATGGGATGTAATCCAATGTTATCACTAAATTTTAAAAAAGGTTTTTGTAAAGTATTCAAGTCATCTCCTCTATTTTTTGAAAGTATGCAATAGGACTTTCCACAGCGGATTCACTAAATCAGCATTAAGAGTTTCTGGATTTTTCTCAATTTTAAATGTGGGCATTGTACCAGACGCAGACTATGCCCGAGATGGTGGTACTTTGGTTTCACTGCCCCTGCTGCAGAAGGCAAAACATAAACAGTCAGGCTACAGAATTTTCCTCAGGATGGAAAAGATTTACAGTTGTCAAAGAGCTGTCTAGTCAAAAGTTTTGTCCCATATTAATGAATGAAAAAAACCCCAAACTATGACTAATGCAAACCCGAATGATTTCATCCAAAGCAAAAAATTATTAAAGTCCTTAACTGCCAAACTTACTTTTCAATTTACAGAGACATTACTTTGGGGTCATAATGATGAGTTCTCTAAATATGTCACTGGGCCTCAACTGATCAAATTTAATCTTAATAATTCACTTGGGATAGGCTGGATCTTTAAACCTTGAACTGTATAATCAAGCTGTGATAAGCACGGAAGAGCACTGTCTGTTCTGAGGATCTGAGCACCGGTGTCACTGCTGCTGCTGCTGGTGCACTTTCCCCCCTGACAAGGGGTTGCATCAATAATGGCAAAAAGAGCAGGAACAGTGACAGAAGAATTTTTACATGTAAGATTTCCACATGGGCCTTAAGAGTGAGGTAGAAAGCTGTATCTATATATTGCTATATATAAATAGAAATATAGGAAAGAGCTTTCTGTCTAAAAGTTTCCACAAAGAGGCAGGCTGGAACGCAGTTCAGAGATCACAAGCTAAGCACCTACTGGAGGGAGGTTAAGCCACAGTCTTTAATTAGACAGTAAAAATTCTAGATTTATCCTGAGGGGATACTGATAGTGCTACTGAGGGGGCTAGTTCTGAGTACTACCCCCTTTTTGTCCTCAGTCCAGCACAGTGTCCTCATTGATAACACTAGAAAGCCTCAGATGAGTAAGTCTTACTATTAGTAGATTTAATATCGTCTTGATAGCAATTAGTGAGCACTTTTTATATCCTTCTGAAAGGAAAATGGCCTAGTACATTCCTAGTACAATCCTCACTACAAAAGATTGCATGGAAGTGTACTTAAGCAGTTGTATTACTTACACATGCAGGGAAAGCATGAACTGGAACTTCACTGTAGGATTTGCAGCATGAAATGCATAAAGAAGTGAGTGATGTGTTGGAAACGTGAGGAACAGAGGGACCTGCCTCTGCGCATGCCATGCACACATCTAACCGTGTGTATGGCTGGTATTTGAGCTGCCTCAAAGATCAGGTGCCTCACTGTCACACGATTAAACATGAATCACAATTATACAGTCAGGTATTATGCTGTTTGGACATTAAGATGTTGGTCAACAAGACTCTTACTTTTGTGCTCTATAAAGTAGCCTTTTATTCTACTTTTGAAAATTCCCAAATTGATTATCTTTTTATAAAACAAAACTGGCTTTTAAAAAATTATTATTATTTTGTTTTGTTGTTGGGTTTTTTTTTTGTGCCACTAGTCTCTCATTTGCATTTTAAGATTAGTTTGTGTGGGGAAAAGTTTTGATGTGTTTAGGGTCAAGGCTCTATTTATATTTGAAACAATTCTTTCCAAGCTCTGAAACACAAACTAACAAACATGTTAGCGAATCACTTTGCAGCTTTCAGAGGTAACTGACAGGCAGTCCAACAGGGAGTACCTCCAGGAAATAATTCACATGAAGGAAGACATTCATCCTAATAGTGCTTAATCAGGAAAGCCAGGGCAAGGTAGGATTATTTTGCTTTACAATGTTTTTTTTTTTTTTTTTTTTAATCTGGTTCACCAAGAGGGGATAATTTAACTTTAAAGTATCAGAAGTTCAGTGAGAGAAGTACACTCCTAAGTGTTTAATAGAAGTTTAAAAAATAGGTGAAACTCCTAGTTTATTCAAAGTGTCTGTAGAAGGTCGACAGGGAAATGCCTATGTTGGACTTCAATTTGTTCTGAAACCATAGAGGCTACCAAAATGATTGGGAATTGTCCTCACAGTGGCCAGAAAGCTCTGGTGCAAGTTCAGAGCAAGCCTGGGTTTTGTGCCCTGCTGTAGCTGGCCCTCGTCCCAGGGAGGGACTGGGTGGGGTGTGGTGGTCCCTGCACACACCATGGATTTTGTGCTTTGGGACTCTTAAGCAAAAGTGGTCTGTAATTCTGTGGAATTCATTTTGTATGCTGAATTAAAAGCTGCTGTTTCCTTTGACATAAGGGGATGAATCAGAAGTTCTGTCTTGGATCTTTCACAGATACTCTTATCCATGTCAACCTTAGCTTGCACAGTAACGTGGACTGTTTTCAAGGAGATAGGTCAGCTTGATAAAAATCAGACTATTTTCTCCTGACATTAAGCAGTAAGCGATGCCATTTCTGTTCTGCTGAAATCTTCCCATACCTCTTTTTCATTTCCATGTAAGCCCTAAAACAGCTCCCTCTTTTGCCAGTATTAGTTTCTCAGTTTGCTCTGAGCCATGAAAAACAAATATCTTGCTTTGCCACTGTATTCAGGGAGAACCATTCATATTAAAACAGTTTCTGAATGCTAAAAACTGTTGAACTGTCATAAAACTGGTCGTTTCATGTATAGAGCAGTGGGTTAGAGAACCAATTGCTTATGAAAAAAGCTAAGTGCTAAATGACACTAGAACAAAGCAGAGTAAGATGAAGTCGGTACTTCAAGGAATTTTGAAAGGATTACAAGGAACATGGCCAGAGCCACAATACACCCTTTTCACTGGTTTCTCACTCAGATCCTCAGCTATGTCACTTCAGCTCTCAAATATATAAATGCCTGTCTGTACCTATTCCCAGCCTCATTTTAGATGAGAAAAGCGCTGATTTAAGTACCATCTGCTCGAGAACAAGGAAATTAGTACAGTCCTACCTGTGAAGAATTTATGGTCCTGTAAAAGAGTTTCTTAACACAAATTCAGTCAAATAAATTATTTTTAAGGGTCTGGCTAGCTATGTGTAATATACGTAAATCACAGAGTCACAGAATGCTCTGGGTTGGTAAAGATCACCTCATTCCAAGGCCCCTGCCATGGGCAGGGACATCTTTCACTAAACCAGGTTGCTGAGGGCCCCATTCAGCTTGGCTTTGAACACTTCCAGGGATAGGGAGTCCACATCTCTAGGCAACCTGCGCCAGTGCCCCACCATTCTCACAGTAAAGAATTTTTTCCTAATATCTAATCTAAACCTGCACCCTGTCAGCTTGAAGCCATTCCTCCTTGTCCTGTCAGTCTTGTAAATAATCTCTCTCCATGTTTCTTGTAGGCTCCCTTCAGGTACCAGAAGGCCACAATTGGGTAACCTTGAAGCCTTTTCTTTTCCAGGCTGCACAATCCCAATTCTCTCAGCCTTTCCTCATAGCAGAGGTGCTCCCTCCCACTAATCAACTTGGTGGACCTCCTCTTCTTCCTCTTCCATAAAAGATATAAAGAATAAACATGAACAAAAGGTCTAGTTAATAAGTCTCTGCTGTTGAAGAACTACAGTCAATAAGGCTTTAAAATGTAAACAAAAATTATTTCAGGACACCAGCATGCAGCCAGAAAGGTCTCAGACTACTGTCTTGGTCTTCAGGAATTACATATCTGAAGTCCCCAGGACATGTAAGCAGACCAAATGAGAAATCCTCAAAACTGCCTTAATTGTAAACACAATTCTCTATCTTTCTGCAAAGCACATGAGGTCTAAAGTCCTTCTGTAGGATATGTATTGCCATTTTCAGCCAGCAGGTTACGGCATCTTCCTGCTTGTCCTCCACAAACCTTGAGCAGCTGGTGAACAGCACCTCTTACCCAGGGCCTCTGTAATGCCAGTCCCTTCTGTCGGGAAAGTACATACAAGCAATCAGAAAATCACTGCTTGTCTGAGTGTGGTTTGACTGTCATGCTGATGAAAACTGGGCTTGAAAGTATTTTATATGCAAAACAAATAAAGAGTTATGTTACAATGTAATTTCAGATATTCAGAATTGAGATCTGTATACATGCTCTATGAACTTAGAATCTGCTTTACTGTGAACAACTTATAAACAACACTTCTCCACAACAATAGAAAATTTGACAAGCCTCTACTATTTCTTTTTTTGTCACCCACCCACCCCTTGATTTCTGTGCTGATATTTAGAGTAATCAGAGGAACCAGTCACATTCTTTCTCTTCCCACACCACAGAAACCCACAGAGTTCTGCTTCCTTGTAAATTGAAGACCCCTGGGCTGTATCTTCCCCCCCTCAAGTCTGCCTTTACCTGTGACCAGAGAATGCAGACCAAAAGTCATGAACAAAGAAGTTCTACATTCAGACTTTCTGAGCTTGATCTGATACATTTTTCCTGCATCTAGCTGCAAAATAATCGTAATTTCCAATGCATGCAACTTTCTCAGCAGAACAAATTTAAAATATACATGTTCAAGTCTGGTTATATTTCCTTGCTAAAAATTCCCACCCCCAATGAAAAAAAAAAATAATCAGAATTTTGCCTCAAGTTATCTGTGGAATTGCAAAAAAACTAGTAAATATTAGATTACTACTTCCCAGCAATAACCAACAACAAATATCAGTAATGAATATATTTTATGACATTGCTGCTGTTGCATTCATCTTGGGAGTGTTAGAATGTCTACATGAATTTTGCAGTCACGTCTTCATGGGAAGAAGCAATTTATGGCCTAGAGAGGTACGTGAAAGAGTTTAATAAGGTCTGGAACCAGTTTAAACTCCATTGAAGAAACTGAAAATATTTAGTAGAGCTTAATCTATCACTTTGTGGGTACACATATGCATTAGTCATTATGGGGGATTAGGAGGGAGTTTTCCTTTCATTTATTCCATACATACATGTTTCACTCCATACGTAGTATAGAGGACTTAATGTTTTTGATGAAGCAGTAATGTCTAACTATATGATTTGGGAATGACTATGTGAATACATCCAGTATATTTTTAGAGAAATGAAATCAAATGTTGTATTTTCTTAAGTATTGTTAGTGACTTGCACATTCTCTGGCAACCATATGCAAAGAAAATGCCTTTAGAGGCTATTCTGTGTCTCATTGTCTTACTTCTTCCACTTTGGACAAATGGTGCAAAAGGGATTTGGCTCAGCTTGAGCTATCAACTCTAACAACAACTATTTTTGCTGTCTAAAGACAATAAAAGCCTTCCAAAGTGACTATTACTACTTGGTTCTATTTCCTCTGTTTTACCTCCTGCATAATTCACTCACATAATTTGTATTTACAGCAGCTTTTGCAGGGTGGAATCCCATCTTTCTGCTGCACATAAACCCTATATACTGGGTTTTCTGAGGTTGGAAAGCAAAGTATGAAAACTCACTCACAAAAAAACCACCACAGTTTAACAAACAGTTTGTTTCTCCAGTCTTTATGCAAACCATTCTTACCTCCTTAAATAAACACTTTAGAAATAACAAGAAAGATTTTTCCCTATACACACATGCTTTCCCTAGGCATAGTTTTACCCAGTTTGTGCTGATAAGGTGCATGAATATCCTGCTGCTGCTACACGATCAATGAACCTGATACCACACAGCCAATACACCAGTTATCTCGAAGAAGCCTATCAAAGCTGGGGTACTGCAGCACTGCTGAGGCTGCTGATCCCTTCTGCCCCCTCCATCACTCCAGCACACGCAAACTCACCACTGCACGGCACAAAAAGTCAGAGCTTCCCCCCTCCTCATTCCGAGGGGGCTGTAGTCACTCCAGCTGCCTGAGCGAGACCAGGGAGAAAGAGCAAGCACCATCAACAGCACTAAACTGCCATTGAGATGTAACCAGTGGAAAACTTTCCTGCAAGAGCCACTGCAGAGCACTAAGAGCTGAGTGAAGTCATCAGGAAGGTTACCAGGGATGGACATCACCCCCAAGGAAAATTCTAAAAATAGCCCCTTCACAAATCAGTAAAAAGTAAATTTGTCTGTACTACTGCATAAACTGTATTCTTTCATGGCAGCCAAAACTTCACAGGTTTCTTTGTCTCATACTTATTTTGTGTGCGTTGTAAAAAACACAAGGCCGTAACTTTGCACACATTGGTTTGGCTTCCTGGAAAGGCAAAAGGCTGACAACAAGGCTGTTCTCCTTGTCCCACCACTCCAGCAGGAAGAACCCCACCTCCTCACCAACACGCCTGCATCACAAGGCTCCCCTGAAGCCCTGAGAAGGTGGAGGAGGTTTCAGGCCACAGGTGTCCAGCATGTACACCAGCCACTGATACGCAGCAGGAAGAAAAGCATAGAAGGAGCACAACAGTAATGAATTAACCAGACATGGCATGAATTGGTTGTACTTCTGTTCTGACTGAAAACATGCCACTCTAAGTAAGCGCTACTCTTTTTTCCAGAGCCAGCTTAGGTATCTCCACATGGATTTTTTCACTGCCATGTAGGCACAGGAGCTATCTCTGAGGCAATCTGGACGTCCCTGGCTGATGCTCTCCTGCGTGATTTCAAGCAGAACAGTGGTGCAGCCACAGAGCACTGTCCCTGAAGCCAGGGAGCTGTTCTCCACTCAGAGAAAGAGCACTTTGTGGGCAGAAGTGCTTTCTCAAAAGCCTTACTTTCCCCTCTGCTCCTCACTCCAAAGAGACTCCACGGGAGATTTTGGGGTATAGCAGCAGTGGCTTTCTAATAATCAATTTTCTTCCGTTTCATTTCACTGGCTGGTGAATATCAAACCACTCAGCTCATGTTTCTGTTACTTCAGGAATGTGACTTTTCTTTTTGGGCTGTCTTCCAAGTCTTTTGCTGTATAGTAAATAGTGAGGGTAGTGGGCCAATAAAGTCAGATGTTAAATGAGGCTTAAGGGTTTTCTTGTTATCATGGTGAGTTATTATCTTTAAATATGGTTCATTATTGCCATCACTTCCTGGGGGGTATGCTGGGAAAGAAAAAGACTATCTGTAATAATGACCTGCCACTGCTTTTGTTTTGTTTTTTCCTTGACTGTTGCATGTGAAAGTAATTCCTGACCATGACGTTTCTTGAAGAGATCCCATTCATTTATGAACATCTCTGGTGACAGACCCAAAGGATCAAAAAAATTTCTTCTTCCCCTTGGCTACAACAGAAAGAGGTAACAGGGGAAATCTACAGCTAATGACATTTGCAGGAAATTAGATTTTAGAGATGTACAAGATTATTGTTCTTTCTCTAGTTGTAGAAAACATGGCATTTTAGCAGCACAAGAAGCAAAGGTTTCACAACACCAGCAAGTTTTACAGATATGAACAGAAATTTCGACTCCTTCTGTTCAGTCCTGTTTTCTCATAGTTATGCTTAGGGTCGAGGAAGGGGATTTTCTTTCCCCACACCTGCTGTTGTTGAACATTTGCTTCATCCTGTCACCAACTCATGGTGGAATGCCTTCAAAGAGCAGCAGGACCATCAGCATGGACACTGGAGGTCAGGCTTAGTTCAAGCTTTTCAAGAGGCAGAGGGTTCCTCCACTCTCTACATTTTATTACCTGTCTTAATATAACATTAACATTTTACTAACATTAATAAGTTGAAACAATTTTATAACAGCACATTTTTGGTAACAATGAGATCGTCTAAGAGGTCTTAATGATGATTCTCTTTTTGAGAGAGGAATTGAGGTACTAATTACTTTAGCCACTCTACAAACTTCCAGTGTCAAATGTAACAGCTTGCTTTGCTTTTAAAAGGGGCAAACTAGGGCAGTAAACCCATAAGTGCACCATCTTTGCAGAGGTGCAATGGTTAAGAGTGGCTGTGAAAACATACTTCAGATGTTCCTCCCTGATTATCTTAAATTGAAAGTCATTATTCATAGCTATGAAAAGGGAGAAAAAAAGAGGATTATTCCATTGTGTTATAATCCTTATTCAAGGATTTAACTCAGAAAAGTTCATGGCAGGGAATTTATGCCTCTCATCATTTAGATAGGAGTAAGAATTGTGGGAGCAGTGAGTGTAAAACAGCACAGTTTGGGGCATCCAGGATTTATGAGTTCCACCAGGTAACAGAAAATGGGAAGGAGAAATCAAATAATGTCAGAGTAAAACCAGTGTTCAAAGAGCAGAGGCTAAAATACACATTACAGGCAGAGATCACATGACGGGAAGCACATACAAATGTATCATACTCCTATATAAAACCTTCTAGTGCTTTGTCTTTGCCTCTGACACATCAGTGGATTTCTATTAACTCACAGCTAATTGGCTGACAGCCCTGTGCTTTACTCTTTGTGCCTACTATTACAGGAGCTATGAATTATAACAACTAACCATAGGTTATGTCATATCATATTAATTTGGTCTGCCATCCAAATCATAATTTTATTTTTTTTTTCGCCCATTGCCACATCCCTGGCATTTATATTTTGTATTTGTACTTGGCCCTTCACAGCTGGCAAGCAAGTTCAGTGGCAATTGACTCTTATCCTGTGGTTAATTGCTCCACTAAAGGCTTCTTCACTTAGCTGTAACAGAGCTTTATCTGGTGATGTTCTAGCTCAATTCCTGCATGAATAGTAAAATACATCACGAGATGAATATGTGATTAAAAGCAGACAAATACAAGGATAAAAGAAAATGAGGAAGAAGGCAAAATATTAAAAGGAAAACAAAACCACTCTGATAGCAAGAATAGAATCTGTTTCCAGGTAGCTTGTTTCATAATTTTTGTTTCCCACCAAGATTCATACGTGCAATATACAGACAAAGCTTATCTTGCTTTCAGTGTCTCTCGAAAACACAGAGTTAGGGGAGAGAGGGTACAATAACTCATTTAAAATCCGGTGCTCAAATTTTATCCCAAGAAAGTGTGTTTATTATCTCCACCATTCTCAGTTTTGAGAACATGGTTCGGCCAAGTCTACAAGTAACTCAGCAGGCTCTGCAGTGACTTTCACAGGGTATTGCTGAATTTCTGTCACTAAGTGGCAAAAAGCAATCCTCACACGAATGGAATGAATCATGTGTGTCCAGACTCTCATTGTCAAACAGCTTTTTGGAAGAACAGAGGACCACATGAATCCACAAGGGTACACAGACTTTGTCAAACTGGACCTGCCATCATTGCTTTCTAAAACATCTTTTCTTTCATAGCATAGCTGTTCTCAGAACTGTTGTAAAGAGCAGCTTCTCTCTGTTCCTCACTCAAAAGAAGAGATCTCAAGAGACGTGATCTGCACCACCTCTGCAGGCTCTCTGCCGAGGAGGGACCCAAGGTGCTGTCACAGCCTAGCTGGCAAACACACTGTTGCCTGGGTGTCTCCACACGGTTGCAACACCGTCACAGAAGAATTAAAATAACTGAAAGAAACCTGTGACAAAAAGGTAACCTCTGCTTTTATTCTCCGTACCCACCATGCAAGTCTTTTGGCATAAATCACTTAAAATTTGCCTCCATTTTTCTGCACAGTCTGTATCTAAATCTCTTTGTAAAACAGCCTTGAAAAATTATCAAAGGAAAATACATTTAATGCACCGAGGGATCCCTTGTATCCAAATAGACAAGACCCTGTGCACTGAAATTAGGAAGCACTGCCTTCAAAATGGGAGTGCCTCAAGTTTGAGGTTAGGAAGGAAAGAGCAGAAGAGAAATTTGCCCAGTGCAATCTTACGACAACAAAGAAATATTAATCATGGTTGAAAAGATGAATAAAACAGAGTAACACACAGTAACATGTTGGCATGAAGTCTGGGGGAGAAGCATTTTTAGAAAAAGTAATGAAAGTGTCTATACAGCAAAACTTGCCTGCCTTTGACAGTCGTTACAGAATGCAGAATACTTTAGTGTAACTTTCTGGTGAGTCTTTGCTGCAGAATGGCCAGGAAATCACTGTGTGACCAGAACTGACAACTTGAACCCTGAACACATCAATCCCCACATTTATCCTTCCTTCCTGACAAGAGAAGACAGACCCACGGGATCAGATGCTTTCTGCTTGCCCATGAACACTTTTGTAATCCACATGATATTTGTTATAGATTTCCTATACATGGTGCTGCATGGCACTTCATACACAGTTAAGTTAGGGAACACGTGGGATTTGACTATCGTGGTAACCTGACTTTCAGGATGCTGTCTGTCACACAGGAAAAAACTGTTTGTCACGACTGCGTGGGAATAATTGGCTTATGCTGACTTTTTGATGCTTTTTTTTAAACTTGTTTTTCTAACTATTTGTACCAAAAAAAATAAAAGTCAATGTCTCTGGGTTAAACAGAACTGTGATGCTTTTCCCCACTGTTTACAAGGCAGTATTTAAATTGCGAAGAATAATAGACATTATTTCAAAGGAAATATACAGAGAAACACAAAGGCTTCCTTGTCTGCACTTCCATTTCTTACACACCAAAATAAAAAAAAATTGAAACCTTTGTGCATTCGAACCAGATGGGTAAATGCATTCATCTGCAGCCTGCAAGGGGCTTAATCATACACTAACCACTGCTCAATATGTTTGAGTTTGGAAATCATTGTCTTTTCACCTAGTCCAAACCACAATTGCTTGGGCATTTACAGTGCTCCCAAGCAAGTATTTCATCATGTACCTTTCCTTTGGAAAAGGCTGTCCAAACCTCTATATTTAGCCATCACAAACATGCTAGTCTTAATCTTCTTGGCATAAATGTAGAAGGCTGTCATCTCCTGAGAATCAGCTGGGATTCTGTCTCAATATTTTTTCAAGTGATAAAGCAAAACTCTGGCATCTTGATCTAGCATGGAACTAACAGAGTGTTAGCCACATGGGGAAAAGACTTTAAACATTCATTAATGTTTTTAAAAAGGGTCATGAAATGCAGTCAAATAACTGTGCCCGAGGTTAATTTATGTTTTCACAACTATCTACAGCAGGGTGACTTGATAGTTTGTCTTCATGTTCTGGCTGTGAGAACAAATCTGGTGCTTCAATTTGAAAACAAAGTGTTAGAGAACAACTAAAGCACGCAGGCAAAATGCAGTATTGAGCACTTCAAGTATCCAATTAATACCACTGGCTCTAAAATAAGAAAAATAAGCCATGTTGTGCAAATTTTCTATATTTACTGTTCTATTGTAATGTTGTAAGAAAAAACAAATTAAAAAATGGATTCTGAGCTGATGTAAACTGGCATAGATTCCTTGAGATAAAAATTCCACAGAGTTCAGTTGTATAACACCTTCATGACAGCTAATGTGCTCCCAGACTGCTTGGGTAACTTCTTCTCCAGCTCACAAATAGCATTACGGCCACCTCAGCACCTGGTTGTGTTTTTCCAGATACCATGAAATTCCCAGTTTGCTGAGGCATGCCAGTGTTGTCTGGGCACACCTCAAACCAGTAGCTGCTACGAAGCACAACCAGCCCTTGCAAAGCCTGGAGTTACAAGAACCTAAAATCCACGTGACAAAGTTGTTTTTAAGACACGCATTTCATTTCACAAAAAACTTTCAGAGTATGTTTGTTTTTCAGAGAAAGCATAGCTTCTTCAGATTATCTTAAACTTGATCCTAATCAGCTTAAGACATACCTAAAATCATGCCTCAGCACAAACTGGCTCTGAAAACAGCACCGTGGCAGATGCTCAGTAAGGCAATGTACTTCCAGCGGTTAACTGCATCTGGGGGCAAACACTCCTGTAGCTCTCAGCAAGACACAGGTGATGATGACAATGTCCATGAGCATTCAAGCGTGTGGATGCACTCTTTCTGGTATAACTTCAGAGCCAAAAATTTGGAAATTCAGCAATTTGCAAGGAGCAAAACCAATAATGAAACAGTAAGTAAAATGGCAATGTTTTATCACCCCTTCGCATGAAATACTAATTTGTTTTTCCTCACAGACATTTCCCGATTCTTTGATGTATTTTATTTTTAAAGAAACCTCAGATTCAGAAAAATATAATCCTTTTAAGTACATCACCACAGAACTATGACACGATAATTTATATGGAACATTAAGCAATACAGAAGTTATAATGGGAACTTCTCTCTGCTTCTCTTGTCATCTGTTCTGTGAAGCTGGAAGACAGCAATTTTAAAAACCTGTGAAGGTAAATATGTCACCACTTAAAGCATAATAAGCCTATGAGATCTTATGGAATGAGTATCATGGAGACAAAAAAATCAGCCCTCTTCCTTAAAACGGAACAGATGTTTATTTCAATAAAAAGAACTTCTAGAGGCGCTATAAAAAGATTCTAAAAGTAAAGTTTTGGAAAGGATTTAATGCATTATATCACAAGATATGGTAGCCACAAATATAAGTGAAGTGGCAGAAAGAAATATTTCCTGTGAAAGCAATTATCACAGTGTTTCTCATATCTTCTAAAGTAACCAGCACTGGCCACTGGCAGAGAAAGATATTAAATTAGATTGATTTCTGTTCCGCTTTAGCACAGCAATTTCTTCATTTCATCTCCTTCACCCTTTTCAGTACTGAGGATTTAACTCAAAACCCATCTTGCTCACAACAGCTCAGCAGTAAAGCTCCTGTTACCCCTAGTTAAAGGATGTCACTGTATTGGCAGGGTAGAACACTAACAAACTCTGAGTTTCAAAGAAAAATGCATTAAAAATAATAAATCTGATACTAAGAATGACAAGTACTACGGCAGTTGATAACACTTTCCTTTTCTGATTTGTCATATGATTAACAGCTCATGTAGATTCTGAATCGGTCTGTGTTATTTTCTGGGACTTCAAATTTTATCCTTCATAGCCCAGAATCTCTAATAAAAGTGTTTGTACAGCAGCCTAATAAATTGGACTAGGCCAGAGAATTTATTGGTTTTGATGATTTTTCATGGTCATCATCCGGCTCACCTGGGCCATGTGAATGCATGGACAGCAGGGGGACAAGGCACAAGTCTGGCAGTGCTCTGCTAGGGATGGGGAAGGACAGGACTGCACCTTTCCACGGCAGCTTCTCACGATGGTGAAACACGGATCAGATGTTACCAATGTCTCTTGGTCATGTTCATTAAAGTGTCTGCTCCAAAGTACATCTATGTGGAAAGCCAAACGAATTAGCCACCGAAGGGCAGTACCAGGTGCTGCCTGCTGAGCACATTATCACAGGAAGAGTGGGAAGACTCCATAGACTGGTCAAAAGAGGGAAGAGAACTGACAAAAATCAATCCACACAGCAAAAGATTCCTTCTGTCCTTTCTCCAAGCCAAACACAAGATGACAACTGCCAACCTCTGAATGCCTTTCACCCAAGCTCCAGCTGTGCAGCAGCAGCTGTGGGAGCTGCACAGGGGCTGCTGCCCCGTGGGTGTGCGTGGCATCATGTCCCACGAGCAAGTTACACAGCGTGGAAAACTCGCTTCCCTTTATGTCATCCTTGTTCAAATACTGATCCTCCAGAAAAAAACCTAGAAATCTTTGGTAAAAACAACATTCCTCTTCCACAGTTTTGATTCACAGGTTTCATTTTCTAGGACAGGGCTTCAAAAACAATTTTGTTTTTCTTCCCCATAAAACTACAATAAAAATATGCCACTTGGACAAAATAAACAACCCTCTTACTTCTGCACCCTCACATACCATTACAACTCAGGGTTATAACAATCAGACCTCAAACTATTAGAAATTTCTTCAACCCTGTATCCCCTTGGGGCTTCTTTTATACAAACCCTGTGTGTGGTAGAGTACAGTAGCTGAAACAGCTGAAATCACTCAGACCACAGAGAATAATATTTTTATTTTAATCTTTCGAAAGGTCAGTAAAGCTGAACAGGAGTAAATTACATTGCTAAAAATGCATTGTATGCATTGTCTGCCAACCCAGCACATCTTCACAGCTGCTTTCCTCAGTCTTTGCTGTTTATTCAGTCTAACAATTTTGCTGGGTGGCACATAGTAGATTTGGTTTTATTTAGATGATATTTCAGAATTTGTGGGAAGCTATGGTACCTCTTTTGAAAGGGAGATTTCTTCCCTCCTTCAATAATACATAAATATTTTTATTTACAGTAATTCTGGTAAAATACTTGATTTCCATCCTGCCTCACCACCAAATGACAAACAAGAGTGCTAAGCAAATGGCTGCTGTGGGAAAATCTCTGCAATTAGAACAGAGTGCAAACTGGCTCCAGTTTGCTCTCAAATAAGAGTAGTCCAGTCTGCTCTTAAATACCTTAGCAACAGCAGAGAGGTTGGACTTCCAAATCCTTTTTTTGCAGGAGGTGCTTTCATTCCAAACATCTGGCTGCTGCAGCTCTCGGCACCAGCTCCTCATTGCAGCAGAAGGCTTGGGATAACTGTCCTCAAAGCCTGTAGGGCAAGTAGACAATCAAAAGGGCACCTCTGCCCTGCTCCCCTTTCCCCTCCACCTTCTATCACTCCTTTCCCATGGAGCCTCAGGATCAGGCAATCTCAGTTTAGCTGGCTGCTCTGGTAGGACACTATCCCTGCCAAAACCCATAATAGCTTCCCACTGGAACAGGGACCTGCAGCAACTTATCCCGCCGCTGCAGGACAAGGGACAGCAGCATCCCTGTCAAGTCAGCTCCTGTTAGACACAGAAACCTACCCAAAGGAAAGCAAAGCCACCTGCTTTCTGCCCAGTCTCAAACACACAGCATGGTGCAGCCCAACCCCAAGCGATTTTAAATAATCCTGAAGTATTATTAACTGCAGTTAAAATAATGTAGCTACACTTCCTGGCAGAATAACTCTTACCCCTCCCTATGCATAGTTGCAATGAAGAAAACCTTGAAACAGAGTTATTATTATTTTTTTAATATTTGGTATAAGAATTTCTAATGCAAACAATGCTTTGTCAACTTAGACTAAGTCTGATGGTTACAAGGGCTTCTTCTGTCCTGGAGATGCAGCATAAAGCTATTAAATGTCATCAGTAATGAAAATCAGAGAACTTTTATTTACCAGTTGAGATCAACACTTGTTAAGGAGGATATTTCTGTATGAAAGCTGCTGCAAAGTTATTTTTTAAAGAAGGCTTTGTTTTGACAGATCTCTATCTGATGATATATTGTTATATATGAGAATTTCTAGGCTGTCTTACACAAATATACATTGCCAAGGTATGCAGTAACTTAATTAAACTTTAAAAGAGGACTAAGGAGTTATTTATATTGAAACCTAGAATTATAAAGTTTATAAGCTTTGTCCACATTTATGCAAAGTTGTAAAAACCAGTGCACAAAGATGTTTGAAAAAGGCCCTCCAAAGACCAAAGTTGGCATGTGAATTTTGTCCTCAGATTTATACAGCCATTGTCATATAAATCAGCTTCAATAATGGGCATAAAAATGCATTTGCTAATTAGCAACTTCTTTTCCTCCCTAAGCTTCTCTCTTAAAAGCTGGTGCATCCTTTAGACACGAGCAAATTGGGTGATTCATATTCTCACGGAAAAGTGTCTTTGCATTTGTAATGCCACGGAAGTAGATCTGGTCTCCTGCTGCTTCTGCACTATAAAAGTGTTTAAACCCTCAGTTCAAAAACATTGTGTTTTCTGTTGTACAGAAATTACTTGAATAAGTGGAAACTATGGAAAAACAAAGAATTCTTCTGTGAGCCTTTTATTCATCTGTTACCATACTATCTGAAAAATTATTCAATGGCTACTGAATCAGTATTTTAGATTTTTCTAGACAATGCACTTTCTCATAATTGATGGAAGCAGCAAAGAGAAGCAGCAATACACGTGTCCAATCTGTGTTGAGCTCACACCCCCCAGGACAGAGCATGTAGTACTCATATGAGAATTCTAGTTGAGAACTTGGACACGAAGGGAGAAGAATCGTGAGGTCCAGAAGACCCCAGCAGTGATTAATGCTGCATAGCAAGATTTGGCCTCACCTTCAATCCTAGGAAGGAATTTGTCTCCTATCCTAGTGGGAATTGCTGCAGCTGTTTTCCCAACTCCAACATGCCTACTTACTTCATAAGGTAATAATATTAGCCTACATCATTTAACCAAAGCATGTTTCCATACCCCAGTCTCAGCACAAGAAAGCAATACTTCATGTCATTGTGCCTAGTTGGTCTTTTTTGAAAAAAGGGTTTGTGAATGTATTCTGTTTCTACAGTGCTTTTCAAAAGACATGCATATTTCAAGCTAAATAGGTGGCTAAACTATTTAGTGATAATCAAGGCCAAAGGGAGTACCTGATTAGCACCTGAGGAAGTGAAACTTTCTCATTTAAGAGCTTAAATTGTAAGGAACATTTAAAAATGGATAATTTCTTAGCTAGAAATATTTTTATGACATTCTATATTTTGTATTACACACTAGGAATTTACATTGTCATCAAAGATATGTGTAGACTGTCTAGATAAAAGTCCTTTTCTGTGCAGGTATTTATTTTGTACAGTAAATTAATTTAATATACTTGTCAGTTGCTATGCATTACAGAATAAATGCTTTTAAAACACGGAAATGTTTGGGGGGGTTGTATATTTGTTCTGTAACATTTTTAGTGCTTGAGAAATGTGCCTTGAAGAATAACATTAAAAGACCACTAATCTAATGCTCACATAAATAATGTTTCATAAATTGATGTTGTCAGAAATACATTTGTATCTCTCTGGCTTTATAAGAAAAAACCCTTGACATTTTCTAGTGCTGTTTCCTAACAAACAACTCAGCAATGAGCCAGCACAGCTCCACAGCGAGCAGGAACTAAAGCACAGCAACTTCTCTGTCATAAAAACAGTAATTGTGAGAAAGCAGATAATGCATTGTGTAATTCTCATGGCAACAAGGTACTTATAACCAAAACAAGTAAGCTGATCAGAGGAAAAGTGAAGTTCAGTGAAGGGCTTTGCTTGGAAGGCAGGTCAGTTGAGGGAAAGGCCCTGTTCCCAGCAGTGCTCAGCAAGGGCAGCACAAATGCAGTGAAATTTGTATATAGAGTTGGTTTGCTGCAGTGACAGGCTGCAGAAAGAGCCCATTGACAGCTGTCCTTTGAAAGCTTATGTTTTCAGCTTAAAGAGAATGAGTAAATAGACTTAAGAAAGCTTTCCTCATCATTCCTTAAGACTATAAAGTCAAAAGAAAAATATAGAGTTCTTTTCAAGTCTGCTGAGAATTTTTATTTACATATAATATTTAGTTCTTATCTGTTGAGCAAACTAATAAGACCCTCTTAAAGGATTTTTTTTTTTTCACTAGTGCTAGAACATTTCAACGTTTAATAATTTGAATATCACAATTCACAATAGTTCACAGAATGGCTTGAAATTTATAACACTACCTGCTGGTGAATTAGTACTGTTAAATTAAAACCTGTGCCATGTCAGCCCTAAAAATCTGCCTCCTGCTTACAGGGGAGCAGATAAAGAATTAGTTCATTTAATTTAATTATGGTGATGTAAAAGAAAAAGAGAAATGAGTCCTAAATAGTGCTAAAAATGCTCTAAGTCTCCATTCTCTGATAGATGGAGACATGCAGGAAACTGTGTTTTTATTACTGCAGCTGTAACTGGTTTATTGTCCTTTCCCCGGCCAGTGTTCATTAATGAATTTTACTTATTAGAAAATTACATCTATGCCACTCTAATGTTTTAGAATAATGGGTTTTTTTCCTGGATTTCATACGTTTATGTCATTTTAGCTAACACATCTATCCCCGATCTACCTTGTAACCCAGGCACATCTCCCAGGATACATACCTTAAGCTCTAGTTCAATTCTGGTTCTAGATAGTTTTACACAATCTGCATGCAAGCCTTTAATAAAGAATAACACTGGGAATTCTTTTTACCAGTTGTTTGCCTTGCAGGTGAGCTGCATAACAATGGTGACTGCCTATTCCTCACATAACTCTATGAAGTATCTCATAACTCTAATATCCTTTCTGGATTTTTTTTTTTAATAAAAATGTTTCCATTTTATACAATCTTTTTTCCCATTGTGACCTTCTGAGCTCTTTTTTTCCAATTTTTTATCTATTCCTAAATGTAACATCTTAAAATGCAAGTCTACTGTGTGGCTATCTGTGCAAGTCTAATTCAGGGTGCCAAAAGTGTAATAAAACCCAATTTTGAAAGTTCAGTTTTCATAGCTCCAATATCTTCACACAGCACTTTTTCATTTAGGTGAAATCATTACAAACTCAGAATTCATCATTTGGTATGCAGCCTTAGTGGGCATTACAGATATTGTGGTATTACAGATGAGCTATACTGATTTTCTAAGCAATAGGATAGAAATTTTTTCTTTTAAAAAAAATTGGAAGAGCAGTATCTTTCATCTAGTATTAGTGGATTTTACACTGTCTCACAAGAACCTGGCTCCAACACATCTGGTTTCTTAGGGATGGGACAACAGCATTTAAAGTGTCTGAACAATTTCTAGTTCAAGGCTTTGCTGGCTTTCATTTATTCTATCTCTAGCTTGCTAACTGAAGAGCAAGTTAAAAACCACACAGACCATATACACTGTGGTCATCAACTCCTCCTGTAACGTGAGTTTTATTGTTTTACAGAACGACGCAGACTCGAACAACATTGATCATGCCAGTACTTTTAAGCTTGACACAAGGCAAACCCTCTACCCATGAAAGTAACTCCTCTTGCTTTCCTATCCCTTCAGGAGAGCATCCCCTTCCTCGCCCAAAGTCCAGTGACTTCCCTGTCACCCCTCACCAGAGGTTTAGCTCTCATTGTCTAAACCAACCTACATGTATATTAAAGTGGTTTTTGCGCTGCCTCAGAGAAGCCACAGACTTACACTGCAGTGTTGTACAGCCACCACTGCACTCAGCACCTCACAAATATCACTGGAACACCTCAGCATGCAGCACACTTGCCATTTCCCAAGCTTTCTTCCTTTCGATCGGGGCAAGGGACCCTGCTTTGTCCAAACTCACAGAGGTGGTGTGCACAGAGTATTGACATTGAAACTGCAACTCCTAAATCTAAAGCTTAAAAAAGATTAATATTTTTCTAGTTTAAAGCTATACAAAAACAAGACTATAAAAGGCACCTTGCTGATTTATTGCCATTTAATCTGGCCTATTTCTACTCAGAAAGAAATATCATCTCTCTGCAAAAGTTTGCTCTTTATTTAGGAGCAAACATTCAAAGGAATGCTGGCTGAGCCTGACATACAGCTGCTATGCTATTTGCTTACCTTTCAGACACATCTTTTCTGGATCAAAAAAACCCCTTCTCTAATGTATAGCATACAGGTAAAATTTTCATAAGCAGTCCTATTACCCCTAATCAATTCTCTCTTCTACTTATTTTCTAAAATTTTGATATCTTTAGAGCTGATAAATGGGCTTAGGACTTCTCCGAAGTATTGCTATGATTTTGAATCTCTCCATCGGCCATATTTGCATACTTATGCAGATGTGAGTGCTTTTTCTGCTTTCTTGCTCCCTTTTACAGCTTCCTCACTTCCAGATTGCAGGCAATTGCCCTGTTGTGTGCCAAGCATTCAATCTTGATAGATACCAATTTTGTGTAATATACACAGAGGGCATCCGTCATGGCTTCTCCATGGAAATTACATCTAAATTGTGTGGAGATAGAATGTAAATCATTCATGCAAAAAGTCATAGGTGGATAACTGCATCATTCTTGACAATAACATTTTCCTTTTGCTGAAAATTAAAAAATATATGTTTATATGGTCACCCACCCACAAAACTTTACATCCAAGCCTAAATTGAAATATTTATTTGGAAACACACAAGCGTTTGATGTAAATTTAGTACAACAGAACATCAGTTCGGTTGTAAGTACTCTGGATTTCACTGACTGTCACTGCATAAAGGAACTTGTGGGAGCAGTACATCAGTGGTAGAAAGGCAGAAGGCACCATTCAGGAACATGGTTTTAGTTGCATGAACAAGTATGAAGATGCCAGCTGATGGCTATTCAAATTTGGTTTGAAGGTCCAAAAACATTATAATTGCAAGACATAAATTAGGTCAAAAATTCTGAAGCTGTAAATTTAATTTAACAACAATACAAGTTTTCTACTCCAATTCTTTTTCCACTTCTGTGTTCCACCAAAAAGACCATTTCAGATAGAGTGTTCTAAACAAGAGACCTATTTTTCATCTGTCACCTTTACAAAATAAAAAAGAACAAAACCCTAAACCTTTGCACATAAATAGGCTTCACTAAATAATCTCATTACTGAGGAACTACACCAACACCCATTACAATTATTAGATCAGGCTTTAACACTGAAAAACTAAACGTGGCAACCTAGTGCTTATATTTCTGTGATGTTTATTACTGCTTGCCTTGTTCCTTTCATGTCCCTCAAACACTCCTAAAAATTTCACATGTAAAGTTCTAATATTACAAAAATGCCTGTTAGATCTAATTTCCAAAGTCTAGAAGTTATTTCTGTATTTAACTGTCGTCAGTGTTTAATATTCTTCCCTAATGAATAATAAAGAAATTTTAATTCTAAGATACTTAGTTATAAAATTATTGTCAAATTTTTTCTTCTTTCATTAACATTTTCCATTAAAGACATGCCTGGTCTCCAGTTTTACAAGAGCTGTGTGCCACTCCACTGAGCCCACATTCTGCAGCAGCACATGCTGTTCGTGACTTAAGTACCTCTTTTTATTTCTAAAGCCATCAACAATTATTAAACTCTATGAGAATAAATCCGCTTATTAGCATGAAGATTAGAACATCTTAGGTGCAGAAAAATGTCAGCTGCTTGTCAGAAGTCATTTTGAGTGTGCTCTCTTGACCCATTCCCAATTTAAAAGCCTGTTACTGTGGAACAAGACAGATAATGAATGCAGCATAAAAACAGCCAGTAAATGAGCAATACAAGAAATTTGTCTTTCTAATTGAACGAGCATAAGCTAAAATTATAGTACATTAGCTAACTATCCAAAGCGCTAGAAAATGTCATGAGAAATAAATAACTTCATCTCCGAGTGTCTTCCTCAGAGGTACAGAGAACACAGCACTGCAGAATAAGCAAGAGGAAAAAAAGCAGAGTGAAATTACAGTGAGCTATGGTCACTTTATTTCTAAGTGAGAAGTTTACATAGGATGCTAATTTGGGTTGATTTAAGATTTCCTGAATCAAAACATAGATAAAATCTTAATGATTCTTTCATTCAAACAGATTTAGAACTATCAATTTTAATTCAGACGATCCTCCATGGCAGAATCTGCCACACTGCCATTTACATAGTCCTGAGGACAAAACCACTTGGAATTGTGTGAAGGAATCTATTGGCTTTGGTTTTATTTCTAAAACTTCAGGAAGACATAAAGTTGGGAAGGCAAAGTACTGTAGTTTAACAGAACTTTAGCAATAGCAAATCTGCTAATGAGGGCAGAATGTAAACATATTCATTAAACTTGAAAGGGTTCCATAAGTTATGGTAACCAAGGGCAGCTGTATGATTTGCTGAATATGTTACTGTGTTATAGGACTTCCTTGGAATAACTATGCTGCCCTTCACTAAAAATGAATGGCAATTATAGCACCCAAGTATACTTTTGAGATTAAACCTAAATAAAAATATTGGTTACATAATATTTATTTATTGTTTCCTTCTTAAAACACCAGTACAGAAACAAGTGTGTCTCATACTGTAAGGGTATATAAGCCGTGTCACATGTACCTTTTGAAATGTTATAAATATATAGAGAAAACACTAATAGAATGACTTCATAATGCGTTTTAGTTAGGGGAGAAGATTTTGACTAGGACTGCACTGGGGTCACAATAGTGGTAGGAAGACACTGATGTCAAGAAGACACGCCAATGCAATTATCATTAAAGTCCTCATCTGTTTCACCGATTTTAAAACTGGGTGGCTCACTGTTCTCTGACAAAGTTTACAAGGAAGCCTCCTCATTCTACCCTTAGGGACAATGCTCCAGTCTTGTCTTTTCAGATTTTAAATAGTCTTGGATTTTACATTTTTGACATTCACCTTCTGAAATAGCTTCCCAGGTGTTCGAGCATTGCTTTCACAGGATTGTGAAATATGAAAGGTGGATGTGTTTTCCATATGTGTTCATACCAGGACCTTATATAACTGAAGAAATGTTTTGTTCAATCCTAGAATAATGCTTATGTTGAGCGAAGTTATTATCGTTTTTAAGCTGCCATCAAACCTATAAAGTCATTCATTCACCCAGCAGTAGTGCTTTAGTGCCTTACCTCTTCCCTGAATCCCATTAATCTTATGTGAGGTTGATAAATCTGTCTCCTCTCACTGATATTATCAGATACTGCCTAAAAACACCCCAGAATTCAGCCCAAACACAAGACATCAGGCAAAAAAAAGTTCTGAGAAATCAATTAAAAATGCCACTTTGTCTCTGGCTGACATTCTGAGCAGATATAGCTGCAAAGACACTGGAAAGAATTATGTCAAACCCTCACCTGACAGCCCTGACAAGACTGCCCAGGAAGAAGCAGCTTTTTGAAACTTTTTGTGCAAACACTTCCTTCTTTGACTACAGGATCTGACAATGCTCAGAGGGATTCACAGGGTTAGACAACCTCAGAAGTTCTGCCACCCTTTCTCTAACACAGCTCCTGTTCACCCCTTTCTGGAGACCTGAATCCACCATGCTTTAATGTTAAGATACTTTTCTTTGCATTAGCTCTGCCACAGAATCCATGTAATTTTGAAAGGAAAGTCTGTCTGCACATCTAATATCCTTCTCCACTGCAATTATGTTTATTATCAAGCCTCTGTGATAAAATGTAGGAGTAATGCAAAGGGTAACAAAAAATAAATGTAATCAAGGAGGTTGCACTGATGTGCAGAAATCAACATGTATCCCCTTCAAATACGAATGCAAACAGCTGTTCTGCGTTTGTCGCATCTTACAGAAAGAAATACAGGGACTCTTTCCCCTAATACTTGAAAATTGATAAAATATTAACAAAGACTTAGAATCAGAGACAGCATTGTTAAAACTTTGTCACTCCTAGAGAAGTCTTGACTTTCTGAGAGCTTTGAGAAGTCTAGCTAGATTTTTTAATTTTTCTTTTTAACAGGTCCCTCTTTCAGCTGCAATGCCAGCTCCTCGCAAGAGTATGACTAGGGACTCGTGTATATCCTCCAGAGCTTCTACCGCTATTTCTGTCTGTAAAATCAGTGTTATCCCTTCCAAAATACTACTTTTTTTTTTTGGTGGTGGTTATTTGGGACCTCTACTTCAGTGATTGTGGTTTTTGTACCATTGTATCTAAAGACATTCCAGAAGCAATGCCTAAGCCCTCCTCCCAGTAGCTGTGTAGAGGATGTGCCAGTATTTTCCATGGAAAAATTGCTACATGTAGGTGCTACCACACTGCTGAAAATATTAAATAAAGGCCTATATCCTATTTCTTTTATTGTTTAGTGACAGTGCCACTAGCACACATTCTGATTTTTTTTTTTTTCTGCAATAGCTCCTTTACGTTCTTTGAAACTACATATAACTTTTGTCACCACCCAAACCCAGTCAGACTGCCTCTCCTGCACTGAAGCGGTATCTTGTCAAACTGAATTTAAGAGCTACAGAAAGTATGTGATATTAATGTGATTGAAAGAGAGAGAACTTCATTTTATAGAGATGATGCTTGATTTCCTTCAGTCACATTTAAAATGACCTGCATTTTATCTTTAAGTTAAGCACATTTCTTTGCATTAGTTCATCTTACATTAAGGGGCATTTGTTTCAGGGAAACATAATTTCTGATCCCTCAAAGGGAACAACTAAATTTTATTATATTTTCTATTAACTATAAGTCTTTTGGTAGCACACTGTATGTGTGTATTCAGTAGGGAAAACATAAAACTGGCAAACATTAATTGAACAAGTATTGCATTATATTATAGAACATTAGTAAAAGCAAAAAATCCCAAGGAAATAATAGGAAATGAATAGCTAATGATAATTACAGTACTCACATCACACCACCATTAAGCAGAAACATATCAAAAAGAAACTGCAACATAACTATTCATTTATGAAATACAGTCAGTGTTTTAATGCTATAGTGAGCATATAGCAATTATCTTAGCAGTTAGGGTGAATTCCAGCTATTGAATATCCTTTAGTTAAAAACTGTCACTGGATCAGTTTTAAAGTAAACACAATCAACAGAACACCTAAACTTTCTGTTGTAGAGTTGTTAGGAGGGACATACATATTCCTTTTAGATAATACAGGCAGTTTAGAATTAATAACTCAGCCATTTTACAAAGGCTGGCACTCTACATTTATGGAATGCATTATATTAAATCATGTTGGAACTATACAATTACAGGTGATTTTACAGTTGTTTCATTTCTCAGACCATGATGGCACTTAGAGTAATGTAATTATTCACCTAATTATATCACATGGTTCTAATACAACCTTTGGACTGCTCAGCAATGACAGCTGAGAACATAGTTTGAACATGTGATGTATATACAGCTACAAAATTATCCTACAATAAAGAAACTTTTCTCTTACTTTGAAAAGTTATCCACATCTTAATCACTATAAGATGTTTGACAAAGGCTTAATAATGTAACTGGATTAAATAAAAGCCCCAAACAGATTTTTCCATTTTGAAGCAGGATTTTTTTCTGTCCTATTAGCATTTTCCCATGGTGATTCTGATTTAGGGACTGAATCATTACAGCTCACTACCTATAACCCAGACAGGGTTTGTTGATGGCAGAACTCCAACAAGATATAGGAAACATTTGAACAGGCTGCAACAAAGGTCCACAAAGGTTCCGCTTGGAGAGTTTTGAACTGCGTTGTACAGTTATTTTCATCTAGCACCCCACAAATGCCAATATTCACCTCTTCTGAGAAAGATGATGTTAAACTGGGCAGAATGCCACTGTAAAGTGACTATACTGCTTCCCCTGTATGTGCTAACTCATTTATTGCAATTTATTTATCCTCTAGACAGCCCCACAAAGTCCGTAGGAACAGGATCTCTGTGTTAGAGAACATGCTTCTCTTTCCACTTAGTAGGACAAAAGATTGCTGGTCATACCAATGGTTTTTATTCAAAACTCCAATGCATATGAGCACAGTGATCCATCCAACTACACAAACAGGCTGAATTAATCTGATCCAACCGGCCAAAACAGGCTTCAGGGGAGTTCCACAATGGTTACCAGCTCTGTGTTTTCCCTTTGGTCCTTCCCTTGACTGCAGAATCTGTGACTATGAACCACCCTTCTCTCAACACAACCTTCTGAAAAATACAGGACAAGTACTGGGTCCAGCTGTATTCTTGTGTTTGTTTTCTGACTTTAGAAATCAGTCATAACACACCACCAAGCAGGATTTAGTGCTTGTGCTCTTTATGTACTACAGTGTTTTTCCTTGATATACCACGCTTATTTTTGCTAGAAGAAAAAAATCTTTCCAGATCCCTTCTGCTTGCTGACCCACCTTCCCCTCCCTAAAAGCTAACACACATTATGCTAACAACGACTCAGAAGCTGTAGCTTTGTATGCTGCAGAGTCCTTTGGGTGGGTTAATCAGGAGAGTGTGAACAGGGTATAGAGCTCATGTGGTTACTCTGTGCATTCCAAAAGTTAGTAAGCATTTTTAATATGGTTAAATTGCAATATCAGGCTCCTGTAGATGGTCCCAGTAGACTGAAAGCAGTTTAGTCTTGTGTTCAGATTGAAGTCGACCTCACTGGTTTGCCTCTAGGATGCTATTTTCCTGTCCTGCCTACTGTGTGTATTTTGTTTCTTGCATTTCTTTGCTCAGTGTGAAAAGAGGATTTGCACATCTTGTCTGCCAGTTCTCATCAGAGCTTTCTATTTTGAAACGGTCATTGACCACAAGGCAGGGAAAACACCCCTCAGCCTGCTAAACTGCTCCTCTCCACAAAGTTTACTTTTGTGCTCCTGCTACTCCAAGTCAGGTGTTTAACTGGAGTCTAATTAAAAATTTAAGACCTTCAGGGCATCATCCCAAACCAGCACAGCTCACATGACTGTTCATGACCAATGTGCATGCGAGCAGTGAGATAGCTCTCAACGATCCCAGCACAGCAGGATGTGAGCAGGGTTAAGGTGCAGGCAATTTCACCTAACAAAGGGCAGGAATGAGACCAAAGTGAAACACCTTAAGCAGTGGCACTGGAAGTTCAACATTACCTCTGAAGCCTAAGCCCCTAGAACATCACCCGACATTAGAAAAGTAAATATTTTTCTGTTAGTGAACACCAAAATCTGAAGAATCACAATGCCTTTTTGGGGTAACACAAATTTCCCTCCTCCCCTGACTGTTCAGTTTGTCAGGGTACCGGCACACAGGGTAAGAAACTGTAAGATATTGTTGAGCAATAGGTGAATTATCCTGCATGAAAAAATGGCTACTGGTTGGAAATGTGAGATAAATTCAAATGAGACTTAATTTCTAGCAAAGCTGTAAGCTCTTGGATCTGCTCAAAAGAAAATATTTTGGCCAAAAACGATCTGGAAGCAAAAAGAGAATACACATTTGGAACACAACACAATTGACTTATCCTGCGAATGTCTCACTTCTTTCAAGAATTATTTAACTCCAAATCAAACTATTTTATTTTGGATGTCTGTCAAAAGCATGTTAAAAATGCCAGTAAAGGGCTAAGCACATAGTGGCTTTTCATTCTGAAAACAAACAGAACTGAGACATTTACAACCTTATCTGTGAAAGGGAATTGCCAGCTGGGGAGAAGGTTTGAAACTTAGCGCAACGGCATTCAAATGGAAGGAAAAATCAGAGCTCCCACCTCAGTACACGATTGCATAGGGTTTTCTGAATCTAAGCAAGAAAGGATTTCTCTTTCTAATTAAAAATATGTTCTGCACAATTATGATAAATGGGAAATAAAGTGAGATTAAACGTGTTTAATCAAGTTAATCATTCACAAGAGAAATACAAAGCTTCATACCAAAATGATGGTTTTCGACTCCATATCAACTATTTCTGACAATGATAAAATATTCTATGGAATAAACCAACTAGTAAAAAATACTCAGGAAAAAATTAAAAAAGGAGGCAGCATTCACCCAAAACTGTACCAAAGAATAGAGGAAAACTAGTTCCTTGTGCCACAGGATGGGAGCTTTTCTGGCTGGACACATTTTTCAGCATGCTTTGGCTCCAGCTTGGTAAAAGCAATTGTTTGTGTTCCTGCTGGGCTCCTGATCAGGTCTGCATTAGAAAGCAAAAGATGAGCACAGGCTTCATATTCCCCAAAACAGTGCTAGAGGAAGCTGATTTACAAGCAGGAAAAGAAAACCTGTATATATGTGCACCTGCACAAACACAGTAAATATTTTGATATTGGAGAAAAACACAAACATAAGAAAATAAATTTTTCCTTCAAAATTAATTTGAAAAACACAATAGAAATAAAAAATTAAAAGAAAAGCGAGTATTTCCTTCCACTTTAGAGAAAATCTCTTTTGTCTAGAACTGCAAACCACAAGCATCCAACCAAAAACTGGGCAGGGAATCCAGATCCTATTCTCCCCTTTAGAACCAGGAAGAAACTTGAAAATAAAATAAGAACTGAAAATGTGGCAGACATACTTCTAAACAAGCAAATAAAACAGGACTCTGCCAGGAGGGAAGGAGAAAACTTGCATAGCAGAGACTTGAACCTGAGTCTCCTGCATTCCAGGTGACTGGTTAGCCTTATTATAAAACACTCTCTCTCATACATATTTTATCTAAAACTTCAATTATTTTTTAAAACCCAGCTTTTGGAAACTGATTTCCAAAGTAAAAGAAATCCATTGTAAGACTTTCAAGAAAACTACAGTAGAAATTGAACTGATGTATGGCTATACATGAACTCATACACGAGCACAAAGGAGCATTGTCCAGAAGACCATAAGACTGAGCAGAACCTTCTGCCACAGGTCTAAGCTGCACTGACCATTCTCCAAAGCATCTGACATGTGTGACAAACTGCTGTCAACTCCAAATGTGATACTGGCACAGG
The DNA here is from genome assembly GCA_013397565.1 of Ptilonorhynchus violaceus. NCBI lineage: Eukaryota > Metazoa > Chordata > Aves > Passeriformes > Ptilonorhynchidae > Ptilonorhynchus > Ptilonorhynchus violaceus. The sequence continues at coordinate 1,200,988 of VZRJ01006844.1, forward strand.
AACAGGAGCAAGCCACCAGGATTTTCAAAGTCATCATTGTTGAAAGGCACCCACAAATCTGACCTACCAAGTTGTTTTCCTGGGGTTGATTAATGCCATAAAAACAGTTATGGTTCAAGATTACTCAAAATCATCTGTACCATAAGAGGAAACTTTAAAGAAAAGCTTAATTTAGCAAAAATAAAAGGTTGTCTTATCGTTTGCTATGTTGGAAGGACAAATCATTGTCTCAGAGGGTAAAAATCGGTCAGGTAATTAAAAAAATTAAAAGAAATCAAGAGATGCCTCCAGCACTGGTGCCCCAACTTGGCTTAGAGCACCTAATGTGGGAGACAACTCTGCAATTCACTTCCCTGCCTTTGGCCAGGACCCAGCCCCCCTCAGCATCATCTTTCCAAGCAGAGAAAGTGAATCTTGCACTAAGTGTCTGCAGTGGCCCTGCTCGTCCTTCCCCTGCTTTTGTCAGTTGGATAAGCACTGCCATTGCAGCAAGGTTTTGAGGAAAGAGCCTCTATCTGTTTCTGCTGGAGGTGGTATTGATCTTTCAAACTTTTTCATTAAAAATGCATTTGGTAATGGAAACTGCATGAAATACAGTTTGATACCATAATTTTCACTGGTTTGAAATTCCCCATTTGTTACATCTAAAAGCAGCACATTGCTGTAATATTTTCCAGAATTTATTTTGGTGTAAGGTTATGTAGAGTTCAAACAGTATGTCCATCTGGCTCCAAGTTTATTACTCCAGGACAATATTTTTAGTACAAATTTCATAGGGGAGAAGTCAAAACCACAGTGAGTTACTGTTGTTCAGAAGGAACCAGCCCATCTGCTCTTCTCAGGATGATAATATGATACCATTTGCATGCAGTGACATATGGACAAAGGGTACTAAGAACTACACAAAGCAGTTTCTTAATCACCTTCCACTATTTATAGAGAGAGTTGCACATTAAAGTGGGAATCTTAAAGCTTGGACTGTGCCATAGGCAGGATACAACTGGTGGCAACACTGAGATGAAGAATATTTTATATGGCCCATGTTTGTCCTGTCTTTTAGTCTACTAAGACAGGCATCACTTCAGAAAATACTCTGGTAGGTCTCTTCATGGAATATCAAGGTTTTCACCTTGTTTCCATGCACACAGGTCCTTAAAAATTCCAAAAATATTTTGATAATTAGAAAAACTAATTGGGTTTAGCTATTATCTAGAGTGTTTCCTGCAAACTTCATGACTTGGCTCACGTGCATAGTTTCAGATGAGTAAAAAAAGCTCAATTACAATTGCATATGCTCAGGAAGAAAAAAATGTAAGGAAAACTAATACAGGTCAGATGTTGTACTTATAAAAATAATAAAGAAAAGATCCTTGACAAGAGAAATGGAACATAAACAGTATTTGCTGTTCAACTGGGACATAACAGGTAGGTTAAAAGCCACAATGGAATTTCCTTTGCATAACAGGAAATTTTCTTGCATACAATTCAATTCACACTTCGACAATTCCCGTTTCTAACATACTCTAGGCATAGCAGAAAAGGTTTGAAAGCTTCTGACTCAATATATTCCAAATAAGAGGATCTTGCTTCACAAAGAGAAATTTAATTATAAGAAAATTCTTCATTGCTGAATTACTTATAAAAGTTAGTTTTAGAGATGTTTAAGATGTTGTCAGTCCCTCACTTTGGGAAGAAATCAAATCTTATTCTCAAACCGAGTAACAAGAAATTTCTATTAGGGATTTCCCTCTTAGCAGAAGCTGAACATTCAAAAATTTAAGATCAAGAAAAACCAGCCAGGCTGCCAACATTACAAAAAGGTAGGTTCCAAAACGTTTCAGTTAGTAGCAAATCGAGAATGAGCATCCTTTTAAAGATATGACTAAAATTAGAAATTTTACTAAAATGCAAAATTATTGTGGAATCAAAGTCAGGTTTAACAAAAGGAAAGAACAGCCCTAACAGGAGAGCTCCCACTGCACAGGAGGTTATTACAAAGCTGTGTTATGCAGAGCAGGAGAAAAGAGCACAAAGCAGCACATACAAAGCAAATAAACTGAGAGTCAGGGTCAGACCTCCCACCCACACCCAGAGTCAGTCCCAGCCCTCTCGTGAGCTCCTCTCAACCCCAGGCGCTGACTTGTGTTCAGCACCATCAGTGTAGCTGTAAAGCCACAGTCATACAGAAATCCCTAAAAAATATTATTTGCTAAACAGTTTATAAGCACCTGGCAAATAGCAAGGTAATAAAGAAGCAATAAAATTGCTGAAAACAGGCCACATTGAGCTATTTTAGTTTCCTTGGCAGGGTAACTGACCTGGCAGACATGGGACAGCAGCAGCTGTGATGTGTCCCGAATTCAAAAGGGTTTTCTGGCACTGCCTCAGGTGACAGTTTCCTAAGCAAGCTCACGAAATAGGGCACAGCTCTTGGAAAATTGTACTTTAGAAGAAATCATTAGTATAGTTTGTTGTCAACTTCTAAGTCTTAAATTTGGTCTTGAAAAAGGTTCAGCCTCAGGCCCAACTACCTTCAATATTTTCTTTATTGACTAATAGAATAGAATCGAGGAACTATAACAATTAAAAGGGTCAAAATACTGGGAGTGGCTGCAAGAACTTTCAAGGACAAGCTCAGACTTCAAACTGATATTGATAAACTGAAAAAAAGGGTTCAAAACTAAAAAAGATAAGATAGATGAAGACATGCTTAGACAATGCATAGAAAATAAAAGGTCTACACACAGATATGAAATGGAAAACAGTAATACTAAACAAGAGGGGCAAATTGTTGTCATTGATCTCAAACTCAGTGACCAACTGTGGGGAAAGAGTGCCTGCTAGAAGTCACAGAGAGCTGTGCCCACTTTTTGGCACTAGTTTCTAAACAGCTTTCTTGGTGAGTTCAGAGAAGGTGAAAAAGAGAGATAAAGCAGGTGGAAAACATTTCAAGAACAGCTGAAGGAAGGCAGTTTTCTGTAAGAGAGGGAAAGTAGAATGTCATGTGGCCATGCAAGACAAAACAGAAGAGCGTGCCAAGAGGATAGCAATCATTCTCCATTTCCACTGGAAGAATGCACAAACTAACTCAATTGGGACAAAAAAGATCCACTTAAAACATCACGAATGTGCCAACATGTAAGGAAATTAAAACACCACACTTCAATTTTTTGCAGAGACTTGTGGAATTCACTTCAGACTTCTCCAAAGTCCATTTCTATCAGAAGCACCAGGGAACATTTAATCACCATCACTCAAAGACAGAAGATGGACTAGGTGATCCTCCTGGCTGTCCCCTTGCAGCAATGTCTAGGAAATCTAGTGCAAACTTTGGTACCATGACTGATATTATGTGGAGGATGCAAAGATACTATGCTAATGGAAATAGATTCATTAACTCATATTCCATACCTGCAGGGCTGCTTAGCTTGCTCAAGTGATCTGCAAAATGACATTTATAGTATAAATTAATCAGGATTATATATGACATAAACGATTAGCAAATAATGCCATGGATTCATGAGGGGTTTTTAAGCCTCCTGCCAATACTTAAGTATAAATATGCAGCCAGATTATTTTCTTTCAGAATATTATGGCTCGATCTGGAAAGCTCTTCTTCTAGTGCTGGCTATCCTGCCTTGAAAACTGATGAATTAAAACCAACCAAGGAAAATCCCACATAACCACTCTAGGGAATGTATGGATTCAATCATAAGCTTTGAGGGGAAAAGCTGCAAACCAGACAATGGGTCTCCACCTCTGTGATCGATGTAAAACCACTTAGAAAACAAGTTGTGTGATCTGCAGCATAAGAACAGATAGAAGGAGGAAAATCTGCACTAAAATCATAATGCAAAGAAACAGTAGTCTGAAGAAGGAAGAATGGTTTGCAATAGTCTGTCTGATGAGGTGGACAGGTACTGAGGAGTACAGTACAGTTTTATTCCTACAGCCTTTGTGGAATGTGATAATAACCAGTAAGACCAGTGAGATACTGCTGCTTTATAAACTCCCCAGCAAGGGCTCTGGCTTGATCAAGTCCTGCTCAGTTCCCAAACCTCTGGCCTAAAATTAAATCCAGATTGGTTCCTTCCAACTCAAACCATTCTATGATTCCACTTCAGCAAGCAGGGTGACACACCAGGAAGATAACCATCACACGAAACATCACAGAAGCATCACATGCTGCTGAGAACCCAACATTCAGATTGCACACATTTTTGGGACACATGGCTGGGGGCAGGAAGAATTACATCCCAGCGCAAGCAGTAGAAGTGCACTGGATGGGCTCCCAGAGTCCATCTCCCAGCTTCCTGCCATTCAGAAAGAATCCAGTTTTGGTACTTCCAAGGACTCTGCTGTGAGAAATTGCAAAATCCACCCTCCTAATGCAGACACTTCCCTGGAGGGCCTCGATACTCAGCACAGTGATCCAACTCTATTTTAATCAGCTAGGGAAAAAAAAGTAAAAATAAAAGAGTGCCACTACTCTATTACATTTACTACAATATTTGGGTACTTTCATATTAAAAATCCTGTTACAGCACCTATTAAAAGACAAATTGTGCAATAAAAATTCTACAAGCTGTTTTTATTTTTAATGTCAACTGCAAATCATACACTACTACTACAACTTAAAAAAAGAGCATTGTTCTGCTTTAAAAGTGATGGAGACAGATTTGTCTCCTTTCTGATGAGGAGGTCTGGAAGCTAGGGGGTGCCCTGGTAATGCACACAACAAGAGATGCTGATTCTAGTTCAGAATCTTTAATGCATTGGGGACAACAGTAGATCACTGTTATTCATGCTGTTTATATCACCTTCTCATTCCACTGTCTTTGCAATTTTCAAGAAGAAATCAGATAAAATTACTTGATCAATAAACTAGGAATACATGTAGAGGATTTTTTTTGTGCAACTGACATAATATCAGTGAAATTCACTTTGATAGGATGGAGAACTCAATGAGAGAAAAAAAACCTAAACCACATCTTTTACACTTCAGTCTTGGTCAAAGCAAAATGGGCTTACAAAAATCTTCAGCTATTCTTCATTTTAGGAAATTTTTAATTTCTCTTGTTTGCTTTTTAATGTCATGTGAGGGCCAGACTAAATTTACATTTACAAGCCTAAGGAACACATTTGGAAAAAACCCCAATCAAACAAGTACTTGATAACCCTGCCTGCTTGTTGATTGCCAGGCAAAGTGACAAACACATCAGCCAAATGCCATGCTGAGAGCTGCCTCCTAGAAAGATGCAGCACTACACAGAGGGGTCCTTTCTGTGATCTGAGTCAACCCAACAGATAAAAAAAAAAAAATCTTGTCAAGAAAAGCATTTTTTTCTACCTTTAAATTTCAAAGCAAAAGTAAAAAAACCTCCGAGGGGTTGGTCTTTACAAGTGATATAAAGTGATATAACTCCTGCAGGGAATTTGCAATACTGCCACTTGGGGAGTTTCAGTATCGAGACTGTTGGGGAAAAGCTGGTTGGTAGCTCAAACCCTCTGCAAAACTGTGTTTGGAAGTATTAATATATAAAATACTGTTACCATTTTGGTTCAACTAATTTCTGTCATTTGTTAATATTTAAACCATGAAGTGGAACTGGTTGTTTTGTTAGAGTAAAATTTTTAAGGAAATGCCTTTTCAACTCCCTACTGTCACAAAGTTGTTAATATTCCAAATAGCTGGGGGCAGTGTTACTTCTTATCAAAAGTAGTGTTAAGTGGATGGACAAGTCTTCAATTTGTAGAAATGAATTAACCTAAAAATTCCTTATAAATTTCCCCTGATACATACTCAGTGGAAAAAGATCCCCAAACATTTTGAAATAAATTCAACATTAAAACTCCTAAGATTATTCTTTTCATGACCAGGGGAAAGGATTCTTTCTTTTCTTGACTATCTATATCAAAAGGGAAATTTCAGAACAAACTATAAATTATATATACTTCAGACAGAAAAGTATAAAACATCACTAAAGAAAAATAGCTCCTGTTTTAAAAGGCATGTATAGAATCATCACTAGTTTTCTGTTAACTATGGCAAACGTTGGAACAGAGCAAGTGGATTTCTTTATAATTAAAAAATTTGATTGGAAAAAAAAAAGCCTAGACTGATAAATTTTCTTTTTAAGATTTTCACCTCTCTCAGAGTTACTCAATCTCCACACTTCCCCACACTATCCTTTTACAGCAGCTATAGTAACTGCTGCTCTGAAGGGAACTTTCAGCAATTTTTGAAAGAGTGAATCATCTGGGTATTGAACTAACTGTCCTCAAGCCAAGATCCACTGTTTTCAATAAAAGTTAAAGCCAACCAGTTTCTGTTACTTTCTGAATATAAAACCCATAAACAAACAGTTAAAATATTTTAACTTGCTCTCTACAGACCATTTGAAGGATTTACTTGAAAACACTTCTGAAGGATGCAGAAATCAAAAATATTTTCCAGGAACATAATTTGACAGAAAATCTTAACCCCTTCCTTATACTTATTTTTCAGTCTTCTCAGCACCAAGTAACAGACACTGATCTAGATTAGTAGTGAAAAAATACCCTGAGATGTAGAGGAGTGGAATGAGGTCATAGAGCAGGGACATACCCCGTGATGGAAGGGTTCTGGACTTGGCCTGACAGCACCCTGAACAACTTAACCTAAGGCTCTCTTTTAAGAGAAGTCTGGACCAGTCTCCAGCAGTCTCTTCCCACCTAGAATTTTCTATGGTTGTGCACAGCAAGAGTTGCAAGGTTTCAGTCTCAATACCTCTGGTCAATAAGTAATGACTCATTTTGCACCCATGTTGAACCCAAATCAAATTTTAGATCAAAGGGGAAAAAAATACCAGAACAAATGGGACAGGGTTCTCTGAGGAAATCCCATACTTTGCATCCATCTAAATGTAGAATTAAAAAAAAAAATCCTTCTTTAGAACTATTTTTTCTTTGTTAAAACCTCTAATCAACACCATAGGTTACCCTTTTTTAAAATTAAGCGTTAAGGTAAATGGATTAAAGTCTTCATAGTTTATTTTACTGGCAAATTACTTGTATTACTTCATGCTTATTAACCACTCTAACTTAAAAATAACAAGGCTAGATTGTGCCTATGAATCCTTTATTGGATTCATGTCAGCAGGTGTGCTATAAACACCTTACACCTCACAGAAAATATTGCCAAATTTCCAAAACACTTGAAAACAAATAATTTCTCCACTAAGAAAGTGTTTGTTGTACACTGGGGTGGCTGCTACCTAACAAAGGATTTTGATTGTTACATTTGCAGTACTGTTTATGATTTCAGAAATTTCTGGAGGAGCTGATCTGGTCTGGATATGCCTGATTACCCACAGTCAGGTATGAGATATTTCATACTTGAATTCATTTCAGGATCACGTTTCCAACTTCTATCAATACCTTCAAAAAACCAGAGGCCTTACATGACTATGGTTACTGGAAAAGGAAGGGGAACACCTCCAAGGAGAGAAAATACCCCTGTGTTCTCACTTCTCTGCTTCAGCACACACCCTCATGTAAACTACGGAAAAGCAAGGTCTGATATGCCAGAAAATAATGATTTCATAGAAGTATCGTTGTTGCCATTGATCACTTAGGACATGATTTCAAATGTGTTTCAGTGACAGAGTACACAAACTTGGTCTTTGATAGAAACTGCGTACGTGCTTAAATCTGAAGAGGTTCATTGATTTCTTTCACACTGGAGCGCCATGAATTTTGCTAGAAAAGGTTCTGCAGCCATAGGTAGGTCATGCACAACCTGAAGTCTGGTTCAATCCAGAAATACACAGGCTGCAGCAGAGATTAATAGAACCTGCACCAAAGCACCTAAGGACAGGAGCTTGCCTGACCACAGGCACTCAAGTGATCACCTTCACACATAACACTGCTGGTTTCTAGTGGCATTTTTAGCTCAACAGTCTTCAGTAAGTTTACTCCCTGCATTTATTTTTTAAAAATCTAAAATCTTCCAAGCCGCCTTCTCCAGGAATAGAGACAAAAACCCCTAAAAAATTACTTGCTCATAAATCTGCTGCAAGTAGCTAATAAAAAAACGACGAGTTTTTCACACTCTGTGTGATTCCTTACTGCCATTTTCTCTTGCTCTGTAGCAATCCATCAAAGTGAAAAAAAGAAAAATCAAGGTTAAAACACAGAACAGAAAAGCAGCATTTTAAAACAGTTAGCTAAAAGAGTTAATTGTTTGGAGTTACTCACAATTAGGTATTTGGTGTGGCACATTGAGCTGTACAGAAGGCCAGACTACAGCCCATCTGAGAGGAAAGATGGATTTAGCAGAACCTGAGGTTCTAGTGGGAACAGGCTGACTTGGACTAGCACAAGTTTTACACATGATCTGAACCTCAAATCAACTTTTTCCATGACAAGAGATGAATCTCAAATCAAATGTCTTATTTGGACCCTCAACATGGAAGTCACGAAATTTATACACCATGGTTAAATTTATTATTAAACTTAAACCATCATGTAAATATCTGTCCCAGAGTACAAAAAAATCCTGCAAACGTTGAAGAAATTTTTTTTCCATGTTTATTCTTGCTGAAACAAAAGGAAGTATGCTTACAAGGTTATAAATACCTGTGGTTTGCAGAGTTCACTGCAGAGTTTCAATAATTACAGGATAAGAATGTAATGGGAAAAGTGTCTTTCCCGAAACAGATGGCAAAGTAATGTATTCTATACAGTTAGCACATTCGAAAGCTCTCTGGGAATTAGTTCAAACAAACTTGGAAAACAAGAATGTAAGCACAGCCAGGGAGAAGAGTTGTAACATTCTACTAATTTGGGAAAAAGGATTGATTGAATAAAAGATCTGGGTCAGTATCACCTACTGCAAAGACCAGAAAAAGTGAAAGAAATTAAAAACTCATGGAAAACTTAGCTAACTCCTGTTCCTAGCACACACACTGCTGTAAGAGGCAGAAAGGGCTCAGATTTAGCAAGGCAATTGGAGCCAGTAGTTTGATCTGAATGCTATCTTTCTTCCCTCTTTGGTGAAGGGATTTCATAAAAAGTTCAAGTAGAGGTATAAGTATTCTGATTGGCATTTGAAATCCATTTTGAGGCCGCCTGCAAGACTGAGATGCAAAAAGGGATTAATCTTGTCATAAACATTTTTTCATACATATTTAAATAGCGTGTGAAAAGCTGCTTCAAAGCTGCTCTGCTGTATATAGACAAAAATGAATTTTCCTGCACTAAGATGAGAGGAAAATAATTTCACATCCATCTTTGACTATGCCTACCATTTCCAGCATCATCGCAATTATTCATTCACAAACTGTTTTCCCCCTTTGCTTCTCTTCTTTCAGTGGTGGTGGTCTGCTAGAATCTGTCCGAGCAGAGTGGTGTTTTCTATACCATGTTTAAGTACTGACAAATACACCAAATTACCTAACTTTCATCTCATTTAACAGCTAAATAATTAGAGGCAGAGCTCTTCTCAAGCACAGTAATTCACCCTGAATGGACAATTATTCAGGAAAGCAAAAAGTTTTGAATGAAGAACAAGATGTCCTCAAAAAGTGAAGAGTTGATTGAGAGAAGGAAGGGTTTGTATCTTTGCTGTCTTTTTTCCTTTACAATTTCAATTGTAATTCACAATTGACATCTGTTAAGCTCTGATGCAACTTGATCTTTCAGTCTTCAATTTCTAACTGTTTGTATTTGTAGTTCAACTTCTTGTTCTCTTCTTTTTGCAGATCCCTGCCAGTTACCACAGCAAATGCTCTTTTAACTCTCAGAACCCGCTTATGTCTCTCAACTGGCAACACAACCTTCTTTTCCTACTTGTTTTGCAAGCACAGTCATGTCTGTACACTTCAGCCTGAGAACAAGCAACTCTGCAAGCTCTCTGTCATCTTTCTCTCTCATCTCCAAATCCACAGATGCAAAAGCCCATTTTTTTTTAATGGAAGCTTAGCTTTACCACCAAAGATGTCCCAGAAGAACCATTTTACTGATTTTGCCTTATGCTCAAAATCCTTTTTCTTGACAAGTTAAACATGTCATTTGAATTGTGCACACAGCACATGTGTGTGTCCCTTACTTCCAGAACAGTGTTAGAGCTGTAGCCAACCTAACATCTGTGGAGTAACTGTCTAGTTCAACAACTAGCTGGATTTTCTTTTATGAAAGAAAAACTCAGAAATATGAGCAATTCTGCTCCAGGGAAAATTTTGCAAGTTTTATGCTTCCTAAAGTAGTATGCCATGACTTACGCACTGGTCTTTTTTTCCTTTTTTTTTAATTCCCCGCCTCCTGTGACAGCTGTTGCACAATTACTCATGTTCCTTTGTGATTTGTCCCCAAGCCTGAAGTCAAAATTAAGTTGTCAAAAAGTAGTGGATTTGACTTACCAGTTCAGCTCTGGGCAGAAAAGCTGCTCTATCAAGCTTGACCTGCTATTAAACATTTGTGGCCAAGAGCCAAAAAATATGATCCTCTGAAAGTTAATTGTGAGGTTTTGTCTTTCCTCCCAACAAATTGCTCCGCAGCTCTTCCCCCACAGGGTCACTTAATAAGCAGGTTCAGTTCATCCACAGAAAAGGAGGTTTCATTTCCCTGTGTAGGAACTGAGACTTTGGAAGGTGAGAATCACCCATTCCTGCCTAAGAGAAGCACTAAGGTTTGTACAATCAGCAAACCAGAGATCACAGAAGTATGTGGTGGATTGCTAATCCTACAGAGCAGATCACACGATAGAAAACCACAGAAAATGACAATCTTCTCATTTTTTCCCTTTTCTGAGGCAGACTTTATAAGTTTTTCCCCTAGGTTTTCAGGAAAATAAAAATCAAAGTCAGAACCAGAGCACAGCTGAGGAAGGTGTGGTTTCATCTCGAAACTTCTTACCGCTGGGAGAAAGGTGGCTTTCCTCTCTTCTGCCAGCCTCTGTCATACTGACCTGGCCCTGGCACCTACAGACACCATTCAGTTCACTTCAATTCATTGCACTATTGCAAAGCCTGGCACAGGGAATGTGGAGGGAAATAAAAAGCCAGAAGGAAGAGAAAGAAACAGAGGGAGTCCCATCTCAAGCATGAAAGACATGTTAACTCAGCCTCAAAACCATATGATACATATTTTTAGGCTGCCACTGGGAAGTTTTCTCAAAAAAGCATAGGAAGTCTGGCTCAGTTATCCACTTGGGGAGCCCAGTGCCATTACAAAAGCTGGAAGCTAAAGGCCACTGCACAGCAAATGTAGGTTGATGTGGGACATCAACACAAGTGCCTGGGTTTGCACCAGCACAGCAGTTTCTTGTATATGCAGTGGAATGAGCCTAACACTGCCAGAGCACTGGGGAGGACCTGCCAACCCTTCTTGTTTGTAGTGAGCACTGAAATGAAAAGGTTTTTCCCCTATCAGAAAAGCCAGCTTTTATTAAATTACTTGAAATAAAACTCCTAGTGTCCAAGTAATACAGAACAAAACATAAAGGCTTTACAAACAACCTTCCCCTGGCCCTTGTGTCCTCCCAAGGCAGACCCTTTCTTTCAGCTTGGTTTGACTCAGAAGAGGCTGCACGGACTCTCTCAGAGCCCGGAGTCCCAGGTTCTGCACTGACTCCTGGTCCAGCCACTTCTGGTCCCCACGATGCTGCAGACACCCTGCCTGTGAGCTCCCACCCCACACTGCCTGCCCATGCCACAGCCTGGGAGCTTGTCCTGTGTAAGCACATCCACTTATTTTCAAGGAAGCATCCATCTCCCTTCCCTCCATCCACATGGTCTCGATCAGAGAGTCTCCAACAAAGAGCTAAATTTGTCTCATGACAAGAGAAATAATTTCTAACTCAGTTTAAGATTTCCCTTAAAAGCTCCAAAGCCAAGGAAATACTTCTTCTTAATCAGTGTGGAATGGCTATTAGTGTTTCCTCCAGAAGTTTTAATAAAATAAAACAGATCCAGGCAGCAGCACAAACCACAACAAGCTGTTTCAGTGTCTGCATAACAGTCCCAAACAGAGCACTGAAGATTCACAGAAAGCAGATGACAGAATAATCCCAGGCTTGCTGAAACTGCAAGCTAAAAAAAAAAATTGTCTCCATCTACCAGTCCCCAACTCATTCAAGCTTTTTGGACCCCATCTTGCTTTGCAAGTTCCAGTAACATGTAGCAGCACATTATCTTTGAGAAGAGATCTGCTCAGCAGGTCTTTCAGGTCTGCTTTTTTTTCCTGAGATGGTGAAAAGTAGATTGATTTGCACTGGTACTTTGGCCAGTCCCTGTCTTCCCATTTGCTCCTTCACAGATTTTATGAAAGACATGAACTGCATTGGCTGCCAGACTTTTATGACTTCATCTGCAACATTTACCATGTGCCTTTCCCAGTTTGAGCTTGTTTACTTCAGTGTCAGTCCCCATCAGGAAAGGTGAAGGTTATTTTATGGCTAAACAGATGATTGCCTTGCACTCTTTACTGTCAGTAATGTCCCCTCGTTTGCCATGCAGCTTTCTGAAATACACTTTCCAGGGATTCCTGATGACTTCCCATGCTGTTCGCACTTTGCCATCTGCTGCCCTGACACCACTGTCACAAGGCTTGGGTCTTTTGGTGAGATCGAACGTGAAAGTCCCATTTTTGCATTTAATGTCTCCTTTGTTTCTGTCTGCCTCAGAAGCCACAGTTTTTTCACATTCTGGAGGCGCACACACAAAAAAGCAGAGTGTCCAGGCAAGAACAGGACATAAATGGGGAGGAAAAACATCCCCCAAAAGGTCTATCATCACAAAACTGACTTTCTAGTAAAGACTGCTGTAAAGAGAGGAAGGTAGTAGTACTGGTAGCAGAAGAGAGACAGGTTACAGGGAGCCACTAAGATCACTGAGATGGAAAAAAGCAGAGTCTAATTGAAGAATTTGGAAGGTTTCCATGGCTGCAAAGAAGAATTTGCAAAGCATCAAAGACACAATCCAAAAGCTGCCTGCAGAGTCACTGCAAGCAGCCCCAGGGCTGTGCTGTCACTGCCCAAGAGCAAAGGATGAGGTGACTTTGGTAGCCTCCACTCCCTTTTTACAGCTTAATGTCTTATGCTCAGCTGTGTTTCACAACTGCAGCATTGCGTGGATACCACAGCTCCCCAAAATTTCTTTGGTATAATAATTAAGAGATAGATCTCTTCAAACATCATGACTGAGCTGCTTTTTCACAGAAAACAAGTTTTTCAGTGCTTCAGAGCAATGAGCTGCCTGTCCCAAAGCCATTCCCTAAAGGGCTCAAAATTCTTTTGAAAATAAACATGGCCTCCAGATTCTGAGCAGCAAACTAAGCAAAAATGTACTTAAATTTTCTAATTGTGCCACACAGTCTTTAAGCACTTGCAAGAATACTGGAGTTTTCCAAGGGTAGTCAAAATCTGCAGCCTCAGTCCTCTTTCAAAGTGATTATCAGCTTATTTCTCCCCAACCTATTTTCATAATCACAGTTCCCTTGTCACACAGATTTGCTCAGACAAATCTGGCACATGAATGGAAAGATATGAATAAATTACAGAGTAGAATATCTTAACCTCAGAATAGTGAGCAGGTATGTTTGTGCACAAACATAGGTGTTTTAGAGGTACACCAGAGAAAACAGGGTGTCATATGCTACGTTATTTCCTACGTCCATTCTTTTTAGTTCAGGAGAAAAAAAGTATGTTTGAATCTTGTATTTCAGAGAAAGGTGAAAAACACTGAGCACTTACAACCATTCTCAGAAATAGTTCAAATAAAATAATCATGAAAGCATATGAACAAAGTATTTTCTGATGTACCACCTTTCCTGCTTTCATGTATGTTCTGGTTCTTCTCTCACCTGCTGTATGGGTTGCACATTTATCATATCACATTTTCATCTCAACTGTTTTATTTTATGATTGCTATAAAGATATACAGCAACTTAGAGGAGGTGAGTGGTGACTGAGAGCAGGTTACAGCTGCTTGACCAAATACTGCCTTTATGATTGAGTACAACTGCTGTGTAAAAAGATAAGCTAACAAAAGATCACCTTTGCTCATGACCATATTGATGTGAACAGCCTTTGGGAGAAGGTTATCATCTATAAGATACTTGCATAAAAAAATTTTATAATTAGATCGGCTTTTTCAGCAGTGCTTCAGTGTTTATTGAACTGCAGCCACCTCCTGAGCTTTCCTGTCTCCCTGCAACAAACCCCAGCACACGAACCCGGTGAGCCTGTGGGGGAAACCTCAGCACAATCTGCACACCTCTCCTCTGCTCAGAGCTCAGGAATCCTCTCTCTTGTTCTGATCTATCAACGTCTGAGGTTTCATTCTCTTTCCATGCACATGAAAAAGGATTGATGAGCCTTTACCACTTCCTCCTAATAACATCAAGTAACAGACAGCTATAATTCCCACAGCTAGCACACTAGAAAACATGGGATTTTTAAAGTGGATTTTTTAATTATTTTTATATCAGAAATGTTAATAAACCCATAGCTAAGCCAAGTGAGCATCATATTTTTCAGGTAGAAAACCCTTCCAGGTTTTCCATCTTTTACATACGAAGCAGAATGTTACTGTTTAACCTATAGATCTATTTTTTTTTTCTTAAATTGAGAACTGGAAGGTACAGGCATCATCTCTTTTTGTTCTTTTTGAAAATAGGTGGACATTAACTTTTAACATTTGAAAAAAATCATTGCAACTCCACCACAAATTCAGTATTACTGTACAACTATCAATTAATATATACAAAATTCTTATATCTTTCTCCTGCCTTCTGGAAACAAGCATCTCAAGATCGAGTGGTGAAGAGCCATGAGCTGAGTTATCTAGAAACAGCAAATGACAGTTTCCCCTGTCATGACTGAACACGGAAAGCACATTAATCTTCTCCTCTGCAAACACTCAGAGTAAAGGACAGACAGCAATTGTTTCCTTCTTCTCTGAAAAGCAGCCTTGATGGGAAACTCTTTAAAGTTTTAACTAAGATGGCTTCATCCATGGAGATAAGATAAGGAAGAAATCAATTTAAGAGCAAATGTAAAGCTTAACATCAGTGAAGAAGCATCTTTTAAATTAACTCACTCACATTCTGGCTCACTGACCATCCATCTCCTATTCTCATTTTAAGAGGAAACCCGGAGAGGATGGAGAGTTACTCTTGAACATTCCTGACAAGGCTGTGGAAGCACACAGGCAGCCCCAGGACCTTCACAGGGTGGCAGAGGAGAAAAAGGTGACCACTTGTACTGAAAATAGGAAGAAAGCATGAAAGTCTGCATGATTTCTCAGCCTTTTCTCCCTGGTGAACCTTCTGAGGGCTTCAGTCACCCTAAGGAATATGGCACAGCTTAGAAGGTGCCCCAGGCACCTAAACAGGGCTACCCCAGTCTTTTGCCTAGACCTTGTCACATTCTACTGCTGCTCTAATTTGCTACAGTACCTCTAAGTCAGTCTTAGGTTTTAGAGGTGAAGGATCAAGCCAAATTCTTCCAGTAAAAGCCAGAGAAACAAATTCATATCTCAGAAGGCAATTTAGACCTTATCCTTGTTTTATAGAAAACATTTTTTTACTAAAACCTGTACAATTTTTATGGTCAAAATGTGCTTAGGTATTTAACATAGGAAAATTTTACAATAATTATTGTGATGATATGCAGGTGAGTCTCTACATTTTTGGCTAGAGTGGTCTGTCATTGTCAGCAAGAATCACTTAACATTAGCTGTCCCTACAAGATGATTATAATTTGGGAAAGCTATAAAAACCCTTTTTGCTGGTTGGTTCCATCGCTCTGTGGAATGAGATCTTCACTTTGGATGTGAAGTCATTACTAGGAAAAGAATATATGACACCTCCTCCTCTTAAAATAATTGATAACATAATAGCTGTGATTGTTGTGAATGGTAGCAACAGGAGTGGCAGACAAATGGGATTTGCACCTGGAAATTCTCTCTTGAGCACATTAGAGCTACTCCTTTCTGCACAACAAGGGTGAAAAGCATAGTGCAAAAAATGTACTTGTGCGTGCATTGCATAAATCATAATGTCAAGCACACTCTGCATCCAGGATTCTTCTATAAGCAATTCTGATATTGGTCACTTGCCTTCTGTTGAGTTTATCAGAGAGCTGAATATTAAAGACTTGGTTTGTACTGGAAAACAAGAATTTTGATATTCATTCCCAAATTATAAATTCCCTGTGTCTTTCTGGAAACATAAGATTTAATATCTATCAGGAGATAGCCTGTGAAATGCATACTGATATTTTTGACTAAAGCTGTGGTTTGAATGTGCCTACGAGTATATCTCAGTTCATTTATGAAATAATTACTATGTGATCATTGAAAAAACCCCTCAGATATATAAAAGTATCAAGCTTCTCTAGGAAGGAATACTCACAGGAATTGTGAATACATAACGTGACCTTAAAAAAAAAAAAATCATCTGGAAGTCTAAAATGTTGCTTCTGCTGAGAAGAACTAAGCTTTCCACAGTGCTTTCAACTTGTGATGGACTTCTTTTTAGGATCATAGAGAACCTCTCACAATTTCAAGTTCACATATACTTCCCTTCTCATTTACTTAGTCATTTTTAGAGAAGCCATGAAGAAATGAGTTAAGTACTGCCATATTTTAACTTGTATTCAAAGCCTGAGAGAACTAGAACTAAATACAAGGAAGGTCAATTGATAAATGTACATGGTGATCATTCCAGTATGCATTGCTCGAGAATAAGCACCATGATATTTTTAAATCATGCTGCTTTCACAGTTTGAAAATATTTCAGAACAAAAAAGCTTACTTATACTACTTTGCTCTGAAGTTTTACTGTAGAAATAAAAGGGCAAGTTCTTGTAGCTGGCAATATGTCTTTAAACTCATGCATAAACATTTAGCTAATTCCTGGATTCATACATAAAGACAGGATAGTTTGCAGCTGTGAATTGTGAATGCTTTTTAATAAAATCACACAGTGTTTCCTGAGACAAAACCCTAAATTGACTTGTTATGCTTTACTATAGTGCATATATGGCTGTTAAATTCGTTACTACATTTGGTGCAGTTTCACTTACAGCAGCAGCAATTTAACACCCTGTAGTGGCAATTCTAAATAGAAAATTAAATTATACATTTGCTTCAGTTCAAGCTCTGAAAACTATCTCTATGTACAACAACATAAGACCTCTTTGAATAATAGGTTTAAATGGATTTAATTTTTTTCACAGGTATTAAAACAGGACAACTTCAGCAAAGTACGAGAGGGGATAGGGGAAATATCTATATCTGATAGGTATTGAACCTGATAAGTAAAGTGCAAGTGCAATTGTATGAACAACAGTGACCAAGGCAATGGAGATTATTCCCATAGCGATAGACTGAAAACAGTTACTGATGGGTTACTCCAGAGACAAAACGGATTACTTCAGATTACAGAGGGCTGTGTTGAAAACACACAAAGTAACAAGAGGTGCAAAGGAGAGGGATTGTGAACTTTGATTCTCCTCAGCTCATCAAGCAAAGACCAGTGAATGAGCAAAGGCACAGGGCAGGGGCACACACAGGCAGCCCGCTGCACCCACAGGGCCTCAGCTCCACGGGCACCAGCCACACACCAGGTGACCCCAAAACGGAATGCCTGAAGGACACAGCCTCTGCATGCTTCCTTCCACCTCCCTCAAATATTTGTGTGTGCTGGAGGCATCCTTGTGGAGTCAAAATGCTGCACTTGGTGGCAAGAAGTTGGATACAGTATGATTATTTCCATCTAATGACAGAAAAAAAGTAGTGAAAATATGACACTTCTATACAAGACAAGAAATAAAGCAGCCTCTACACGTGGCACAGCATGGAGTGATGCAGGTGACAGAGTCAGGCAGTCCTTAGGCTCTCCTAAAGCTCACTGTGGAGAGGCCACTCGCCACCCCCAGGTGGCACGGCTGTTCTTCACCTCACTTCAGTGCATCCTCAGCTACCCCGGTGTTTGTAGGGCAGTGCCAGGGACTTCAGGGCCCGTCCCCACTGAACCAGCTCCACAGGCACCGGTATTGCACTAACTCCACTAGTTCCCAGCTAATTAAAAACAGGAGACTCCACTGAAAGTCAGGAAAAGATAATATTTTAGGGGAAAAATAAAACCTTCAGGGTGGCTTGTAAACCACAGAACGAGATAAAGCTCAAAGTCTGCAGGTGAAGCTTTCATCCAGATTTACAGAAATTACCAACTGCATATCACAGGGAGGCAAAATGTTGTTATTTAACTTGCTATGATCTCTAATGCAAAAACATAAATGACCTTTTTAACAATTGATCATGCAATAAAAACAGCAAGTATGCTCATGGTAATACTTCTCTGGCATCCTACTATGATGTTTACAACGATTATCTTCAAGCTCTTCCAAATCGTTCTCAAAATGAGTCTAACAGATATCCTGGCAGGTTAATAGGACAGCTCTGCTTTCAGAAGCTCATGCCAAACAGGTCATCCATGGATATTAACAGCTAGGAACAGTGCTATTAGATTAAATTGCATATTTACCAGAAACACATTAAACATCTTGCCCTTAGTAACAGGGTTTTCTCTTTTAAAGACAATTAGTTTGTAAACTATTTATGGGAACTCAGAGAGTAAAGTCAAAGAGGTTGTTAGGCTGCCTGTGAGCTTGGCTTTTCCTGTGTTTTGTTCTGAGAATTTGATTAAGGACAATGACTAAAATTACAGGAATAAGAGACATTTCCCTTCACTGGCTACATCTATATAGTTTTAAGGAGAAAAGGCAGCATTATATTATCTCATTTGACACCCTCTTAAACACAACTTAGAGAACACTGATCTGAACCTGAACCTTACATTCGAACAAAACAGATTATCCACTGTAGCTCAGGGTGGAAATCATGGGAGAAACGACTCTGCTGTGCAAAAGCAGAGGGGCACTACCCAGAAGAGCAAGAACTGCAGAGGCTGCAGTGCTCCTCAGCCCAGCATGTCTGTCAGAACTCATCTGCAGTTTTGACTGAATCAAGTGCCTTTCACACCATTTTAATTGAATGACTGTTTCTGTTGAAACAAGTTCATTCATTCAAAAAGAAAAAGAAGACAGCAAAGCTAAAAATAAAAATCAATATTTACTGGCCTTAAGATCTGCTGACTAATCTATATCAAATACCCAGACTAGCTTGTATCTTGCAATTATGAAGCATATGAACTATAGGAAACATATAACACCTATTGAGCAGAGATTGATATCCTTCTCCCAAATATTTTTTCCCCTCAATACTGTTATTGTAGAAAAGCCACTGAGGTAGAGGTGTACGGGCAATTTTACAGAGCCTCATCCTGCCCTGAGCCCAGTGCAACCCACGCCTGCAGAACTTCACTGACTTCTCCAGGACATGCTGCTTGCACAAGGATACAGGACAGTAACAGCCAGAACACATCTGGAAGATAGAACTAGACAGCCAAGACTCACTATTTGGAGACCACAAATTATGGGGGTTTTAATCACAGGATATCTCCCCTCTTTTCAGTGCATGAGAGTACATATGAGTAATGCATTTATTTTATTTTTTTTCTTCAATGGCAAACATCCCTCCTCTGCAGGTGTGCTGCCAGGCAGAGGGGATGATTACAGGAAGGCTGAGATGAGGGAAAGCCTCCCCAACATTGTCAAGCTTTTCACATACCACCTCAGGATTAGCAAGACTGAAAGAATGTCATAAGTGAGGAAAATTCTAGATACCGTCCCCAGAAATAACCTGCCTA
Source organism: Ptilonorhynchus violaceus (assembly GCA_013397565.1). Lineage (NCBI taxonomy): Eukaryota > Metazoa > Chordata > Aves > Passeriformes > Ptilonorhynchidae > Ptilonorhynchus > Ptilonorhynchus violaceus. Next base: position 1,220,743 of record VZRJ01006844.1, read on the forward strand.
TTTTCTCACCTTATATCTCACCAAGACAACATTGAAGAAGAAATTGCATCAACCACCTGCCTATTGCAGTTCGAAAAACAACAGACTAATGGCATGGTGTCCACAAATGCAAAGAGTTGATTGATTTCAGAAGTGTTTGCCTCTTCTTGCCCATCACAATGCAAAACATCACAAATAAAAGCCATTTTGCCTTCAAGAAAGAAACTTCATGGAAAAAAACCACTTCAAATTTGTCACAGTAATTTATTTAGAACCGCTAAAGAAAAGCTATGTGGGAAAGACAGTGAATGATCTTGTTAAGAGCCTCTGGAAAAGTACTGGAAGATGCTCTTGTCTGCTTGAAAGAAAATTCTCATCAGGTGCAAGTTTACTTCCCCAAAAGTCAAGCTGAAAGCTTATCGGATTGGCAACGGATTACCTTACTTACAGCCATGTAAGTAATTTAGTGACACCGTGTTGAAATAAGATAAGACTGGGAGTAATTAGATACTTATTTAACAGACAAAACAGCAGAATACTGCACGGAATACAGACTTTGCACCATCTGCTGCAGGCCCTTTAAAGGTCGTCTGGATCACCTGAAGTGCACTTGTCCCTGGTAAGCTTAATTAAGAGCTTGGTGTAGAGTTTCACAAAGAAACAAATCACTAATCCTCCAGTCAAAAACAGGCAAATACATACGAATTTAGCTTAATGCTTTGCAAAGCTATTCTTGACCTGAGGATTTTACCTTATTATAATTGTGTAGAAGCTTGTAGGGGCACACTAGAAGATGCTGGTATATTTTCTCAGTGCTTAGATAATTTTATGGTTTTTTTAATCTTCTCAGGACTACAAGGTCTCTGTTAATATTTCTGGAAATAATTTCTTTAAGAAAAAAAAAGTTGCTGATCTCTAATAGCTTTTCTTTGAACCCCGTAAAATCTGGATTGACTGACATTATGCCCAAAGACAGTATATTTTCATTCTGTTTTCAATGTCATCTTAGCATCTCTAGCTAATTCAGTTGCCTCTGACCTCCTGCAGCCCTTCTTTCCTACACCAGGAACAGAATGCAGACTATCAAACCATAACAATAAAATGTTATTGTTCCATCCTGACAAGTTTGTAGTAAAGTACAGAAATATTTGCCAGCTTTGGGAAGCTGAATCAAATTCTTGCATTCAAAATGGGAGTGAACTGTTTTGATCTGGCCAAGCCCAAAGAAAAGTCTATTTTCCCAGCTGTACAGCAATGATTCTTGGACAAGACAGGACAGGGCCAGACTCTGTGTGACTCTAGTACAGCTCATGAGCTGCTTTGACTCTGGACTGTGTGTTCTGCACCTGTCAAACCTCAGTGCATCAACACTGCTGGACCTCAGCTCTTCTAAAGGGAGCATCATAAATATGTCTCTTTTCAATGACAGCTTCGTTTCATAAGTACAAATGAAAAACTCCACCAAAACAACCCAAACCAGACATGAATCTGAACTTTGTGGACTCAGCACCACATGTCCCACGTGGCAATGGTAAAAGACATCTGAAGAATACTGATGGTTCTGGTGAGAGTTGTTGAATTCTACAGCACAAAGAGAGCTCCGTATTCTGTCCTTATCATTCTTCTCCTCTCTTTCAATCTATCTTTCCCCTGGCATTGCGAAGTAGTTGTTACTGTAGCTTTTACTAGTACCTGTGAAGCTTTTCTTCATGTGTACCTCCCTGAAATACACCTAACCAATGAAGGAATTATTTGTCAGCTTTTCTGGTAAATATGGAGCTCAGGCCCTCATATACAATGTGAAATATGAATGTGTCAATCACTAACAGAAGGGAAAAAAAGAAAAAGAAAGAGTCCAGTTAAAACAAAGTTATTCATTCTTCAAAATAGCCCTGTTTCTGTAAATTATTCTGTGATAGTCCAGATATCACTTGGCAAAAAACCCCATGTGAATGGACAACACACATATTGCATGCAGCCAGACAGAGTAACAGGGTAACACACCTAAACATGAAAAAAATCTATGTTCTTCTGCTTTGTTCAGTCATAGAATAGCTTTTCCAAAGTCTCTACTTAGAGTGACAGAAGTGGTCAAGTACCTTTCTTAAAACTTAGTTATTTTTAAGAATCTTTTCTGAACATATGACATTTTAAGTCCTCTAGAATTTCAGTTATGACATGGCAATATTAAAATACAAGCTATTAAAAATGTAAAAGTAAGCAAAAGGGATCAGTGTGATGTTTTCAGTAGAGATGAATATCCTTAATCAATTTAAATATAACATCTAACATTATTCCTTTAGATCTTTCTTGACTTTAAAGCAAACATGAAGTTATATTTGGGATTGAGCCCAATACAGCTCCCGATCTGTCATAACAACAGGAAGAGTATCTTGTAATTTAAGAAAAGCAGTTTTCCTGTTGAAGTAGCTAAGTGTTTTGTATGCAAAAGCAATAGCTAACTCTGTATGAAAGGGCAAAAAACTTTTCTTAACAATGCAAAGTAGACAACTGCAAAAACGGAATGCAACAGTTGTAATGTGTCACCGTATCTATAATTAACAAATTTAAACTACTTGGTACAGATCCGAGTATGACACGCCACTCTGAAAAGTACTGCAAGCACCTAGCAAGAGAACACTAATCGTGGCAACATAACCAATGTATGGAACAGCTTTTTCCAAGGGTGATGGACTTTTTTCCTTCAGGACAGGAACACCTGCGTGCTCCCATGGCAAAGACACCAGCCTGAACAGCCAGATGCATCAACCTGAGCACAGCAACATGTTCCCTTATTCTTCACGAAATTTTACTTCATGGGCTCACTTCAGTACAGTTATGTGCCACGATGCCTGAAGTCAACAGGTTGGACTTTTAGACATCCATCCCAGAGGCCCTGAAGAACACTGACATTCTGCAGCAGAGGTGGAGAGTTATTCTGTCCTTTTCTTTCATCTTCTCCTTCTACCTTCAAATTTGTAACTTAATGTTACCTCCTCAAATCAGCACTTCAATAAAGCAGGGAAAAGGGAATCTGAACCATTTCCTTTCACCATACATGGCAAGACAGACCTTTATAAAAAAAGATGTTTACGACTTGGCCCAGGTTTCCTTACGTCATCCACAACTGCATTTACTAGAGGAGGCTTTACAGCTACAAAAAGCATCTGCATCACATCCAATGTGTATATAGAGTATACTGGGTCTGTGAAATGCTGTGCCATTGTATATACATGGTAACAGGTGTGTACACAGCAGCTACAATGAACTACTACTCTGGGTATTATCCTTCACGTTCACTGTATTGGATAAACATGGTCTTACCCATGGTTTTACTGGGTTTAAGAGACACTTGCAAGTGCTTTTATACACAAGCTTATCACACACTAGAATACTGCTTATGGTTTTAGATCCTTATTTTATTAACGGCAATATTCAGGGTAATAAAATAAATTTTAAAAAGTTTCTGCTTTCTACAGGTCAGGACAGGCTAAATATCATAGAAATAAACACCTTCAGGGTGCTTAAGTCTGCTTTCAGTGTCAGAAATTTCTCTTTACAACCTGTCTTTATGTTCTTCCAAAAGATGCAGAAAAGTCTTGACTCACTTTGTAATATAAAGGATGCAAGATGTAAATGGAGAGCAAATGACGAATAAATCTTTGTCAAAGTGAAACTCAAATTGAGAGGTCTTAAGAGACAAAATTCATCTCTTGCAATACAAATTAAGCATGAAATTCACGAGCATATAACCTTTTGACTACAACCAGCAAACCCAGAGTTTCTCCTCTGTACAAGGCTACTGGCAACAAAACACTGATACCCATGTGCTCAGGGTGCAGGAACATGGAAGAGCCTGTACTTGTATTGCCTTCTGGCCAAAAGGAACCATCACACAGCTCAGGGAATAACCATCACCTGTATATAGGACAGCCTAAGCAAGCTGATGTCTGAAGAGCTCTGACAGAAAAACTCTGCATTTTATGAAGCAATTTTGCTTTGTGGGAAAGGGAATAGGACGTAGACAGGAGGAGGTAGCAACAGCTTGTGGACCTTACTAGGTTCCCTTTCCTGTTTCAAAAAAGATCCAAATGTTCAAGTCATTGTCCTTAAAATTTTGATAGCTTTGAAATAGTTGGGAAAGGATTGTGTTTACAACACATTCCTCAGGAATATTTTGGAATGTACTCCACCTACTTCAAAGACACTGAAATGTCAGATGCACTGAAGTATTCCTTAGTGTTACTGATGTGTAAAGGCGGTCAAATGTTCCATGCATCAACATAAGTTTATTTTGCTTTTATTAAGTAAAACTGAGAAATACTTACAAAAATATTTAGAAAAACCTTCAGCCTTCCAAGCTACATCCTTGCTACATTTAGAAAGCTGAGGGTCAGGTCTTCCAAAAGCTTTTAAGTTTTTCTCAAATACATTGAGAATAAGCCATAGTCTTTTCATAAAAAGAAAATAAATTAAAAAACCCCCACCCCCCACAAAGCTTTCATCTCTTAAGCAATGACATGGAGCAAATTACAAAGTTCACTTTAAACTGAAACAAGTTTTACTAGGGAAAACAAGAACAACAACAAAAATTTACTAATTAGAGGTGACATTGAGACCTTCCTCTCAGCTCTCAAAGTCAAAGCAATATATCTGTGAAGGTGAGATGAAATAATGGCCCTCTGCACGAAGGAACAGACTGGCTGCTCACCAGCCGAAGCTGCTAACAAGCCAGCAGCAGTACCACGAAGGTGTGCAGACAATGAAAGGAAGCCAGCAGCTAATTCTAAGCCTAGCCAAGCTTGAAAGAGATCCTTTTGCCTCCCTCTAAGAAATTATGGAAAGGGGGCTTAATAAAGCACTTTGAATTTTTCAGGCATCTCTCTCCACTCCCTTCAGTTTTATGGCGCTCATCACAGCCCATCCTTTTCACCCCTGAATGCACAAGTTGCCACAGACAGCTATGAAGGAATAGATCAGTGCTTCTGCAAAACAGAAAATGCCACTAAAATTTTGCAGGTCAAAGGAATTAAAAGATCTCCTTCCTTAGACTATTTTAAGGATACTGAAATACTACTGTAAAGTAACAGCACCATCTATTAAGTGCCAGACTGTTCAATGCTTGTATTCTTGCAGAAGGTCACATGGGTTTAAGCAGAGAAACAAAGCACTTAAACTTTTATTTGAGACAAACTGGAAAATTAATTACCACTTGACAACATCTAGAAAAATTCTTGGTATTCAGAAAGGTGTTCACTTGGTGTTCCCAAAGGCAGGCTCACTGAGCTTTGGATTGCCACTGAAAGCTGCTAACAAATATCAGAAAGACCAAAATTGAAGGAAGTATATTCTGTTTTCTCTCCAAGTGGCTCTCAAAAGAAAGAAGAAATCCCACGAAAGGAAGGTGTATTAAAGTGCTGTCCTCTGCCTCCATTTAGGAAGCAGCAAGTTCAGCTGTATGGTGCTGGCTGAAGTGACTCCAAGGAGGTTGGAGAAAAGGAAATCCCAACATGGTTATAAGCCCCCCAAGTAACTGCTCAGTAATGGGTGACCAAAAGGTCCATATATAATTTGATGTGCTAAAGCACTGAGCAGTCCCCAAACTGTACCAAACGTTTGCCGCTATTCTGTCTTTCCTATACCTACTTAGTGATAGTGTAAACTTGAGGTAAAAGTCCATCTCAGCTTTCCATCTTTGTAGCTTTCTAAAACAAACGTCCTCTGAAACAAAAAGGATAATAAGCTGTATGTAAAAATAAATCACATAATGGCTGTCCTCCAAAGTTACAAAGTTATTTTTCACATATATTGCCTGCATGGTTAGTATCAATGCAATTTTTGCTTACAAAGGACATCTGCAACAAATTATAGCTCTCCCCCCTCCCCTTATTAATTACAATTAAAATATTCCTGCAAAAGAGTTTCTTGAACAAAGAAAGCAATCTATCATTTGTGCATGGTCAGAACTTCAGATTCACAAATATTTGTTCCAGCAGGCAACATTTAGTCAAGGAAAACAAACAAGCAAAAAAAATCAAAATGGGCAAACATGAGCAGGTCAGTCTCCACAGAGACTCAGTTGGAACAATAAATGGAGCCCACACATTTCACACATGGACTATTTGGAAAACAAAATTACCTGCTGGCACTTGTTTCTTTTTCAGTCCTGCCATCCATAAAACACAAAAAGAACAGGCCCAGTCCCACAAAACTCTTGACAGCATTATGTGCATTATGCATGGAATTATTTGCTCCACAAGGCCATTGTGAGCTTTTTCAGCTCCTATCATTGACCAGAGGAGAAGCAAAACTGAGATGTAAACCACGAGAGGGGTGCAGCCACCAGGCAGCTATTCCAGCTTCGCCAAATACTTTTCATGTGCAGTGACAGTGATTCATTTCCCCTGTTGTCCCTCATATCAGCTGAAATGCCACTCATTAGCAAGACTGTAAGCAAGTAACATTTCTCCTTAGCATCTCTGTACCTCCCAAGAGATCCAGCTTGGGATGAAGAACAGGACTTCATCAGGGAAAAGAGAGAGTGAGGGCACTGGGTAGGAAGAGCTGATGGTAGAGAAAGGAAAAATGCACAGGAAGAAGACCATCAACCAGAAACACTGGGAGAGATGGGCAGCTGAAGCAATGGCTCACAGCTGTGACTAAGATTTGAATAGTGGGGGATTCCTTAGTTTTGACACTAAACTTTCTCCACACTTCCCTATGTATCCTTGAAAAAAATATCAGCTCGTCACTGGAGGAGTTGTTTCTTAAGAGAGACTTAATAACATTGTCTGAGGAAGGTGAACAGACACAATGCAAGATAAAACCAAACCAAAAATCTGATTAAACTGGTGTTATTTTATGGATATAAAATGGTAAAATGGTACTATTTTCATGTACTTAACCCTACACAACATGTTTCTTTCCAGAAATGTGTATAAATCAGTTCTTCCGAATTTTTAAAGGCACATTAAAAATGAGAAAACAAAGCCAGGAAATCTTTCCCTAGCACTTATTTTCCCTAAATTTACAAAGTGACATATCAGATAAATATTTTGGGTAACCCTTACAGCTTTGGGGTCAACATGGTGGCACAGCTGCAAGAGCTATCTTCTCCAAGTAAGCTGGTGACAAAAGCAGATGATCACTAGAACAGAGAGGGTTTAGGACCCACTTGGCTCCTCTACCACCTCAGGGAACTCTGGTGAGACCTCTGCTCACTCATTTCTGGAGTCTATCTAGGGCACTCAATACCACAAAATAACATTTATGTGGCTCCTGCTGCCTCCGTAATCCCCTTTTCATAGTTTATTGTGGAAGAGATCAGCCCCAGTGAGCATCAGTTCTGTTGTATGACACAAGAAGAAAAGTTTGTGATGATCTGTCTTATGATAATATCACATCAGAAATTTTATAATACAACAATAAAACACCTGTTTGTTTTATCTGTCTATTACTCTCTAAGGACTAATTCACATTGTACTAGATAGAATTCACATGTACCCCCGATGGTTTCATACCTGTTTTTCCCATATTATTATTTAATAGAATTTTTTTCTTAAGTACTTTCTTTCCCCCCATGATACAGTGCAGCAGTGCTGAAAACCATTGGCAAAAGGAGAGACAGACATCTTTTACACTAAAATATCAAGGGAATGAAGTTCCAAGCAGCAGCATCTATTATCTGCAGATAAGATCCTTTTCATTCCTGGCTAACACAGGTAGTGGAAGTGGTTACTTGTACCTCAGTCTGAAATGATCAAAGTAAGGAAAAAGGATTAGATGTCAAAATACTTGAAGTGTATCCCTTTGATCAGGATCAAAATCAAGACTGAACTTTGAATATAATGTGCTAGTACATTTCAGTGGTCCTTTGAAGAGAGAAAAACTTAAATTCATGAGCAAGTAAATACTGTTGCTACAAATGGGATAGGAAAACTGACATCTTATACTCTTCCAAATTGGTAAACCCACTATGCTTACAAATTTCAGTTCTTTCTTAAAAATCTGAATTCCTGCCTCTCAATAGGGCTGCATGACTCACGTCATCTTCATAGGCTGTGGTGCTGGCGTTGACACTTCACTCGCATTTTCTGCGCAGTCTCACAAACAGATTCACTTACAACCAGGTACAAAACCATGCCTGTCTTCCATCTTTATTCATTACCTAAAGTAGACTCTCTTCTGTATCATGCTCCAGAGCGTTACATGTAATTAAAACATATTAAGGCAATGTTGTCACTTCCCCTAAGGGGGCATGCAGGACACTGTGGGAAAATATGACTAAAAAGAACAAACAAAACAAACAAAGCAAACAAAAAAACCAAGCCCACCCAACAAAAAATGTTAAAGGATCAAGACAATGGGATCATATAGTAACATAAGTTTGTCATGGACAAATACACTACAATAAAAAAGTGTTCAAAACAGTTATAAAATTAGAAATTCCTGCTACCTCGCACTTATCAGGTCACTAATATTTTGAAAAATGCAGAGGACAAAATTCAAAAGGAACAAGTAAAAAGGAGAAGTGTTCCTGAAGGTCATTCTCCATGCAAAAAGTCTGGCACAGAAAAGCTTAGCAGATTAATTGCTGCCCCATAGCAGGGGGTGAAACTAGACGATCTTTAAGGTCCCTTCCAACCCAAGCTACTCTATGATCCCACAATTAAAATTTTTACTCAGGCCTGAAATGTAGAATTATGAAGTAAATGACACAAGAAGAGGTCTGAAGACATATAAGTAGTTTCCAGACTTTAAGAGCAGAGAAAGAAAGAATTCAATGTGAAACACAGATTAGAGCACAAGGTCACATCAGACCGAGCCAAATTCAAGCATCAAAGTGGGCTCTCAAGACAGTTGTCAAAATGAATAAACCAGTAGCACAGAGTCACATAAAGCCAACTGGAAGTCAGCACACAACAATAAATAGGACCAAGGTGCTTCTAGTCCTGTGTCAGCTTTATCACAAAACAGCTTCTAATGGAAAATTACAAATTCAAGCAGTCAATAGTAACTTCACAGTAAATTCAGTTCAAAGTCTGGATTGAAGCTTGCTATTTAGACAAAAGAAAGCCCTTCTTTGTAGTCAATAAAGATTTTTCAGGGAATTCACTGTGAATATGCACAAATTATCTTTAGACATTCTGAGACAGAATGCAAGCAAAAAAAAGACCGAACTATTAACTGAAATCACAGTATTGGCTGGAAGAGAACAGGGGCAAGGATTATAAAAACTAAACTGTTACAGTTTAAAAACAAAGCAGTGTGAGAGATCATTACTACATGTCTGAGTCAAAAATAATGCAGACAGTCAGCAATACAATGTCAGATTTTTACTACTCTAGTCCCTTCTATGATTAGGAGCTTGTTTGCTTGCTTCAGTGTTGAGAGATGAGCTTGTTTGTTGGCTTTTTCAAAGGATGCCTATTATCCCCATGATAGATTCTTGTGTTCCATCATTATGTCACCAAGTTGGTTTTTGACTGGAAGATAAAATGCGGCTAATTACCCTACAAAAATCACTTGCATTGAAAGTGCTCCACCCCTCATTATGATACAGTGTCCAAAGGCTGGATACTGAAACAGTCTCATGTTCACTTTCCAGAAAATGTTACTTTTAATTTCTATTCTTGTGGTATAAAATGATACAGACTCAAACACTGGAGAAAATTACCAACACTAACTCTTGCTAATTTTATTTTTTATTTCTCTGAAGAAAAAAAACAAGGTTAAAGATTTCCTAGCTAATACAAGTTTTGTTAGACTGAAATATATTGTAAACCAGCAACTGAGTTCAGAAAGAGCTTGCATGTACCTTGGTGGGCACTGATCAGGAGAAAAAAAAAAAATCAGCTGTGATTCAATAAAGTTATTGTTGATCCCAGTGCCCTTTCCATTGTAAATAAAGATGAAAAGCACAATCACTCACAGCCTAAAAGCCTAGGAGCCACTGAAGAGCTTCACCTCTAAGTGATAAACTTGAACCACAATAAAAATTTCCTTATGAAGTTAGCAAATTTATTCTGGAGTAGTTCTGCTTGTGAATGTTTTGAAAGAATTAAAACTTTGCAGCATATCAAAACCTTTTCTTCTCCAACCAAAAAAAACCCCAACCAAACAAAAACAACAAAAGAAAATTTAGCATAAAACATTTTTCCAGGTAGCTCACAACTGTATTTTTTTCCATGACATATTCAAGATTATACTAGCCATTATATTTAAACAATTAATGGTATGCTTAGTTCTCTACAAGTTTGCTTCTCAAATGAGAGTGGCAATCTGTGAAATCCTTATGATGGACATTCACTCAGCTTTGAAATAATGACACCAAGAGAAACACTCCAGGACTGAAGAGCTGCTTTCAACAGTTTAAATCATCATGCATCTGTCAAAACTAACCTCCAATATAATCCTAATTTATATAATGAAAAGTACTATATATCTCACTCATACACATAGCAATTTTTCATGTTCTTCTAGTAAGAACTTTCTTCGCATAATAACTGAAAGTTTTAAGCTTGTGAAGGCAGCAATTTGTTCCCTATCTGCCACGAATGGTTCTTTGCTAGGTGCAAAAAAAGGACTTTGGTATGACAAAGACTCAGACAATAAAATCAGCAGCTAAAGAAGTGTTCTGCATTGTTACATTCCATAATTACATAAATTTAATCCTCAAAGTTTGCTTTAGTCATAGCATTTTGCTTTAAAATGTAAGAATTGCCTTTTGATAGCGTCTGAGATTTTTCTCCTTCTGGTCCACAGCGCTATGGATCACACCTTTCTCATCAAGTTTTGAATTCCCAGAAGAAATGCTACCAATAGTGAGATTAAGTCATGTTCCCAGACCAATTTAAGCCTTTCCGAAGAAAAATTATTAGCTGCAGCTACCTTTAGTCTCCTCCTCTGCCTTCTCTACACTATTTCAAATAGATCTTAACCTAGAACCCTTCTCCAGCACCTTCCTCTAAACTTCAAAGATCTGGATAGAAGGCTCCGCTGAGCATCACAGTACCCAGAACTTACGCACACAGGGTCAAACAAAAGCACTAAGATGAGCAGCCGGGGCCAACATTCTGCCTAATATCACTTAAAATTTCAGGTTCAAACAACTTAAAGACAACTGAATCAATCAGGAATTGTAGAGAAATTATTTACAGGAAGATATGGATCAGAACTCCTTATACAATTTTAAAGAGACTCAACTAAAATACATATAGACAACAATGACATAATGAACAAATTCACAACATTCTGGTAATATCGCTTGTATCTACATTTGAGTCTGTCTGGGCTATGCATTAAAAAAAAATCATGATTACAATGAAATCAAACAAGATCAGATGAGATAGGAAGCAGCTTGAATAGTGGAAATCAGGTTTGAGCTGTATGTTTAACATCCTTTTAATCAAGTGTTTCAATTTTATTGTAATAATGTTGCTTCCTTATGTTTATATATTTTTACCTTTCTTCCAATCATAACTGAGAATGTATAAGCCATGATGAGAACACTTACATATTAATTGAAAATGTGCATTCAGCTGTGATCTCAGTGGTGAGAACCACTGTTTGGCACATGGGCAAGATTTCTAGGAAATATTTGTCAGCTCAGTCTCTCAAAGGGATTCAAATATGTAAATAAAATTATTTCTTAATAGTAGCTATATAAATTTTTTTCTATTCTTAAAATTTTCAAAAGTGCATAATTGTATTAAATATCATGTCATAGTAGCAAAAATTGAATGTATATGGTAAAAAACAAATAAGACATTAAAATTACTAATTAATAGCTCAGAACAGGAGATTTTTAGTATGAAAACTTGTCTGAAAATATTATTTAATAGTGCTAAATATTCTATTGTGAAGAAAAGCTGATTAACGCACAAGTTGGGAGAAGGTTATTTTAGAACATTCCAGCAGCAGATCAGTGTCTTTTAGCAAGAGAGAGATATGTAAACAACAGACATTCATAATTCAGAAAGATAACATTGAAAGTAGAACAAAAAGTTTTCTCCTTCAGGAAAAAAAAAAAATATAGAAAAGAGAAAAGGATGTTCCTCACCATACAGGCAATTCAAAAAATTCATATCACAGGCAGAATTATTTTCCATAGATTAAAACACAACAATAAAAGCAATAGCCTTTGTTTGGTGCAACCTATTCTTTGGCTGAATTTTTCCCCCTTCATGCACCAAAATGAGAACAACCACATGGGACTGATATTTGATACATACACTAGTTTCAATTTTTATTTTCAAAGATTTATATAAAGAAATTTGGTTTAGTACTATAGATTCCTGAGGTGCAAAAAGTAAAAGTATCATCATTGATGGTGTTGCTGTAATAAATGACCCAAATCAAAATTGTTTGACCTTGAATCACCATAATATATTAAAACAGCAATTTTACAGCTCTTTCTTTCCGATTCAACCCTCCACAAGGTTACATTATCCTACATCTGTCAGAGTTCTGCTTTGTTATCACCATTTTATTTTAGCAGAGATTCTGACAAGTCAACACTATATCTCCAGTTATGCTTTTTACAGAATACAGTCCATTTATATACAATTTCTATTGAAGAAACTGAAATAAGAATTTCAGGCTTCTTAATCTGCAAAATGTACCATCTTGTTAAGAAACCAAGCAAGGGACACCTCAGCATGAGTGCAGGAATAACTAGCTAAGACCTCACTGCAAACACCAAGTCAATACTTTCATGCATCCAACAAGACACTCGCATGGTGGGTATCTGACAAAAGCAGCAGATCTATCGAGTTGAAACAGTTTTCTGGGAACCTATTCCCCATAGCAAAGGAGAAGGATAAGCACTCGAGCCATATCAAGTCGTGGCTCACAGAACAAGCAGGGCTTTGTACGATGTTGGAGGGAAAAACCCTCCTGTTAATTGGAGACAACCTGTCTGTCACCTCAAGTGCACTGTGTGTAACAGTTTCACTGGGCACACTCAGCAGGGCAGGAATCAGCTAAGGCTCTAGTTCAAGTGTTCTTGCACTATGCCACAAAATCACAGAAGTTGTCATCTCCTTTACAGTACTCTACGGGAGAAAAGTTTGGTAAAACTTTTACTGCTTCCCAGAACAGGAAAGTTTTCTGAAAATTGAAGCTCTCTCTATAAACTCTGTCTTGGGAAGAACTACTCTGGTGGTATCCTGCCCACAAACGCAAATGTGAATTAAGCCAGTTTTTCCTACAAATACTTGCAAGAGATAAAGCAACATTTACACATCCTGCTACAGAATTTTAGATCATCAAGTAGCAGCGGACAGAAGATGGAGTAAATAGCAATGCTTTGATTCTTTGCACGCTGAAGTAGCAAGTATACATTGCAAAACTTTAAAAAGCTGGCCATACACAATACTCATCCTTTCAGCAAGTGCTAGAATACTGCAGGTGTTCTTTGCAGGCCTGCCTACTGGAAACCACATCAGCTGTGTCAGCTGCCATTATCCCACTCAGCCAGTGATCCTGCAGAATCGGCTAATCATGGCTTAGCAGCAGGATTTAGGTGATGAAATACATAGTTGAGACAAACCATCAATAAATCTGCTTTCAGATACAGTATCTTAATTAAAACAGTTCATTGTTTCTTTTTTCCCAGGTGAAATTAATTGCCTAGACACAATTCCTCAGCTACCCCAATGCTGATCTTTCATGAAAAACCTCTTCTGAAAAACAAATGAGTCAATAAAGCACTAATCACACAAATTCCCCAAACATAATCAAACCCCCTGATTGTTCCAGTGCATTGAAATATTTGTCTATATAATTTTGCTGGTTTTTCCCAAACAAACTCATGAAGAGCACAAGTGACCAAATTTTCACAAGCTAGTTTTGTTAAAAGAGATCACTTAATTAACCAAAAAGACAGTTTAGATAGTAACAGGAAGACAACCTTTTCTTTTTCAACACACAAGGAAAGACTAAACCTGTACTTTTCATAATTTGTTCAAATTTAGTTCATTCAGGTGGGACAACAAACAAACAATCCAAGCACAATTCCTCTTTCTTGGTGCAAAAGGACAGACTACAGATCCTACAGCAGCACCTGCCTCCCTATATCTCCAGACCTCCTGCTACAACTCTTGAGAGCCTGTTAAGAAGTAACATTAGCTACACTAAACTGTTGTTTAAGATTATCTGTAAATAACTAAAAGCATTTCCTTACCTAAGGAGAATAACCTGCCTTACACCAGAACTGCTAAAGCCCTTTCACATTTCCTCCCAAACTCCCCTTCCAACAATTTACTTCTCTTTTTCTCTTCCAAAATGTCAGACTTACCTCCCTCCACAGCAGAACCATCCAGAGGAAAGCCCAAACACCCCCACCTGCAGCAACTCCTGCAGATATAGGCTCGGCCCCGCCCTCCAGCCCCACGTGTTTCCCATTGCCATCAGCCCCAGGTGTTTCCCATTGCGATCAGCGGGGCTGCAGCAGAGTAAATCCTGCCCCACCAGCACTCGCTTGCACCAAAGCTCCTGTGTTTTTGAGAGAAGGCAGCAAATCCTACCAGATCCTTAGCTATAATGTGTGCCCTACAGTAGCTCACTACTAGCAAACCTCCTCCACGCCTGAAGGACATGAGCTATCTTATCTTTCGTATGCCACTACCACAACAGAATCCTCTTCTGCTCGTGAAAAAGGTGTTATATGTGTTTAAGGATGACATCCCACACCAGGACCTCACTCACGGACCACATCTGATCGTGATCTCCGATTCACTGAAGCCTGAAGTTATTGGAACAGCCCTGATATTTACGGTGTAAAATAACATCCTGAAACGTAGCAAAAAAATACTTAAAGAAATTATAGTAAATAGAAAATAGTCTCTGCTCATAGTAATTAAAATTTAAATAAGACTTTTAATAAAAAGAAGTAAAAGACTAGGGAATAACTAGGTAGTGTTTCCCTTCTATGCAGTGCTTGATTTAACAATTGTCTGCAATAAAAAATAATTGCTCAGATTAGCACCTCTTCAACACCTTTTCAAAACTGTGTAATTAAAAAAAATGAGGGCCAACTAGGGGAGAAAGTTTTTTTCCTCACTATTTAATATTATTTAATATGTTATCAGATTCCAGATCACAGGATTCAGGGAAGGGAGCTGGCCCTTTTTAATATTCATTTCAGCATTAATGGTGCTTGAAGCACCCAAGAACCTCAGCTGCCCTGCGTTGGCAAATGGCTGCATCACTCTGGGGCTGTGTCTGCCCATCTCCAGCAAAGAGCAGGTGGGACAGACACTGTGAACGTGCCTTACTCATTTCAGTGTGGGTTAGATTTTCATTGTCATAGCTTGAAATATCAATAAAAGGAATTCTCCGGAAGCAGGCTGGTGATGCCCTGAGCAGCGGAGGGCACTGACAGTGTGTGCAAAGAGATGCTAATTCCAACTGGTTAGTGATGATGGACCGTCCTGGGCCACCTGGTGAGGATCTCGAAAAGCACCTGTGTGCCCATAGAGAAACACTGCCTCTTTCCAGGCAATTTCAGAGAAATGCTGGAGATGCCTTTGAGGCTGCTGTAAGAAATCCTGGGGGGAATTCTTGTCAGTGGGGCTGTTCACTGCATGAAGGCACCACTTTGTGCAGAGAGAACTTGCTTTTTATTCCCAGCCATTTTGAAATGTTTGTGGAGACAAGAGGGGTTTTTGTTTTAGTTGTAGAATGGCACTCTGGTGGGTTTTTTCACTGTACTTGTCAGCTTTTTACGTGTTTTCTGAAGAAGGTGTATGTGAATACTGTGCTGGGTTACAGCGTTTGTAAGCACTCATTATCATTATGAAACTATGTATTTTATAATCTACGTAGTTTATTAAAGTATAATGCTTATTTGCTTTGACAGTTTCCCCAATGCCTGATGAAAGAAAAGCCAAAGCAGCATGGTTCGAAGCTGCTCTTTTTGAACGTACTGCTAGAATTTAAAGTAATGGCTTTATGAGCGAAAATTTTCCTTTTTTTTTTTTTTTGGATAATTTTGTAGAGGGTATAGGCTTCGTGTTGGAAGTATTAATCAAAAAAGTCACAATGTTAAAACACCAGCTTCTAGCTATTTTCTGGTAGTGTGAATATACATTTGTTTCTACAATCCCTTTTGATGTGTCTATATCTTCATGCATCTTCATTTATTTACTATAAATATGTAAATATTTATCTCTTTATTTCCTTAATTCTGCTTATCCAAAAGGAAAACATTTGCATCCAGGTTTCTAGACCCTCAAATATCACAAAGTATCTTCACTGTATTATTTTCAATTAAATTCTATTACTTTAGATCAACTGTCTGACAGATTTCATGATAGTGCCTCCAAAATTGCCAACTCCTATTCCTCATAAAAACCAACACATTTCAGACTCTAAAAGCAAAGGCTTCAGATTTGCAATCATTTTTGCTGATGTCTAATGCTCACCTTTGAGAGTAAAACCAGGGCTGAACACCTTTAATTTAAAGCTGTGGTCACAGTCAGTAAAGGTGATTGACTTAAGTAAATCTAAGGATTAATTGAGGATTAACTGTTAATCTGAGAACAATATTAACAAAGATGCATAGGCCAAATCTCAAACCTGTAGGCATCGGTGTTTACATACATCTGTGGGTCAGACATACATCTGGATGATCCTGCCTGCCGTGTGCATAAAAGCATTTTTAAAATACTCTGGCACCTGTGTTTATGGGAAGAGCAGAACCTTAAAACAGGAAACTTATTCTGCCCAGAGTTGATAGCTATTGTGACCAGTCTGGCTGCCAGACCAAAGAATCAGTAGGTCAGAGAAGGTCAGTATGCTATTAGGTATTGAAACGTGTCTCAAGCAATGTGGGATATTAGAAGTTTAGAGCAGAGCAAGAGCTGATACTCATATGAATCACATCTTACCATGAGCTGTAAAGTTATGATAACTTGGGATAAAGAAACACCCCCACAAAACTCAAACTATGTTTCAAATTAATTAAAATTAATGTTCATTTTTATAGGCTTTGATTTATTAAGATAAGAGCACTTTATTTGCTCTGAAAATAAATCGTGTGTTTGCAAGACTAAGGTCTTTTTCTCTGAAAAAATACAATTATCACAGTTAAATCTATAAATCATGTTCAGGTTATATTGTGTATAAGTGCAAACGATCAAAAGATGTAAAAATAATTTGTGAAAATTTAATTACTTTAAAAAGCCATCCAAAGAGTGGACAAAACATCAGGCATATTCTGCCACTCTATTTCTTCTTGTAATTTTTTCATGTAGATTTATGAACAGTTTATAATTTCTTGATGTAGTACTGGATTTCAAGTTAATCACAGTATTTAATCAGTGAAATTCTTGCTCAATACTCTTAGGTTCCTCTTTAAAGTAGTCTATTTCACAGAAATACCTATATGTGAAAAAAGTTTTTATTTTGTAGCTGAGTACTCTTCTTTCTCAAAAGGAAGCTGAAACAAACATTCAAAAATGTCTCTCTTTCATTTTTATCACAGGGCTCAATGAATTCCCTTAGATTATGTATCCCACTGATTATTTATTCAAACTATCTTGATCAAATAGATGTGTAAGCATAACAAATAACCTGATAACCAAAGTTAGAGACATTAATTTTCCAGAGCACTAAATCTTCATATAATTCAGTTCTTTCGCTCAGAAAAGCATGTCCTATTATATATGGCTTATATCTCTCTAGAAATCTCCAGGTAGTGTATTTCAGCTTTCAGGATGAAAAACTCCACTATTGATTGAATAAATGGTAGGTCTTTAAAATTACCAGCAGACACTCATATTCACTAACAACTTAAAAAGCAGGCAAGTCTCTGTTGCTACAGCTGTAATGGGAAAATACATCCAGATTCACGTGATATTCATGAGCTCAAAATTTACTCATAGATCAAATCTTTGGAAATCCTATTAAGGGTAACACCTTGAGATGTCATGATTAATCCATACTAGTCCTTCAGGAAATCTTTGTGTAGTCACTTTGAATGCCTCAGTAATTAATTCCTCAATGTCATTTGGCTTGACTCAGGAACATGATTTAGGCTATGCTGGAAATAATGCTGTCCTCCTCATTGTAGATGTGGAGGATATATGACAATTAGGGATAATTTATGCCCTTTCATTTTAGAGGTAATTATATATTTTCATTTCTCTTAAAACATGATTCAGATTTTGATACTTTATGGCACATAGAAATACCAATTTTTAAATTATTTTTTGACCTTGGGACAACATGGAAAAATTGCCCATTATACATTTCTCAGGGTGGGGCAAAGTGCTAATTTATTAGGTCCAGAAGATAATATACCTTTAATGACAGAAATAGAGAGAAATATGAGTATAAGGGTTTTTTATTAATGCTTCCACTTAACCCAAAAAATTCCACTGTTGTACCTCATACAAAACCATTACAGCCTACATATAAAAATGGGCAAGTTACTGTAATGATAAATATTGCCAATTATTTTGACTGAGCTTTGATGTCCTACTTTCATACATTTCTACACACACACATCTGTATGCCTGCTGTACCTCCAGACTCAGAGCATTAAAGCTCTCCAAATCCCTCCTGAAAATTTGCTCTGCTCGTGCATCTCAGCCCTCCTTGGGCTGAGGTGGGGAGGGCTGGGGCTGTGGTGGTAAAATGAAGGGCAAGCCCTGTCAAAGGTAGGCATTGAGACAACGCCTGTGACAAGGTAGTTAAAAGAGGCTGGTTGGAGCCTGCTCTTGTTGGAATTAGTCAAACTAGGATGAAGATAAGTGGTTCTGGTTGATGTCCATCTATCAGCCTAATTTCTGTGGTTTTAAATTTTACAGGCTAAGGATCTGGAAAAAAAGTGACTGAAGGAAATCTGTAGTTGACGTCTGACTGCAAAAGAGGGAAAGCAGCAAATGCAAAGTCTCTTATGATTTACTCATTGATTAAAGATGGAACTCAAGTTTTTATGTATTTGGGAAGAGAGCACATCTTTTGGGGAAATCTAGACAAGATTTCTGAAATATTTACCCCAAGCTTAAATATTTTCTTCAATAGAATTTACACGCAGTATAAAATATGTATCTAATTAAATCCACATTGTAAGCCTGAGCATCTCAGACCCATCCATAGGCTTCAGCTACTCCCATTTTACTGCACTTAAGTGCAAGCTGGACATTCAATCGGAGTTAAATCCTTTAATGATGTGAATCTCAGATTCAAATCCCTTAAGAGGTGAACCATTTCATTTGTAAAATTCATCTAGACTTAATATACTACTTGTAGTACTTTACCTGAAATCACACACAAAACTAGAGAACACTCTAGTGTTCTCAAGTATGGGATATAATCAAGCGAAAAACCAAACGTTGTGCACAGGATCCAGAGTTCTTAATAGCAATATGGCTGAAGTCCACAGTGTGTATGTGCACATATAACATCTTTGTAATATAAAGAAACAGACATATATACTGGATCTATACACTCACATGCAAATACATAAATATGCACAGTTTGAATATTTACACACATTGTATCTATACATATATATTAAGTGTATATAAATATTCCAACCAATATATATTTATCCATTTGTAAGCGAGCATTTACGTGTGTTTGTAAGGGGAGAGAAAGACGCTGGGCACCTCAAGTAGCAGAGATAAGTAAACTCTTTTCTTCCCACAGGAATCAAAAGCGAACAAACACACTGTATGGAAATTGCTGTTTACTCAAACAGAAGGCACTGGTGCAAACTGGTGTGATCTAATCCTCCTGGCATGAGAGCTGCGAAGAGGAAAAGAAGGTACTTTGGGACATTGCTAAGTAGAGTTTGAAGGTGTGCATGGAAGCTCTGCCCTGAGGCGCTGCTCTCCGTGCTGCAGGAATGACTGTCTGGGGCTGTCGTGCTGTGTCCTGTGCTCACAGGGCTTGTGGCCTCCTGGCAGAGGGGTACAGGCCTTCCCATTTCACTCTAAGGTAGGTTTTAAGTGCTGATTTATTACTGGGCCACAAGATGTAAAAGAAAATATTTTGCAGTGAACAAAAAAAGCACAAGCCCCCCAAAGAGACAGATTTATTACACTCATGCTCCTGCTGTATAGTGACACGTTTTCTAGTGCATTTTCTCTCTGAGGTGAAAACCCCAGCTTCATTTCTCAAAAACTCACTGCTTCCAGGCATGTTTTAAGATGATTGTGTAAGCAGATGGCTTTCCAAGAACTGTGATAGTTTGATCCATTAAACACTTCCATGCTTGGTTTACTTTCTTTCCATTTATAAACTTGGAGGAAAACGGACACTGACGCTTACAGTCAGGTTGGAAAATTAAGAACTGAACTTCAGGAGGTAACAGATACCTCTGCTGAAAAATTCTGTGCTGTAATGATTTCAGTACCTGTTCCAGTGCTGTTCTTCTTATAAGACACTTTCACCCCTTTCAACTCAGATATCTGTTTGTGTCCTACAAAAAGGAGATATTGACCTACATTAAGGATACTTAATATTAAGGAAGTATTTTTAATGTAAGGAATAAAATAACCAAGGTTGCTATGGTTCCTTGGCAGAAAGAATCTATTGTATGGGTCACTAGTCACTGAGAGCCCCACATGTCCCATGGGGTTTGACCTATATTTCAAAGAGAAAAAGAATAGGTGTGATTTGAAGTGTAAAGACAATTACATTGGAAAGGTAACTATCTCTTCTTTAATAACAGCAGCAGCAGAACTGAGGGGAGGCAAATGGTGACACACTGCTGACTTTGCACACACAGACTATATCCATGTTTATTTGCTTTTCCTCCAGACTTTTATTACATTTTAAAATTTATCTATTTCTATTCTATTGATTCTCCATAGCAGTGAAGGCTAAATTAATTTTGTTGTGTGGGTCATTTGATGTATCAGGAGACAAATTCTGCCTGTTAGACATGGTTTAGAGGAGACAATGCCAGTCTAAATGTCTGAGGTTTGGCAGTTTACAAATCAATTATTTCTGTTAGAGAGCCAACTGCCGCACCAACTGGGAAAGAGATTATATCAGATTACTGCACTTTTAATTAGCCGATCGTGACAGGCAAGGTTTGAAGAGGAAAAGAAATCAATCAGAAACTGCCAAACTTGGTCAGCAGAGTACACAGTGCCATTATTGAATCTTAGACATTGTTCTGAAGCAGAACTTGATCTCCAGGGCTCTGCGAGGGGACCTGCCTCACACAAGTGATCCATCTTAGAGCCGAAGGTTATTCTGGAGCAAATATTTCCAAACATTTGTTATAATTAGCCTCTGACAAGATCTGCCACAAAGCAGAATCTCATTAGAGAGGAAGGAGGAACAGAGCACATTCACCCCAGTGATATGGCAGAGCATCAAATGCTTCTGCACATGGGAAGTGTTGGTGTGTGTGAAACGTGTATGCGGGGATGCACTTTCGTGCACTGAGCAATGAATTTTGGCTGACAGAGTTTAGGGAAATTTCTTTCACCTGTCCAAGGGACCGGAGTGCTTCAAAACTGAGTCACTATTTGCTTTTCTATCTCGTTGGCTTTATAACAAAGTAATTCTAGCGACCCAAAGAATCCTGTCCTATAAAGCAAGATTTATGGCATGCTGTCTTAGAACCTAATTTTCTCATGCCTTCACCTCACACAGTGATTTGCTCTGTAAACTATACATGCAATGGCCTTACATCAAGATGGCCCCTCCTCGCACAGGCAAAGGGAAGCCAAGGTTAGCAGCTCAGCTGAATTATGTTACAAACCCCAAAACCTCCAGGGACATGCACCAAGTTTGCACATTTCTGCAGGAGTACAGAAAGCAGGGTGTCTGGCTCTCCCAGCGTGTCCATTGCGGGTTAAAGACTTTGAGGTGCTGGATTGTGCCCAGAGAAGGGCAATGAAGCCGGTGAAGGGCCTGGAGCACAAGTCTGGTGAGGAGAGGCTGAGGGAGCTGTGTTTATTCCAGAGAAAAGGAGGCTCAGGAGAGACCTTGTTCCTCTCTACAGCTACCCGGAAGGAGGTTGGAACAAGGTGGGGAGTGGTCTCTTCTCTCAAGTACGCGAGTGAAAGGATGAGAGGAAATGGCCTCAGGTTGTGCCAGGGGATGTTTAAATCGGACATTAGGGAAAAACTTCTTCCCTGAAAGGGATGTCAAGCACTGGAACAGGCTGCCCAGGGCAGTGGTGGAGTCACCATCTGCGAAGGTGTTTAAAAGACATGTAGATGTGGCACTTAGGGACATGGTTTTGTCATGGGCTTGGCAGCATTAGCTTAAGGGTTGGACTTAAAGGTACTTTCCAACCTAAATGATTCTGTGATTCTCTCATCCTCGTGCAGATATCTGGGTGGCAAGGACCTGGTGAGGTCCTTTCAGTCTCTCGTGTGCCTAGGTTCTGCCAGAAGAGGACATTCAGTCTCAGTCTAACAAATTTGTTGATGTCAATTATGTGGTTGGCCCAAGGATTAGAGTTGATTCAAAATCCAGTTAAATACACACTTCAGAAAATTGTTGGGTCAGAATGATATTGTTCAGCCCTTTGCAACATCAAACCATTCCTATGGTTAACTATTTAAATATCTTTAGTATTTTCAGCTGTAAAATATATTTTATTGTAAAGATGGAGAAAACAGCTAAGTCTTCCTTATTCTGGTATATTATTAACACACTAGGGCTTTGTTGTTCCATTTGCTAAACTTTGAGTCCATTTCCAATCATAGTTCTGTGCTTATTATATATGTGCTTTTCTGTTACTCTGTTAAACAGATTCTTACATAGCAAATAAAACAGGTGTATTATATGATAACTAAAACCACTGCATGTCACTTTTGTGGATTTTGTGAACTTCTGTGCTTGATATTTGGCACGCTGTAGCTCCACGTGGGGGTTCTGTTTTGTCTAGTCTTTCTTTGGGTTTCATTGATTAGGTGGGTGCAGAGGCAGAACTTCTTTGTCACTTCACTGGAAGCTGTCTGGATGGCTGCAAAGTGTATCATAAATCAATTCTGCTCAGAGGACAGCTTGCAACAAGGTCAATAAGAGAGAAGGAAAGCACATATGCTATCAGAAGAGCCAGAAAGAAAGATGGAAAAAACCCAGTACTAAGCTTAAAAAGAATAACTGAGCTGCAGCCAGCTTTTGTCAAACACGTGCTACAAGGCCACATTCCTGTTTTCTTTCACATCCTCTTTTTAATGCCCTGCCAGCTAACACACCACCGCAATGAGGAAACATACCAAAGTAAGGCTCTCCCATGAGCAAATGAAAATTAGAGGGTGTTAGTTCACCCTTCAAAAATAATTTTCTAATTTTCACCCTAGCGCAGACTACCACCAAACTTGGAGAATTTATATCTACATCTTATACCTTTGTAAAATTCTTTGTTTCTCAATCCTTGTTGCAGCCCTCTTTTTCTCACTTAGTATTTATGTATTGACATCTGCCAAAATTATTCCTGCAACTTTACGTATTAAAGCAGGAATAAAATTTTATTTATGCAAAACCTAGTTGGGCAATACCACTATACATCCTATTATGGTTTCCATACTTTCACCTGTCTGTCACACCTGATATTCTTCTACCCAGAGTGCCCTGATCCTGGCAAACCATCCTGACACCCATTATATATGATGATAGGGAAGAATAAAAAAAAAGACATTTGCACAAATGGATAATGTTCTGTTAAAGTCATTGTCAACAATCATTTGTCTGTACTAAAACAAGTAAGTAACATTAAACAAAGTGTGTCAGAGTCCGGATAAAGTCTTGATTTAAACACCAATAATTTTCCAGTTAGAGACCAAGTACTGAAATCATTAGTGTAATTTGCCAATGTGTGTGAAACCGGTAACAGAAGTCCTCTGGGTTCCACACAGATTTAAATTTTCTTATAGTTTGTTTTCATGATGAATATTAATTCCCTGTGTCTCCCAGTTTCAATTGCTTATTTTTTGACTTTGTTTCTAATAGAAAGGTTGGTTTTCAAAGGAAGCTTAGTGCTTTTTTCTGGTCTCTTTGTTCCAAAGTTTAAGGATTTTAGGCAATTCCTTTGAGAGTCATTAGTCTTAACTTAAGACAAATATGAAAGTTAATTAAAAGTTTAGTTCACTGACAGATAAAATAAAACTTTACACTTATTCACTCTGGAAAATAATGAGCAGGATTAGCTACCAGCTAATAAGTAAAGATTATGACAAAAACACAATTTAACTCTTTATCACTTCGGTCAAAAATTGTACATTTCTGGTTTTGTTTTGATCTTTGTCTTTGCTTATTAGCTGTTATCTCTCCATAGTCATTTCCACACCTCCCTACTTGATTACCAAGTCCAAACATACTTCTGAGAGTGGCTAAAAAACAACAGAAGTTCATATCACTAATGATGGTTTTCTTCAGAAGCAAAAATGGAGATGAGGCCTGTGAAGGTGTAACCTTCCCCTCCTCCAGCAGTCAAAGAAAATTTGCTTTTCATTCTCTGCAGAGAGTTCTTCCCATCACACAGAATAGCCTAGAGGGAATTTAATTTTTTGCCTAACAAGCAGAGCACTTTGCAGATTGATTTTTTTTTTTTGCCCGGCCAATTCTACAATTTCTGCCGTCAAGAATTAACTCTGGAATTTGATAACTGCTCCAAAGATCTTCTGACCAACAGGTTATAGGAAACGATGTTTTTCAGCATTTCGGGTTCTAGGACAAACAAGGAAGGGAGAGACAGAGACTGCTGCTTTTCTCTCTCTGTAACTCCAGCATCGTTTTCCTGAGAGCGGGAGTTCAGTTTTGTATTAGAAACACACACTTGAAACCCATAGAGATGGTTTTACTTTCCTCCGCACTGTGCACCTCAGCAATAGATTCTGCTCTGTCTCAGTGGAGTGGTACCCAGCACTATCTGTTCTTTTCCAAACACTCTTTTCTTTCTCATCTTATTGCTAATGTGTGATGAAGAAAGCATGAATTTTGAATGCAGCAATTATCATTCAATAGATAGCTTTAAATGCTCTAAATGCTACTTTAATTCACAGAGGAAAACTTTTTTTCATGCTGGTGGAAAAAAAACCCGTTGAAATAAAGTGGAATTGGTTTTTATAGAATTATGTCTCTTGAATTGCTATTGCAGTTTGAGTCTCACTACTTCTGTTATTACAACTCCAGATAAAATCCCTTAAAGCTAGAGGTCTGTTTTTTAATTGTTTCAGCTAAAAATGGATTTCCCATACATCATCCTACGCCTGATGTTGACCTATGGAGAGAAGCATACAGAAATACAGAGATATCCAGAATGGATTAAAAACTCCCTGACTTTGCTTTAAATATGTAGCTCAAGCCAGAGCCTGAGTTATCAAGAGATTTTACTAAACTACAGAATTGAATTAATTTCTACAAATACGTGATTCTTTCTGCACTTATAATGACTTAGGATATATCATCTGAGAGCTAGTTTTCCTCAGCAATCTGTCTCTGCAAGCATGCTATGATATGAAGGATATTTTGGATGGTGGCTTTGAATGGAATGACAGGTTTTGCAAATGTTGAGGAATCGCCGAACATTTATCACATCACATGAAGCCAGGATAACTTATCGAACCTTAGAACTTACTGCTACACAGTGAGAAATCTTGCAGAGCTTGCAGATGTTTACCAAAAAAAGTGTAATTCGGTTGTCATTTCGTACAGCAAAAAACTTTTCTAAAACCTTTGCTTATGTAGTCAGAGTCCTGAAACAAAGAAAACCTTAACCCCATGAGAGAGAGTCCTCTCTTGCGCTCCCACAACATGACTGAGGGACACTGGAGACCGCCAGGCTTCACCCACTGGCTCAAGGGCTGCTTTGATGCACAGAGAAGGTGCACCCCCAACCAATTACCAACCTAAATGTGTACTCAGGACAGTCTCTTTCCTGCACAAGGATTTGTAAAGCACCCACTAATGTTCA
Organism: Ptilonorhynchus violaceus; assembly: GCA_013397565.1. Classification (NCBI taxonomy): domain Eukaryota; kingdom Metazoa; phylum Chordata; class Aves; order Passeriformes; family Ptilonorhynchidae; genus Ptilonorhynchus; species Ptilonorhynchus violaceus. The sequence continues at coordinate 1,246,619 of VZRJ01006844.1, forward strand.
TATTTAGAGACAGCAATGTTTTGGGGGATGTGAAAACACCTTCTATCATAACAAGCAATAGAGAGAAGCTTCAAGCCAATTAGAGAAAATGGACCACAGCGAGTCAACATTCAATAGCTCATGATTTAGAAAAGTATTCACCTTGAAACAGTCAATATGTGCATTACACATGGATATTTAACTGAATACCTCACCCATAGTTTAATTAACTGTGCAAACAATTAGCAGTGCTCCAGTACAAAGACTGAAAATTCTCTGCACAGCTAAAGTGAAAATGCTGTCATTCTCCAGAAGCGAACTCTGTGTTATGGCTGGTTCCACAGATTGTAAAGAGATCCTTACAGACGTCCAGGGAATCCTGCTCTTATGCCACCTACTTATTGATCTGTGAAAATTTTCCAGAGGAATGGAAGAATAACAAGCTGTAATAACAACCAATGCTCAGTGGCTGGTGAGGCACAGAAGCTTTAGTTGCTGCCCAACAATTACCATATCCCCACTCATTTCCTGGAAGGCAAATGAAGTCCAAATTAAAGATATGAGTCTTCTATGCACCACACTAGATAACAGCTCTCTGGCTGTCTCTCAAAAGGTGGAACATGTTTCACTATTCTCTGAAAATTACAATATTGATTTTTATTTTCTAATTAACTTTTGGAGGCTAATAGCTGTATTTTGTCACCTTTCCAGTGCCTGTGCTTGACTTCCCAAGTGGAGAAGCAGCTGTGCAACATGAAGGCTTCCCGAGACCAGGTGGATCCCCAGGAGGAGAGCACAGTGCTCCTTCAGAGTTCCCCTTGCTGGATGGAGCTCAAAAGAGCACCACTGCTCTGCCTTATTCCCCACACCCATCCTCCTCCACATGGTGCTGTCCCCTGGGCTTGAAGCTGATCTTCCTTCAGGAGCTGTACACTATCCAGGGGTGATCCCAGGTAACTCTCTGGGAGGCTGCTGGATACTTTTGGATTAATGTCCCCAGTAAACACTGTTCTGAAAACATTGTTATGACTGAATATGGGTCTACAATGATGTGAGACACTTATGAACAAAACATTTGAATAGTGGCACGTGGCCACTCAGAAAATGCTAGGGGAAAGAAAGGGAAAGCTATAGAAAAATTGATCAAATGGCAACATTTTTCACTTTTGTTTCCAGTTAGATCAGCAGATCATAAGCAAACACTGAAATATTATCTTGCATCAGCAGTTTTCAATTTTTATTTTTATTTGAGTTTTCTTAATTATTTTCCTGGAAAGGTATGTACAGTAAATATAAGCCCACTGTTATTGAGCTTTAGTGAACTTTGTGGTCCATAGTAAATTTAGTCTTCAGAATCTGTGTGTCAGAGGTTAAAAGGTCTGATCCTGCACCCTTTAGAAAAATTGATTTGGTAAAGCTTGTCACTTTAAGGGATGGACTGGCTGCCACAAGTGTAAGGGATGTCTCAATTTCATTACTTCTCTTTCTATTTAAATCTGTGGTCAGACTGGATGAACAGAATTCAAGCTGTAAAATGCCAGGTGGGTTTGGGAAGGCTGTAATAAGAGTATCCCAGTGGACAGTGATGGTTATCCTACAAGGTAAATGCAGCATATCAGGGGGTTCAAATACTGCCAGTGAGGAGCACAGAAAGGGAAAAATTAGAGAGTGTAAATACAAAATAATCACAGTCACTATGAAGCCTAGGTATTTATTTTCATCTCAACTGATCTATAGGAAAAGCAACAGACTCTTGACCATGATGCAACAGCAAGCCTGGCTCACTCTTCTTAAGCTTTGCCAATTGGTTTATCAAAGTTTAACTGCATCTATCTGTCTCCTGTGGACCTACGGAGAAGACACGTCAAGTGCTGACATAGATACCATGCAGCGCAAGAACAGAGGGAGGAGGAGGTTTCCAAAGTCAGCCACTTGGACATGCAGTGTCTTCCTTGCTCTCCCTGGCCATGAATAAATCTTTTTTAAAAAAATGGTATTTCCTACCAATCACTTTCCTGTGGTAACCTGCAGAAATATAGTTCTCATTCCCACGAAAATATACTTATGGACCTGCTTGGAAGCACCTATGGTAATTAAATTACAAGGTCTAACAAAAGGCCTTTAAATTCACCTTAGCAAAGCAGGTAAAGGGTGCTGAGCCAAGAGGACCCTGAGCCACTGGGTAAGAGTGCTGTCCTGCCACCGCTGATGAATTCCCTCTCCCGCCTTTCACTTCCGAAAACAAAAGGGTGGCATTTGTGTCATCGTTTATTGCAATAAAGTGGAAATGGTCAACATCTGAGAACAAAAAGAAAATGAGAAGCTACTTAGTTCTGTGAAAAGAACAGATGTGTTTTTCTTTCTCTAAGAAACTGAAGTCTTTTTTCAGAAGAAAAGAATGAAAAGCCGAGAGATACTGTACACCATGTTGTGAATATGACCTTGGCACAGCTGCAGAAAGTTACACAAACTGAATGCCCCGAATGACTCCTCGTCTTTCAGAGTGGGAGTGGTTCTGAAACTGTTGGTAACCGGAACTTTAGTTTGTGGCTATATTTTAGTATGTATTTAGACAAAAACCAAATTATCATGGAAAATAAGTCTCTGCCACTAGAACTCTAAAATATATGAACTTATTATTTACGTCCTTTTAATGACTAGAAAATATTTGTGTTTATATAATGTTACAGTTCATTAACTGACTTTCATTTCTTTATAACAGCCAATTGAATTTTATTGGTGAATGTGTTTTGTCTGCTTTTATTTATGGTGATCAGTAAAATGATGCATGAGCTGTAAACGCCATGGATGAAAACTGCCCTTCTAGGTACGTCCATATCAAAAGGTACTCAGTGACTCAGAGCACAAACTGAGCCATTCAACCATAATAATATTTTAAAATATTAACACCTCATGACACTTCTCAGTTTCTTTCAGCTCTTGTGACAATATTGCAAAATAAATCCCACAGAAAAAAATAGTTAGGAGCTATAAATTAGTTTATAAATTTATTACTCAAATAGCATTGTTGGAATGCACAAACTTCATGGCTGCTGCTGCTATTACTCAGACTGACATTTTGTTGGGAATGGCTGCCATTCTCCCAGTGGCCAGTTACTGCTCTGGCAGGAAGGGACTCGGCCTCAGCTGACAAATTTCACAGTAAGTGGGATGGCTGGGGGCTGCTCTGGAGGGTGAGCCCTTCGGGGCTGTACCCATCTGCTCAGGCTCTTCAAACCCTCGGGCACCGACCGCATTTCTGACAACTGCACTCACGGTTACTCAGACCGAGTTTAAGAAAGAATATAGCAAACCTCACACACTGCTGACCTCTCTGCTAACAAATGGAAACCTCCCACTGCTGTCATATCAGTGGCAGAAATTAACAGGGTTTGTGCAGTCCTGTGCTACTCCTCTGAACACTGATGGTACAGAGTTGCTCTTATGTAGGGTACTGCATCATCATGGGAATTAGCTACAAATTCTCATAAAAGTCTACTGATCCTGAATATTTTAAAAAGTGTGCTAAGGAGATAGGATAGGTTACAGATGTTGAGATCCAGCCTCAAGGATAGTTTAGGAAGGTAGTTTTCTCTGCCAGGCTAAATTATCTGAACAGATTCCCCTATATACTCACTTGTAACTATGTACCTCTACACCAGTGAACCATAAATGCACAATCTTGAGACATCTTTTGTTTACCAGTTTCTTGCTTTCTTTGTACAGACTTTTCCGGCTACAATACATCAAGTAGTTTAGCTGATCTCTTTATGGGAGTCCTATCTTTCAAAAAACTATTTTTTTTCCTTCCTCCATTTCCAAGGGTACAGAAAGAATGTTGAATCCATTGTTACCAAGAGCAATCACATATTTAGGGTTTTCTCAAAGATGGGGTGGCCTCTTATCAAGCCACATTTCCTGCTGAGGATGCCTTATGGGGTTGTTCAGAATGGATTCCTGATATCACAGAGGGGGGGACTTGGAGTTGTTTCAAAGGGACCATCACGGCAATCTTAACAGGACATGCTGCAGGCAAGAATGGGAACACATCATGTATAGTACAGACAGTGTCTGACCAAGAGAGAAGGGAGAGAAAAAAAGGAAAAGTGAAGGAGCTGGGAGAGAGGAAGGATTGAATGTACTGAACAGTTTCATATGGAAAACTTCATTTACTGAGTTTGAGTAGAAAGTTCAAATTCAGAGTTTGATAGCCATTATTACTTTCTGGCTTGGGTGACTTGAGTATTACTTGGTGCTGGTGTGATTTTCCAGGATGTCTCAGAGGGTGATGAGGATAAGAACTCAGCACATCTCAGGAAAAACAGTTTAGCAGAATAGCCCTGGCCACCTGCTCAACCACCAACTGTTCACACTTTTTTTTCCCCCAGTTTTTTAAATAAATGTGCCAAAGGATATCAAAACATATTTATCAGAACAGTAAAATAATAAACTATAACAAGGTGTCAGTTTAAATAGGAAATGTAGTGGAAAGATATATTAAAAAGGTTTGAAAAACACTCCTCTTGATTCTGTCCTTGAAAGGTAAGTTAATCCCTCCAGTGTTATTTTCTAGTTCAGCAGCTCCCTGCAGCTTCCTGGGTTTTATAGCCACAGAAACCCTTAGAAAAGTCTCCCTTCTCCTGCCACCTTGAGACTTTTGCTCCTGATCCTTCTCTTTCCTCTCCTGCTCTCATATCCTTATGTCCCCCAACACTTTCCCATGCTGGGCGCCACTCACCAGGTAGAAACTGCTCCCTTTCCTCCACAACCACCCCCACAAACACACTGACCAGGCCTTTCCCTTCTGTCTGTCACCCCATCTCGGAAGTCAGTTTACAGGTCACACCAAGTCCTTGGACACAAACCGGAACAAATCAGTCTAACCACGTATCCCTTTTTGCCAACCTCTTTTAAAAGAAGGCAGCTTCATTTGAGCAGCCCTACAGACTGTAGATATTGGAAATGGAATTTTCTGTTCTATGGAAAGAATTTCTTTCCTGCTATTTTTACCATTTAAATTCAGGATGAAAATCAGAAAACGCAAATTCTAATCTGACAGAAATCCTGGTTTTTACCTACTTAAAATAATTCAGAATATGCTACAGCATATTTTCTTCATAGAATAAATCAGCACATTGGGTATTTTAAACACATACTGATTTGTTATTATAATACAGATAATTTCAAAGGAGGACTCAAGCATCCTGTTTTAAAAATGCCTTTCCTTTTGATTTAATCAATTTCTCTTAGAGCTATGCTTATAAGAGCTCCATTAATTTAAATTCAGTTCAGGAGAGACACAAAACAGAATGCTTTCAACACGCAACAATTCCAATTGTTTACTATGTTAAAACAAAATCATTATAATAAACTCTGCATCTAATACTCATGAGGAATAGATAAATTTATATGGTAGGCTATGATTTTCAGAAATAATAGCTGTGTTTAGCTGGTTTTTTCAGAATCAGTAATCAGAATTTCTAAAATTTAGTCTTTCTTAAATAGGACATCTGAAATCACTAGGTCTGGTCCTCCTCTTTCCCCCCCACTATTTTTAGCACTTTTTTTCATTTTCAAGGTTCCTTTTTTTCAAGACTTCTTTATATACTCAGGACTTCTAGGAGAAGAGATTAAACCAACAAACTGCATGTTTAATATAGTGCCATAGAGCGTAACATTCCTATCTTGATATCTTATCAAAGACTAATGGGGTAGGAAGAATAGTCTTGCAAATTTTCAGCAGGGAAACGTAACTTCTTGTAAAGACTTCAAATAAAATCCATATGTGACAGAATCTTGTAAACTTCTTAGATTTCTGAGTGCTAGAGGAGGGTCCTGCTGTATTCCCTGGCAAAGGCCACCAGTAATCCCCAAACTATCTCATGCTGGAACAGTGGAAACCTTTAGGAGATGGTAGAGTCTGAAGCTCAGCAATTTTCAAGTTTTAAATTCTAAGTATAGAAAACCAAGCCTGGGGCTATTCATGCTGTACTACAGCTGATACCAGACCAGTGATGGCTTCAATTATTTCTTTTTGGAGAGGTACTTGCAGAGAATCTCCAGGAGTGTTAAAATCTCTCCTTTCTGGGGGAAAGTGCAATTTGTATCTGCACCACTCAGCTAAAACCTTTCATGCCTATGGAAACAGCCACATGGCTTGTGGGCCCACACAGGGCACAGTCAGCAACAGCACCCTTGTTTAAAATGGAGCCTCTGAGGAGCTGCTGAAGCACAGTCTCCTTTTTCTCTTTTTTTTGGTGACATTTTTTCCTCATATTGATGCAAACGAAAATGCTCTTGCAGTCATAGGTTGTCATTACCATTTTTTCCTCCAGCCTATCAAGATGGTCACATGGATGCTTCCCAATCTGCTATGGAGTTTAGAGTTTACTGCAATCAAGTCAAAGTAAATTTGGTTAACAAAGATCTATTTATTAAATTCCTAAGTAAATCTGTTTGATTTTGAACCCGGCAGCCAAAGAGCCTAGTGAGAGGACAGAAAGTACAATATATAGAGGAGGGGGAAAAGAATGTCAGGCGGCTAAAGATGAAGGACCTTAACCTCTCCATTTGACACAGGGGAAGATACCTGTGTCAGAGGTGGATGCTGTCAGGTATGCTAAAATAGTTCTTCCCCTTCTTCCAGGAAATTATGGATGTGTTTGCAGGCCAATGATTGTTGTTCTGCTCTCCCTTGCATCCTTGCACTGCAGTTTTTGGTGATACGCTCAAGAAAGAATACTTGTATGATCAAGGTGCTTCATTGTATGTAATAAAAAACGAGGCTAAGACGAAGCAAAGACAGAAGGTGCTCCAACACATCTCAGATCCTTGGAGAAGTCCAGTGTTTGTAATCCCTGAATTCTCTCCCAATGCCAACTATGGTGACTTGCTTGAATAGAGGTGGTAAAAGAGTACACTGAAATTGGGAACAATTCTGTGTATAAACTACAGCAACAGTCCAGCTGCTGTTTTCACAAGAAAAATGGTCTAATTATTTACAATTGTGCAAATTCTAGCCTGGTTCTTTTTTATTTTTCTGGCACTCATCCATCCCACTATCTGTCATATAAAACTGCTCAGAATTAAAATCCATATCCCTTCAGCATCTCAGCAAAGTGTCACCGGCCAGGGCTCTTGTTCTGATGGATGATACCAGTGACAGCTGCCAGAAAACACAGTTAAATTGCTCACAGATACCTTGAAGGTGTATGCAGCAATACATATTACCTAAAAAGAACCAATATATATCCTTCTGTTTGTCAGTTTTGTACCTGTACATTTTATTCTTTAATACGAACCTTCTAAATCCAATTTCTCTGGAGTTAGTTATTCAGACATCACTGCTATGATTAATAAAAACAGAACTGAAATTGACAACGGCTAGATTAAAACGCCAAGCCCAGCCATCAGTAGCTGTGAATTGGTATAGATGAATTGACAGAAGTATGCCAAGGGTTTGGGCACTGTGGTTTTTAATGCCATTATTTCAGTATCCTATGTGTACTGGCAGAACATTCGCCAACTAAACCTTACTACTGAAATAAGCCTAGAATTTTATTTTTTGTTTCAACTGTGAGCTGATTTTGGAAGGGTCATTTCCTTTTTTCTTCTATTGTTTTTGGCTAGCCAACTGTATGTACTTGATTTGTAGTGAGGCTGATTTGTCCTAATTTTCAAAGCAGACCCAGCCTGCAGAGAGCATAAATGGATCTGTGAGACTTTCTAGACATGACCCATCAGTGGATTTGGGAAACACAGCTTTCAGTTTCCTGGGAATTTGTATTTTTCACTTAGCTTTCATCAAAATGAGACCAATTGCTTATTTTTAGTGTATTCAGCTAATTTCGAATTTAATTAATCTGACCAGACTCTCTCCCAATAAAACCTGTTCTGTCAAAATATTTCTAATCAGCTTTCATAGAAATGACAAAATCTGTGTTTCTCAAAATTTATGGTTATCATCAACAACATTCAGCTCTGCCTTAGCTTTATAATACTAACAGTAAAAAAAGAAGAAAACATGGAAGAAAACAGTTCAAAAAATAGAAACACTGGGGAGAAGAGGCTGAGGTCAAACTTCAGGTCAGTAGAAGAGGCCCCAGAGGAGCACAGGTCTCCTGGCACCTGGTCTGGGGCCAGAGCTGGCCAGCAATGTCTCTAATTAGCAGTGTAGAGATCCACTTTAGTCAAGTCAATGATATTTACCTACTTAAAGCTGTGACCACAGCTGAAGAGTCACATTGAGGTTCCCTTGAAAATCTGGGTTGTTATTTTATAATTAGCATAGCATATATACACACTGGACAAGGCAGTCTCAGCAATAGATTTAATTCAGCAGCTAAGCCTTGGCAGTCAGGGTGCATCTTAAATACTCTAAAGCTGTTGATTTAGTTCTTGTTAATTTTAGCATGGAAGAAGCTGACCACACATTTGCTTCATGGTACTGCTGTACCCCCAGCAGGTTCTGCTCTTTCTTGGTGATAAATATATTTGCAATCATCTAATTTTTAGGTTTGCTTCTTAATAATTTTTTTAATCAATGAATAAATAAATCACTAATCATATCTTCAGACAATACAATATAGGCATCATATATTAAACTATTCCCATCTCTTAATGTTTCTAACAAAAACAAGGAGGTGCAAAACTATTCCAACTAAAACTGTGCCATTTCATGCAGAAGTAGACATATAACTGCATCCATTCAGGGTTTTTTTCCCCCCATATATGATATTGTTTAACAGATTTTCATTTCTGTTATTTAAAGAACCACAGAGAAATCAGGATATGCAGTAACACAGAAATAATGTAATTAAAATAAAGTTAATTTGGACTGGATATGCCTGACATGGATATGCCATGCTGGAAGACAAAAATTCTGCTCTGCTCTTCACTTTTTATCATTAAAGTGGCTGGCTCACACTTTGGGAAAGAGTCTAGACTAATTCACATTTCTGTCTGGTAAAATTAAAGCATAGGTTTTTGGCAACAAATTAATATCCATCCGTGATTTTTGAAAAGTTTATTAAGGTAGATTAAGTATTATGAAGTGGTAGAAGAACAATTTTGAAGTAAAAATACCACAGATTGGTTTGGTAGCAAGCAATAAAACATTTGTTTCAATGATAGAGAAATAACTGTTACTTTCAGAGGTGGACTCAGTTTCTTTGCAAAATTTATATCTCTTACATTGCCTATTCATAAAATACTTATAAATATTAAAATATGCATACAATATTTTTGGAAGCTTCCTTTTTAATAATTGTGTAGCTTGACTTTATTGTTTGAAGATAAAATTGTGGGCTTCAAGGATAGCTTAGCTTACCTTTTATTTCTTTTCTAGACAAGAACTTCGTCTCATATTTGTTTTTATTTCCTTTGCATACAATATTCACACACATACAGTATGCTTCTCAATGGAAACATGGAGCACTGGCATTTACACCAGTGTGAGCTCATGGATGTGAGGGTACCAAAGGCAGAAAGCTGCCTGAGCAACTTCCAAGTGAGCAAACTGAGTAATTTCTTGTAATATATTTTAATATTTTTCTCAACTTACATGGTAGGTTAAAAAAGCTTCCTTAATCTTTTAATAAATTTATTAACAATCAAATACTACTATAAACAGTTAGGCTTAAATTTGGATTCTACTCAAACAAATGAGATATTAAACAGCCAAAACAAGAAAAGTTGCAGCATTTTGTGTTTGATAATTGGCTTGGCAGCTGCATAGTAGGAAGTGGCAACATAAATAAAAAAGTAACACAAAGTACAATTTCATGTTTAAAACAGTTGAAAAGTAAGCACCAATGTAGTATCACCTGCAATTACCACCTGCTCTTTTCTTTACTTGTATGTGTATTATTTTGAAGTTCTCTTGTAAAACAATTTTTTCAGTTCTCATTTCACATTATGGTAGACTGGAATGAACTTGTGACCCATCTTGGCATGGGTATTGCTGATACAGATTTTCAGTCTCTATTTCTAAGGCTCACTTAGAATTGTATTGACAAAGTAAAGGTTTCTATCCAAGTGGCCATTGGATTTGTGGCCACGACAGGTGACCATTAAAAACAGTGATTATTTTTTTGTCAAAAGTTCTTCAAAAGCTTGAAACTCAAATCCAGATTCAGAGTTAACATTAAATGGAAATATTAAATTCATTATCAAGTAATTCAACTTCAGGTAATATATTCAACTTTATAAACCACTAAACAAGAGACCAAGGTGAAATCTTGGCCTCTTTTTTCCCCAGTGACAAAATTCAGTGAGGTCTGTGGAGGATTTCTGACTTATTTTCTGACTCAAGCAGATGAACACACTTCCTAAAACTCCTCTCCAAAGCTCTGTTGGAAAGACAATTAAATATACTAGACAATGATCTAATAACATATTTCACACACAAAAATCTGCATAAAGAAACATTTACACTCCTGATATAAGATAACAAATTTCCCTGGCTAGGGAATCTGACTATAGGAGACTGAAATACAGTTTAAGAAGCTGGAAGAAAAGCAACCCTTTTTTTTTTTCTTCATTAAATGCTATTCTGACTTGTGGATTAAAATCAGCCTCTCTGTCTTTGAAGCCAGGAGCCACATCATGTTATGCTTGACATTGCTATGTAGAGGCACCTGAAGTAGTTCTGGTAGCGGACATGATCAAGCTTGCCCCATAGGATGCTGCATCTGGCCTTCCTACCTAAACCAAGGAAGATAAAGTGCCTTAGCCTGGATGTACCCAGCTTCTGGCACCCAAGCACTTGGTCTGCTTGGTGACAGACACATTCCCTGAAGAAAGCTCTATTTCCATTTGTGTGCTTTCCATAGCAAGGGCTTTTAAGATGGGATTTCATTATCTTTGTAAAGGAGACAATAGAAAAAACAGCGAGAGAGAAAGAATCCAGTATCCAGTCCTGCCCCTTGCCCTAAAGGTGGATCATCCATTCCCAAGTTTTTACTGACAGGTGTTTACCAAGACACTTCACAGCATTCCCAGCCAATCTATTACTTATTGCAAACCATCTGAAAACAAGCTCAAAGGTACAGAAGGTAAATTAAAATTCTGCTTAGAAACCTCACACAGGTGCCTTGGGAAAATCACAATCTGCTTTAACACTTCGAGAATGCTGTTTATGTTATTCATGAGATCTATATGCATTGTATATATAATGATCTAACCCAGCACTATGCTAAGGACCATTATCTGCTGCAACCACCAGTCCTGGTCTTGGGCTCTCTGTTGGTTCTGGTCTACAAACACAAGGACTGTCTTTGCCCTTGGACTGCCTCTTCTTTTATGCATCAAGTGCAGCTTCCCAGGAACAGACCACTCAACTGGAGAGCAGGTGGGCAGCGTTTAGTATTTCAAACTGCTAGGAGATTTTTGTAAGCTTTTAGTGGAACCATGAAATCGAAGGAAGAAAGAGAGAGAGCTTTACACTTATTTGTAGATAACTCCCTGCAGGTATGAGGAGCATTGCAGAAAAAGCAGAAAGACTGTTTTAATGGGAATCCAGCAGAACAGGGGGCTGATGGCATGGACTAGTCGAGAGCCAGACAAGTGGCTTCTCTGTAATGAATGGGAGATTATGTAAGAAACAAGAGGGCAAGAGTAAGAAGAGGGGAATAGAATGTGAGCAACTTAGAAATTGATGGTGAAGAGCTTGTATTTGATTAGATTAACTGAAAGAGAACCACAGAGACCTGCTTATAGAAGACTTATAAATGAAGAAGTAGTACCAGAAATAAATCTTCTCCTCAATATTTTTCTGGAATATTAGGGGGAAATACAGAAGATTACATTTGTCAAGCGTCAGAAAAAGAATACTTTGAGTGCTGTAAGTAAAAAAAAAAGTCTAGGTGAAAATCTCACCCGTGTGCTCTAAGTCCATGTTTTAGTTCTTTTATTCAGGAAAAGAAAAATCTGCAAAAGTTACATCTAATTTGTACGCTGCAAACAGAAAGCAGTCTGAACTTGTGGATAATACTTGTAGAAGACTAGTATGATGCTAGTGATATTTTCTGCGATGATAAAGAAATCAGGTAGTAAGATTTCTTGTGGCAATTAAAATCAAAGGTCATCTATCTGCCTATCTATAGATCTATCTATCTATATGCATTACTAGGGGTGATTGTAAACCATAGGAAGACATCTGAGGCACAGGACAGGACTGTGAGTAAACCAGCTGGGGGAAAGCTTTGTGCTTGCTGATGAGGCTTATAAATGGAAAACCAAGGAAAAAAAACTTTCACTATTTTTGTACTTTTCAATGCCCAACTCTTATGTTGTGACACAAATAACGACACTGCTTTGGAATACTGTTATACTTACACACTGCAATTATGTGGGAGTGATTAGCAAAAAGAAAAATAACTTTGTGAAGCTTTATCAGCCTTTAAGATGTGCTGATTTCTAGTTCACTTAAAGAAGTATGTTGTTGGCACAAACAGTATTTTGTGCTTCCCAACCTGTTGCTTCCCAACGACTTTAAAATATTTTTAAAAAATTAATATGTTTATCTGAATATGTTTTATCATTATATTGACTTAATCCAACTATATTTGGCATAGTTTTATAGTAGTTGGAATTTTAATTCCAACTTATGAGAAACTACCAGTGAAAGAAAATTTAGTAATATGAAGAAATTACATTAATAAAGCACCATTCTTTTATTTTTCTGCTGCTAGTGAAGCAATTTAGTCAGTGTTCAGAGAAGAACTCCAAACTATACTGACAAAGTTCTCACTTGATATTTTCAATGGCAAGAAAGTGTACATATGAGGGACTAATTCTGGAGAGGTTCATTACACCAAGGAACTCTACAAATCAAAATGGTCATGAGTACCATAAGAATTCAGCACAAGACCATCATCAAAACCACAACATTTTTACTCCCTGCTATTTCTCCTATCCAACAGAACTGGAGTATACCTAGGACGATAAGGACCGTATTTCCATAGAGTTATTATCAAAGACTAGATATTTTCAAAGGCCCCACAGGTTCCAGCCCTCCTCCTGATAAAGACTGATCCTTGAGCTCCCACTTGTTACTGGAGAGCTTCTATCCTGGGTTCTGATCTGCATTTGTTTACAAACAAATTACAAACTCAGTGTTTTGTTTTAACACACATTTAAACACGCATTTTATACACGCTTACAGGCAGTAAAACTTTCTTCATTTTAACAGAAAATGGGCTGCTTCAATCTAATTGCTTTAGTCTGTTTGTAGAATTATTTGCAATTCTAATTCTAGCATTGCTTGCAGCGTGGAGAAACCGTGCACTGATAAACTGGTTTGATCCCTGCATAAAGTGGAAGTTAATCCTCTGTGAGGTAATGGGGTAGAGAATCTTTCCTAAAAATCTTACATACCGACCCACAAAATTTCAGCTTTACATAGGATAACTATCTAAGCAGTTTTCTATTGAAATACCAACCCCTTTACAACACGAAAGACAATGTACCTGTGTCCTCACCCTTCCGCATTTCATGGCGTTCCTGCCACGACCTGTAAAGTCAGTGCAGAGGGAGTACATAGAATGGTGTTCCTACTCTGTGTACTGGCTCTTAGTGGAACTGGGCCTTCATGAAAGGAGTCCTTTGAGGAATTTAGTCACAATAATAGCCTTCATAACCTCTTACAAGAGCTTTTTGCAACAAGACTCCTGTGGAGGTATGTTGGTCACACCTGTACTCATTTTGGTTCCAAGATAAATGAACTTCAATGACTTCACTGAGAAAACAAATTCTGCATATTTTTTTCAAAGCACAACTCTCACCACTTTGACTTCACATTGTGCAATAAGTTGAAAGAGTGCATATAAATACTGTACAATCCATATCACCTCCTGAGTTGTTTAACAAAGTGCATGGTCAGCAGCTCCAAGAACCCACTTTGTGCATAATTAGCATCAGTAGAGGTTAATTACAGCTACCCACACAGCTTCATTACAATCAAGCAGAAAGTAAAACTAATCTGAACAGTTTAATAATTTTTAAAATTATGTTATATAGTCAACATGATAATCCCCGTATAATAGAGTTTATACCTTTATAAAAACACATTCTGAAATCTGACCTATTTTGCAAGATTTATGTGCAGGGAATTTTATAAAATGTGTTGTTAAATCAGGTACATAGGCTGTAAAGACTTATAACCACTAATAGGAACACAAGCAGCTGCACAAAAAAAATGCAAAGGAAGAACAGATCAATGCTGAACCTTTACCACCTGAAAAGAAAATGTATCTAAATTTGTTTGTGATGATGCAGGGGTTTTCACTTCACAATTACTTTTTACCAAAGTGCAGTTGCAGTGCTTTATCTATTAACCACCTTCTCGCTTCTTTACCAAAAGCTAGGAGAGTTTCAAAATCTTAATATTTTTTGCCTGTGTCGCAAAACTTTGCTCTAAATTTTCCAATGAATGGAAAAAATAGATAGTGCTGCGTTCCTTTTTAAATGCTCTTGAAACCCTCTGTACATGGAGCAGGTAAATGTTACTCTGGTAAGCCATTAGACTATCTTCAAAATGAATTTAATGCTTTATCTCTTCACAGAGAATGAAAAAAAAAAAGAGCAAGAGAAAAAAATTAGAGGAAGGAATCCTTCTTGCAAGTCCTTGAAAGCTGATAAGACTAGATTGGCTTCTTAGCGCATGTAATTTTTACATGCTTTTAATTGTAATCTCAAATTTCCAGTCAGTCTGCAAAATCACCTGTTTTATCTAGATGCAGGCATGCAAGGTGCTGTGCCAAGGATTTATCACCAAAATGAAGTAACTCTGTATTTCTATTGAAAGACTTATATTAAAAAGGTGAAATTATTACAGCGCTGAAAGATCCTTCCTACACCCCCTCCAATTCACCATTGTATCTGTCATTGTCACTGACTTCAAACACTACAGTTTGAGAATGTTACCGGATACAGAGAAAGTGATCTTGAAATACTCTGAGGAAAAGGGAGATAACCCTTCAGATGTGCTCAGTCAGATACCCAACACAAACATTTACATGTATCTCGCAAATTTTGGCTTCTGAAATAATTTAACTAGAGAACAAAGAACTTAAGAAATAGCTTTGTGAAATACTGAAACAGATTTCTCTGCAACATACTGAAGTAGAAACACAAAATAGGAATACCCAACCAATGCTTACACAGGTCTTGTTAAACAGTACATATTTCACAGCAAGGTTCAGCTCCCTGGCTCTGGAGGGTGTGTGCAGCACCCTTACATTGACCATGTGGTCAACAGAAACTACAGAAATTACAACATGGTGGAAGCCTGTTAAACAAGTTACTCATAGAATTCCTAAGGAAAAACTATCAATTGATTTGTCTCTGTCCAATAGACTACTTCTTTGACACATATTTATGGCAGGAAAATTTTTCTGAGAATGCAGAACTTATTTTGCTGACAATGAGATTTACTGCAAAATTATCAGCACGCTCCTGAAAGAAGGGTTTGCAAATTTATTTGGGTACTTTAAAAGTGATTGTTAGTGGCATTCTTCACAAATACTCCCTCATCTGGACTGATTTCTAAACTTTGTGACCATGTTGACAGAGAAAAAAGAGCTAAATTCTTTCTTCCCCTTATAAAGGCCAGTAGCTGCCTCGAGCCTGAGTAAGCAGGTTACACATAGGTATTGCCAAGAGACCCAGGGAATGCTGCTGGCTTCAGCTTTCTGGCTACTTCTCACTCGTGTCAAAGGTCTGCATTCATTCTGCCATATAGACACTGCATAACTGAATTAAAAGCATTATTCCCTCTTTTTTCCCCCCAGTTCTTGCTTTTCACAGGAGGAATGTGTTAGGCTGACATGCAGATCACAGGGAAGTCAGCTTAAGGTATAAGAACCTAAACTCCTGTGATGAAGAGATCTTTCTGTTGGTTGAATAAAAAATAAAGCTTTTCACAGGAAAATACTGGTTTATGTGCTAACAAAATCCTGAAAAAGATCTAAATTATTGAGATGAAATATTTTTATTCTTGGGGAATAGGCAGGAAAATGTTTAATAATTATCATTAAAAAGAAGTACAGAGTATTGTTTTCCTCTACAAGAGCAAAAAATGGAACAGTAGAACATTATGGAATCCCACTTTTTCCATGATGGGAAACTTAATGGGGGTTTTGCTCTTCAGTGAACATCTTTTACTCTTCCTGCATACTTCTAATGCATTGGAGCTTACTTGCAAAAAAGAACAGATTTATTCCACAGAATTTGTAATTTAAGATGTAATTGGCAACATATCCACACTGTATACAGCACAGAAGAAGCTAACAAAATTGTTAACAATTGCTAAGAAAATTCCTACCATAAGCAAAGCATACTCCTTACTTCCTTTTTGTGTCATCAAGATAAAGGAGGATTTGATTACATTCAGGTAACAGGTCTACTCCCCTGCCTTTCTGCTTATTATATTATTTTCTTAGAAAATAGTACAAAAACTTGTTTCAAAGGATAACTTTCCACTGTGTGTAATGGTTCTCACTGCTGCTGAAACTTTTCAATTTAATTATCACTCGCTAATAAAAAGGTAAACCAGTAAAAAGGAAAACAAAAGAATAGTAAAAACGTAAAAGAAAAACTCCAAAGAAAATTCTTACAGCAAAAGACAAGAGGAACAGTAGAGCCCCATAACTATTGCTGGAGCCTTTAATGTTGTTGCTCGCTAAGTGGAAAGAATATGGATAACAAGGTAGGGGCAACCCAAAATCTTAAAGTAAATTAGGGAACATGGGGTTAGAAGGCTACAAATAATTTCTACTAAAAATCAAGAAGGAACTGCAGCACTGATTGTTTTTGCAAGGAAACGTGTATATTTTTAAAATAAAGAAAAATAGTCTGTCAGATTGTCTTCAACACACTTTGACTTTACATTGTGTTGCCTGAGGTATTCAAGCACTGAAAAGAACATGTTGTGGGTTTAGGCTTGGATAGTTCCAGCCCTTTCAATGGGTCCTAAAGGCATGGTTGGCTTAGATACCTGCTTGGCTTAGGGCCCTAATGAGTTAATTAAGCCATTCATGGTGGCTGCAGTTCAGAAAAGGACAAAAGCAGGTATTAAACTTTAGCTCATTTTTAAATGCCCTAAAGAAATTAGGGTCAAATGCAGCACTTAAAATCTTCAGCAGAGAGCCACGGGAAACGCAAGGTCAATCAGTTACTTGGAGGTGCTCACATTTCCTTGAGGGTCACCCCAGAACCCTGTGGCCCAGAGCTCGCAAAGGCAGCTTCTGCCAAGGCATTGCAGGTACAGCTGGGGCTGTGCTGGCCGGGAGAGCCCAAACCCAATTGCTCAGGCAGATAATGCTGCCCAGGCAAGCGAGCATTTAGATGGAGAAGAGGTAGAGCATGGAGCATGACACTCCCTGAGCTCTGGAGGCACGTTCACCAGAGAAGATTTATAATAAGCCAGATGGACACATGCTATAGATGATATGGCATGGAATTCATGCTCAGCTGTCATCAATTGCCAGCTTTACCTAATTTTGGAGTAAGCAAATAGCTAGCACCTAATTTTGGCATCTCTAGCAACACGTATTTACTTACTTCTCTCCCCCACCTACCCATTCATGCAGCTTTTACTGTTTTCTATTATATATTTTTTTTATAATATTGTATTTTTAAAAAATAGTTTTTTCTTACCACACACACACAGAGAAGTCAGACCCTATGGGCAAAGTGGTAATAAAATTAAAATGAATCTAAATAGAACTTAATTCTCTGAAATCAGTTTTGTTCCACTGCATTTAGCAGGATGAAATAAAAGAAACCATGGTTTATAATTAAAAAGGAGATCAAATGGAAATTGAAAAACAACCTAAATTTCCATCAAAAGGAAAGCGAACCAGTTTCAGATGTGAAAATTTGTCTTTTATTTGTATCATTAAAGAGCAAACATTTAATAGGATGGTTTGTGGAATGATCAAAGTTATTTGAGACAAATAATGCATAAAACCCACGCATGACCTGCCATGAAGAACATGATAACATGCTTTTCAGTGCTTATCAGGATGTAGCTGTCTAAATGAGCAATGCTTTAAAACACTGTGATGGACCATGACATTTGGAAGAAAAGTGAACATACACTACTAAAAACTTTGGGAATTTTACAAGTGTTTGGCCAGGAAAAGGCATTTCTAGAATTACAGAACTCACCCAGGATGCAAACCTGGAGGACAGAAAACACCACAGATTATATATGTGAACTGACAGGAAAGTCATAGAAATGGATATGAGCTGTTTTAACACTCAAGTCATTTGGGACTCCTCAGTAATTCATTCTACCTATGTTTCAGGGACTCTGCCAAAAAGCTTTTCATTCTTCTATCTACTAAAAGCACCGGCAGGTGTACTTTGGTGCATGCTCTGAATAGATGTATTGGATACAGCTAGTAAATCTCTGGGCAATGGGATGGGGGGGAGTAGGGTGGTGGGGAAGAGACGAGGCTTTAGGGAAGAAAAGGGGAAAGCTACATTGAAAAAAAATTGTCAAAAAAATAGTGTCAGTGTTCTCAACAGGCCTGCGGAAACACATGGATTTTCTCCTGGCACAGTGACAAGATCCCTTCCAGAGGGAGAGGAGCACCTCAGTCCCCAGAGAACAAATTCTGTGACAAGGACTGAAACAGTTCATTTCTGTTTAAACTATGCTAAGTTTCTTTTCCCATCATAATGATAATGTTTGCTGCTTCATCTCTCCTCTGTCCTAGATAAACTGCTAAGAATCCCTGTCTGCTGGAAGACTCACATGAGACATCCTATTACTGATGACAGGGCAGTGTAACACTACCCATATTTTGTGAATTATAATAATGAGCATGATCTTGGACCCTTAAATGGATTCTACACAGCTCATTAAAAGTCTTTATTCCTATGTGAATTTTTCATGGTCTTGTACAACCACTCGTGTTTTTCAGGGACATAGCTCTACCTGCCCACTGCAGGTGTTTCAAGCCTGATCCGAAACTACTGGTAGAGAGAAACATGCCCCATGAAATACTGGAATTTTGAATCTGGTTCTCTTTCCTGTTCATAAATTTCTGTAAAAAAAAACCCCAAAGCCACAAAACTTAATACTTTACTCCTCTTGAAAACAATATTGATCTTTGTTTGGCTTTCAATCCAAAACATTGTTCCTTTATGAAGTCATGAGAGAGGAAGAGCTATTAATTTCCTGATGGGATGCATCAGGATGTACACATTTTGCAGATGAGCCTGTGTAGCAGAATAAGCCTTCAGTTTTAGAAAAAACTGTAACGTACTGCAGCGAGATGATTTAAAAGCCAATTCTTATTTTTCACTTCTTTTTGTTGACCGCCACAGTGGTCTAAGCCCATTACTGACTTGGCTATGATGTTTGACAGTTCCCATTCCCAGGGCTCACAAGAACAAAAATACTTTGTATTTAGCAGCACAAAATGGAAATGTTAATTTCCGGTTTCAAGTGGCTTCTCCCCCTACCCCTCCAAATTTCCTACATCCCCTCCAGAGCAGGAGTCAAGTGACCTATGAACTTCTAATTCCTGCCAATTAAGCTTTCAGGAGTCAGCAAAAGAAATCTTATGGCCAAAATTATGAAACAACACTGTACAGTGCCTCTTCACAACCCCATAGGAGGTCACTGAGATCACACCCCACAGCTTCAGCATCATCTCACTTCATTTACATTTTATCTAATTTTCTTTCCTCTGTCTAGGTACTTATCATAATTGCCTTGCAATGATTTCTGACAACTACTGTGGAGACAGGGAATACAGGCAGTACAGTGGCTTTTACAAGCCTGAAACATCACAGGCTGCCTCTGTGAAATATTGTGCAAACTAAGAGAGGAAACCCTCCAGTTTCCAGCAGGAAACCTCAAGCTAGCAGGTGGTTTATCTATCAGCACTTTTCTGGTTTTACCCCTGTTTCTGGATGTGCTCATTTGTCATCCCTCATTATTTATAACCATGCAGTTCGGTGCACAGTACAGAATCACAGTTTAGATTTGCCCGCTGTAAAAAGTTAAGGCTTGTTGTCTGTGACATATTCCTGAGGAAACAGCGGAATTAAATAAGTGAAAAGTGATGCAAAGCTTTTAATAGCATTTAATTGGTAATTGGATGTTCTAGGAGTAAACAACTGTTAAATAATATTGATGAAAGGTCTGTCAAAAGATGAATACGATGTCTGATAAGTAACTGTGTGGGCAAATATTTCAATTGCTCCAGTCTAGTCAGATGCACTGTGTCTGAGTAATTCTTGAACTCGGTCTTTTAAATTGAGCTGGGCTGGTTTCCAAACAAGAGCAAATCTATCCTCTGGGTTGCACAGCTAAAGACCTCAGTGCAGAGCTGGGATCATTGTTCCTTATGTCATTTCCCATTCTTTCAAATCCTGACGCTTTATGTTACAACATTGTTTTTGTTGCTGTTGCTTTAATCCCCTAGACACAGCTATATTTAGAAAGCAGTGGAATAACTAAACTACTTCAGAAGGGTTTGCTTCATCATTACAGATTAGGATTTCAGTTCTCTAAAGCTTCATATGTGGGATACATCTTTGCAGGACTTAGGAAGTACACTTCAAATATTTGTAGGATTTAATCACAGATAAACTTTAACTGAAACTTTCTTAGTCTGCTGGAAAAATTAAATACTTATTTGCGCATTTAATGGAGAAGAAAAAGAGTGAAAACTTTCCATAACAACCTACTGAATTCCAAATTTTGTTAGGGACATTATTGTACTACACACATCATCTTAGCTGTGTGCACAAAGAGAGGTCCTGCTAGTTCAAACTCAGTAGGACCAAGAACATCTAATGAGAACACTTCATTAGCCTGGATCATATATTCCCTATGGAAGAGATAAATCTCCAAATGTACAAAGATTTTCAGGGCAATCATATAACCACATTCAGTGCCATTTTATTTAAAGAGTTCGCACTCGTGCTTACAGTTACAGCATCTTTGCAGTACTAAGATCAAAACTTTCTATTTCCCCCTCAGGGTTACTAACCACAAATAAATATAAAACCAGAACTCTCCAACCCCACTTGCTACTGGTTTTATACAGGGAAGGTCAAATACAATTATTGTTCACCTAATGATATGTGAAAGCTAAAGGAGCTGTACCTTTAAATTTGTCATTGTAGCAGAAAATCTATTTTGAAAATATGATGTTGTAAGACAGACCAGTGAGAATGTGATAACACCCATGTGGGTTTTTTTCACCTAATCCAACATGATATTTGAGTAAACACACAGAGCTACATATTATATTAAAAAATACTTCTTAATATTGCTGGTGGCATTTTTTAATATAAAAGAAACATGAATATACTGTATAGGTTGTAATTTCAATACACCTTTTTCTAGATGAAATTAATAGAACTACCAAGTAAAGAACAAAGATCTGGACTAAACACGTTCTTATGCTTAAAGATATGTATCCTTGAAAAGTTTTGCAGAATGCAGGTGCCTTAGGTGTCCCTATTGAAAGCAACATAGATATTTAATGATCTGTATGTCATGGACTTTCAGAAGGAGACCCAAAGATAAACGCAATTCTAATATTTCCTTTATCACAGAGATGTAACACTTTACATTGTATTAACATGCCAATAAGACAGCATCCAGCTGGGATGCAAAATAATCTTTTCTTCTCTTTATTTCTAAGATTGAAATTAATCCCTGCATTAGATGCTGACAGAATTTATTTTGGGGATTAAATTTGCTCAAAGCCTTTGTTCATAGGAAATGCAGCTTGTGATACAGAGATGACACTAAGCGTTATCATAAGCTAATAAAAAGACAGAAATAATAAGGACCAAATCAGTAGAAACAAATTTCAAAGGTAAAATTCCCTCTGCCTGCAAATTTTCTTTCTTTTTCTCTCCCCTTTTCCCTTGTACCCTTCCTGCTCTACTTTTGGATTCAAACTCATTTCTTCACCACGTTATTTTAAGGAGTCGATGAAAACCTGATAACCCCCCTTTGCTAAGGAGGCGGAAGAACTAATTGCTTTTTGTTCACTATCTTGGCTGATGGGTGAGAAACTAAAACCCAATTCATCCAGTAATTGCTGCGTTCATGAAAAACAGCATCAAAGCCTTGATGCGTTTTACTGTTGTCTCTGGGGAAGGCTCATGTCTAATTCTCATGCTGATATGGCTCATAATATAGTCCTCTGACTCTTCTATTTGCTCTTGCAATTACAAGGGTTCTTATTCCATTGTGCATATTCCTCTGAACTAAGATTAGCTTAACTGAGCTTCCTTTGAAAACCTGCCTACCCATCAAATGCATCAGGCCTAATGCATTCTGCAGCCACGCAAAATCAATGAACAGCACAATTTTCTGCTTCCTGCAATGATCAATAGGATTCACATAATGGGTGGAAAATTTTTAATCATGACAGCCCAGCATCTAGCTGGCATAAATCTTCCCTGCATTATAACCTCTCCATTTCCTACTAGTGCAAATTTGCAGGTATTGAATAATATTTATGTAGCAGATACATTATGAAAAGCAATACAATTAGAACTTCACACTTCAGTGATGATAGGTTGAGATCCCAGAGGCCCATTTCCTAGACAATGTACTGGCTTCCATGTTCCAAATGCAAAATCCTTTTTCTTTTTTTCCTCCTAAAACTATGATTCTTGCTGAAACTATACTTCCCTGGATCAAATCTGCTCAGGAAAATGTGAATTCAGGCTGATCATAGCTAAGAATAAGTACATTTCAGTGAGAACATCTGCCACCAAATGAGCAGTTCCTGTCTCTGACATAACTTGCTTTTCCACCTCTGTCCCAGCTCAACTCATGCAGATGCAAAAATCTCTCTCTGAGCCATTCCTCCTTTGAAAACCCACCAGGGAAGAAGAAAATCAACTGGTACCATCCTCAGTGACAGTGTGACCTGAGGCACACTTGCTTTTTACAGGCTACAGTCAGATACCACTGCTACTTGAGATAGAGAGAAAGGAGGTAACTCTCCTCTGCATTTTTTTAAGAGTCTACAAATAAAGGTGTTAAGGATTCTAGCAAAATTGTATGTAAGTCATGTGCATTTTTCTAATTTAGTGTTTTCTCAGGAAAAGTACAAAGGAAATTCTCTGTGAAAATACAAAGAAGACTTAGGTGCTATATTGGGTCTGACTGAGGTAGACCTCAGTCAGCCCTCCCAGTGCTGTGCTTCGCACTGGGAGCTGGAAGGCTGTTGATAACAGAGCAGTGTTTTGGTGACTGTTGAGCAGCGCTGTCCCTCAAATGTTCCTTCCCCCATCAAGAGGTTGGGAGTGGGCAAGATCCTGGGAGGGGACACAACCAGGCCAGCTGACCCAAGTTAACCAAAGGGATATTCCATACCATTTGACATCAGCTCAGATATAAAAGCTAAGGGAGAGACGAGGAACAGGGGGGCAGCCATTATTCTGTAATGTTTGCCTTCCTGAGCAACCACTACGCGTGCTGAGGCCCTGCTTCCTGGGAAGTGTCCGAACATCGCTTGCTGATGGGAAGTAGAGATTGACGTTTATTTTCCTTTTTGCTTATGCGCATGCAGGTCTTTGCTTGTTTCTGTCTCTCACTTTAATAAACTACCTTATCTCAACCCACTGGTTATTTTTCCATCTTATTCTCACCCCTGTCCCACTGGGAAAGGGAGTGATAGAGCAGCTTAGTGGGCACCTGGCACCCAGCAAAGGTCAAACCACTACAGGTGCCTAGAAAAAGTTTCTTAATTTTGAACATCAGGATCACCCCTGTGTTAGGGTATAGCAGTGTCTTTTATTGCTCTTTGTGTCTAGAGATCTCAGGGTTTGCTCTTAACTGGAAAAGAGAGGAATATCTGTGGTGCAAAGTCTTGAAACAGCTGCTGAACTTGTGCTCAGCTGACTGTCTGAGACATAACCTACCCTTCTGCCTGGTTCTGCAACTCATGGGCCGCCCACTGCCAAATGAGAGCAAGCAAATTACCTGTTACAGACTATACTTAGATAAATCTTTACAGTCATGTTCTAGGAACGGATTTAATTTTCATCATCTGTCATTATGTTATAATCACGACCCTATAAATGCTTTAGTGGCAAGCTATTTTTTTTTTGTCCTTGCCAGACTGTTATAAGAATATCTTTATGACTCCTTACGCTCAGTGAATCAGAATAATGATTCCCTTGATCTTAGCACAGAGCAGGTTTCACCGGGTATGAACAGAAGTGCCAGCCAAATGGGAACTGCTCAAAACTTACACTGATAAATAACATTCAAAGAAGTCAAAACATTGTGTCACTGCTCAAGTCTGACATTTGCTTCTGTCACAAAAATGAGAAATTGGCAGGGGACAGCACAGTTTTAGAGCATTCTTATAATAAACACAAAAACACAACCGAAAAAACCAAAAGGTATGTGTGATAAGCACTACATAACCACACTACCGTAACTGTAAATGTCTACATATTTGCAGAGGTTTAGAAAGAAAGAGTCTCTCCTTCTGCCTAATTTTTGCAAGATTTTTCTGAAGGACAAAGCATTAACTTGCAACTTGCATTGAAGAAACATGGATATAATGAGTTGATATAGATAAAGGATTATAGAATGATTCCATCAAATATCTACAGATAGCAAAAGGCTTTTTTAACATTAACATGGGGAAAAAAGAGGAAAGCAGGAATTTAGTGAACTTTTGGCAATGGGTTCTGCTGTTCTAAATTCTCAGCTGGAATTTGGAATGAGAAACGAAAAGCCTCAGACCCTCTTTAATAATAACATTGAATCAAAACTTTACAGCCTCAAAGTGCCTCCTGTAAGCAAATGTACTTCTTGGCCAACAGCCTCTATTTGAAACTGGTAATTCAGTGCTAGCTCTTGGCAGACAGCGTGGGAAAGAGAACTCGACTGAGCCATGTCTCTGAACTGGACACAGATGAAGGCTGCGTGGTCACTGGACTCCATAAGGAATTAAATATGCAGTTCTAAAACCAATACAACAAAGGAATGTTAGATTCCTGTACACTGCATTGACTGCTTGTCAGTAGATAACATTTGTACTATAGTGTATACACATGGTATTTAGTCACTTTTCCACTGCCTGTTTTTGTCCAAAAGCCCTTTTCTGCAAGTCAGGCTAAATTTTAGCATGAGAAATGAAATATCCGCAATGGTACCAAAAAGGAATACAGCTGACTGCCAATGCAAAGATTCTCCTGACCACTCACTGCAGATATTTAGACTAGTGTAGCAGTCAGGCATTTTCTGATGTCATTAAGTGCCTGACTCATCTTGATCTTAAACTTGGCAAATAAACGACTCTTGATAGGCTCAAGATGATAAAATCAATACATTTGTTGACAGTGACAAAAATTTTCCATAATCTTAGCTAATAAGTTATATAAGAAATGGGCAAGATAAATGCCATTTAAGTTAATTGTTAATTATGCTATGTAGATATGCCTCTAGGTACTAATAGCACTTAAAAAATTTATAATGTTCTTTGTAACAATGTCCAATTTCAACTTCACATCCTATTGCTGTTTAATTCACTAAATTATGCATGCATGAACATGCACAAATACATACACACAGATATATATATATAGTTACTTGGGCCACAAACATACTAAAACCCATACGTGACTATCTTCTTCCTGTTTAATTTGCTGTGCAAGCTTCGCAATGCACTAGTTTCCTCTTAACAACAACAAAATAAATTATTGCAATGCTATTTCAGAAAAAGGCAAGATAAATTTGTTAAAATACATTGCTCACATAATTTCTTCTCTCCACGCTCCAAGTAATCAAAACGTTTCACCCTCTTTTATGTTTCACATTAATTGAGGTTCCATCGGAGCTAGAGAGCCACAGTCTAGACAATATAAAACACCACAGAGAAATGACAGTGCCTGCTGGAAAGACTTTATGTTCTGGTAGTCCTTTTTGTCATTATAACTAATTATGTAGGACCAAATAAGCCTGCAATATTAGCTCAGCACTCAGGGGTTCCTAGAAATGGATGCTCCCTGTGATGCTGTGGATATTAGAAAATGCAGTTTCACAGTTTTGTTGTCAGCAGGGTCATGTGGTCTATTAAATTCTGTCAAGCAGGAGAAAGCAAGGGAAAAAGAAGAGCAAGTTTTGGTGATACAGCCTGGCTCTCACTTTCTACTACTCTTTCATTTTTATTATAGTTTATTCCTAGGAAATGACATATGGACAGAAAGAAATTTCACTGGCTGCAGCCAGCTAGCTCAGTGAGATGTTTACAGCCAATCTCAATTTACTAGCAATGGGGGAAGTTCTTTCAGGGAGGAAAAAATTTCCTGTGAATACCATTCAATATTAAATTTTTTAAAATATTAGTAGTATAAAAAAATAAAAATCTTTGCTGAGGAAAAAAATTGAATATTAAACATTTTCTATCTATATTTTTCAGATTTTTATAAAAGTCTTGAATCCAAATTAATTTTTTTTTTTCCCCAGGAATTCGAATTTTTTTATAAAAATCAGCTTCTGGTTTCCCAGAAACATTATTTTCTTTTTTGAAGGAAAACATATTCTCGTCAATAGCACAAAAACATATGAGACTATGCTGAGTACTGAGAAATATATAATTGCTTTTTCTTTCTTGGATGTTTTGCCTTTGACAGAAGTTAAGGTGCACTTTCAGTAGTTTCCTAGCAAATAATGGCTTTCTGTTGTATTAGTATTGCCAGGAGAGCTACGTTTTTACTGGCGATACTTTCTATTAAATGTTAAAAACTATGTTTGTTCTCACTGAGCATGAGATTCACTAATAATCTGGAAGAGAATCTATTACTCCCGATAACATATCTATAAGGTAACAGCAGTTGTACTTACTGTTAAATCCCCACATTTCCTTGATTACAGTGTTGCCAATTTCCCAGTTTCCTTTTCCTGTTCCATTTCAGTAGATGAAGCCGAGCTTTCACTTGCTTCTTGAGAAGTGTGAAGCTATCAAGCTATCAGATCCACAGCTACATCAGGGTTCCATTTAGTGCATAATACAAAGATATTTGCATCTGTAAACCACATCAGTGTGTTACAGAAGTTACTAGCAGTAAAGAAGAGACTCTGGGCCTCCTTTTTTTCCTGGCCACTGTTGGGGAAGAGGAGGTCGCTGCTGTCACAAGTGAGAAAACACCTACATTCTACAAAGAGCCCTACGTCTATGCTGACATAGGTAGGCTTTGTATGGCCAAGGGTTCACACTGGTTCATTGTATTTTGAACCAAGAAGGCAAACAAATCTGCTCCAAGTTCAAGAACGTGTGCACCACACTTCTGACAGGAATATGACAGTATGTCTTCATTCCTGTTAATTACACTTTTGGGGCAGCCCTCCCATTTATTCAATTCAACTTGGTTTTGTCCCCTGTGACTTACATCCACACACTGTTCCCTTGTACATTTGCAATGCCAGCTTTTCTTCTCCTTGCCAAGCACACCCCTTTCCCCTGGCATCTGCCTTGACTCAACAAGCCACTGTTTCTAGGAAATCATGGAAATGCTGAAAGAAAGCCTGTTCATGGGTCTCGCCTGACCACTGGAATAAACAAGCCGAGGTTCAGACTGGCAAGTGAAGCCAGGAGATGATTGTTCAGCTCTGGCAGTTTACATTTTCATACACTAGCAAAGCATCTATAAATAGCCTTTGAGAAACATAAACATTTTAGTATAATGGGATTCATGTTTAATATGGGCAATGACTTTCCTTCCCTTAGGATCACAATTAAAATGTTTAGACAAAATTAAACTGCTTCTTGGGAAGATACAATGATGCAGAGCATAATATTTAAACAAACTCCCAGTGCCTGACAGAAATTGGCTCTTTGCAATCAAGCTCTAAAAGAGGAGACAACATAGCTGTTTATTATCTCTCCATATGCTGATGAAATACGGGCACTTGAACATCAGTATCACAGAAGCTTATAGAAAAGAGGAATTTCTAGAGAAAATGACATTATTCATTTCTGAAAAACAAATTGGTGGTTGTCTGAGGCAAGTTTGGAACATGTTTTCATTATTAACTAGCATCATGTGATTAGTAAACTCCAGCTTTGGCAAGACAGATTTTCATGTACAGAGCAATTTGATAGAAATTGCTGTCTGCCTATTATTTGAAAGAAACAGGTTTTAATCACAGCATTTTCTACCCTTGTAAGATCCTTGGCTCTGGCTGTAGAGCTCTTGTGCAGAGCTCAAGCAGGGAGGAAAGATAATTGTACAATGCTTTTATGAAGCTCCAGTTAATCCAGGAGCTAATCAGGGATTGTTCAACCCTTGGCACAAACTGGGATAATCTCTGGGCAGCTTTCACCTGTGTTCTTTTCCAATCCTTGACAACAGCTTGTTACAGCATATCCAAATTCAGATAATATAGGGAAGATAATAATATAGGGACTACAAATTCAGATAATAATAAGGAAGACAACCAGGAATTTTTCCCTCTTTTCTACCCCTGCATTTAGGAAGGTTAGCAAGGGTGTTACAACATGGGTTTCTCCAGAACCCCTTTTATTCCAGGAGATGCTAGTGACTAAGAACAAGCACAAACCGTCCAATTACATCAGATATTCAAGATAAAATGAACTCTGCTGAACCACCTTAAAACAACTAGTTCATAGTTTCCAAGTCTTATTTGGAACCATGTGCTACTTAGTCACAAAAGATATCCACTATTCAACTTTTACTATTTAGTTAGTTTTAGGCTTGCTGTTCTGGTCACTCTAAAGTACACTTTTTCTTTACTGCTAGAAGGACTAAATTTTACACTTCATTACTATTATTAGGCCCAGGTGGTGGCAATACATACAATTGCTGAGAACATAATCATGCTAAGGATTTAGATATCAGAGAAATTCTGAATTTTGTGTATACTACTGCCAAGAGCTAATGAGGAGAGGAAACAGACACAGCAAACAGAGACATTTCTGGCTTACCTGAGCTTTTTAATCAAAGCACCATGTTGAAATACTGTAGTCTTTGTATTGCAAATAAAGGACTTCAGGACCTGTTGGTTTCTTCTGTTAATGTTGCCATTCTGCCAAAATCTATACTGCCCAGGAGACACATACTAAACACCCAAATGAAATCTGTGATTCTATAATGCTTTTCTGTTTCCACTTCCTTTCCTAATCTTGGTTTTGGTCATTTCATGCTGTGTGCAACCTGTCATTATGTATCTGTGGTTTCTGTCATTGCATATCCTTCTTTAATTAATGTGTATGGCCATGGAGAGATAGATTCCCAATGCCAGCTTCTGATTGACTGCCATGACCTTGCTGACCTCAGCTAAATTTCCTTTCCAGCTCTTAAATGCCAGAACGCTCATAACACCCTGGAGCCTTGGAAGTACAGTGACATCTGCTTTTACAACCTTAGCTATCTTGGTTCCATCAGAACTAGAAAGTGGTATTTCTCTCTTGCACGTGTCAGCTGTTAGGTTCTTGCAGAGCTGTCGTGAAACCATGCTGAGGGCAAGGCTGGTGCAGCTTCAAACCCGAGATTAAACAGCACTTCACAGCACATGTGCTCACAGAGCTCCATCGATCCTCCAGGCCCCGCTCCACCTGCCCCGAGGTGCAATCAGCACTGGTAACATCAGTGCAAACAGAGCCTGTGTCAAGCTAGGCTGTGTTCAGTCTGCTATGAATATTCTGCTTGTTATAACTCATCAAGATACTTCACATCTGATTTATGCCGGCATGGTGCCCTTGTTGCCAGAGGGGAGCTCCTGTGCTGCCATGTTGGAAGGGCTCAGTGGTCTCCGAGTGCCTGGTCTAGCACATCAAACCTCCTCCTGGTCTTGCCCTAAATCTTCAAAAGGGTGGCATTTTACACGGAGATATTGCAGAGACACTTATCTTTGCTTTGTTTTACAAGCCTTAGCTAAATTTCTTCTTTGAACTGGCCTTTAAAATACCTGTTAGAATATAGCACAGCTTTCAATAGTTATCAAAAAACCCCAAAAAACTCCAGCAAGATCCAGCCATTTAAGTTCTATGGCTTTTAAGTGACTCAAGAAATTTATTCTTGCTAGTACATAAAACCTAAAATTTTATAGTATCTCTGAGGGTAAAAAGCAAGAAACAAATTATTAAAACTAATGTGACTAAAGATTGCTAACTAAAAGTACTGAAGAATCATTAAAAATTAAAACCTCTACTTTGAAATAAGGAAATATCTATATAAAACATTCACTTTCTGTAATATCTTAGGCTTTGTCCAAGTGCACAACGCCCTTTCTTCCGCAATATTTTCCTGAAAATATCTTTAAAAACTTCATAGTCCAGACAAGCATTTTTTTTTTTTTTTTATTCTGATGACATATACTGATGTATCACAAACACTTTTGTAAAGTCAGTTGGGAAACACCTTGTATTTTCCATGAATAAATGTAAATCAAAATACAACAATGAATTCTGAGGACAAAACTATTAAATGTACATCCACGCTCTCACTTCCAAGCAAAACAGTTAAAACAGTACACAATTTCAATTATTCTTCAGTCTTCATTAGAAGAAAAGAAAGAATTCTGCATGACCACAGCCAAAACTGTGAATTAAAAGAGAAATCATGTAACCAAAGGAACCCTGCAGCTTGTTCATAGCACAATTCAGGTGGGCACTGGGTACCAAACTTCTGTAGCTCTAGTGAATATCCCTGAAGTTCTGAAGACATCCAAGTTGGTTTTTTTGAAACATGGATCTGGCTAGCAGGATCAGAGGTAAATTAAGACCAGAATCATTCCAGGCTGCGGCTGTAACCCATCTGATCTGAATACTGGTATCAATTTTATATGAATTACAGCAGCATGTGAGCAGACATGCTACCAGTCCCTTCCAAAGGGATCCCTGGCAGAAACACACAGTGACACATCAATTCCAGGGCTGTTTTGGGAGGTACAATGTTAATACTGCTGTAGGCTGTAAAGACAGGATTTTCTTGTGCTACCAGCAATTTTCTCTGGAAACTCTTCGTGTAAGCCTAGTGGTAGGAATCTGCTATTTACTAAACTCCTAAACATGCTATGAAAACAACAGCCTGTTTACTATAAAAACGCTGAAATGCAAAACTGCAAGGGATCCTCCAGAAAGCATAGCTTTAGTTCCCATTTTTCATGGTACTTTAAAAATAACACAGCTGTTTTTCAACAAGTCTTTATGAAGTGACAGTAATGATTTCATAAAACTATTGCAAGACAGGTTGGATATTTGTCTGATTAAAGAAGAGATGTTATTTTGGAAATCATGAGATTTATAAATGTCTATACTGTCTATATAGTTCGATTTATTTTAAAATGTAATTTTATGTGCTAAATAGGCTAACAAGGAATTTGCATGCATGTAAAATTAAATTAAATTTATTACTGCAATGTAATTTTTGATTTTACAAGCAATTTCTACAAAAAAGAATAACATCTCTTGACAAGTTCCATGTTACTTTAGAGACAGCATCTGTCTTTGGTCATCTATGATGATCTAATGATCTAAGCAGGCACACTGGCCTTTTACAGTATGCATTCTTAAACAAAAATTATACACGTCTACTTTTAGACAGCTTGGATCCTTTATGAACAAAGAAAAATATGTTACTAAAATCTGAATAAAAAAGTCGCATACTGTAAAGACATAATTTTTTCAGATTAGAGGAAACAACTTTTCCCGTAATAGTTTCTAATTTAAGATGAAAGTAAAATTTGGTCAGGGGTCAGGCTAAAGCTAGGACTGATCACAACATCTCAGAGTCAGAGGTGGAATGGGGGTCTGCTAACATTGTCTGTCCCAGGGGCGCATGGACTGCATTTGACTCATCACACCGTCCACCTTGTTTTCAACAGGAACAGATGGGAGAGGGAAAAATGAAAAGCAGGCACAGTGAAAGGAAGAAGGTTTTCCAAAAGAGGTAAACTGTAAAATATATTAATATTTCCTAATATGGCTTCTCCAAATCAGCTACTGTGTTTGGTTGCTATAGGGACAGCATGCAATCAGGAATCCAAGAGAAGGTGAGACACACAAAGGGAGGTGAGTTATTGCAGCACCAAAGAGCCCAGAGGTGTCACACTTCTATGGGAGAATGGAATGGAAAGACAAAATTCCTTGATAAAGATGTGTGCAGGACTGTGTCAGCATTGGACAACAGCTGAGTTAGAGCATCTCCCACAAGCTGGGGGTCACACACCTCACTGTGCCAGGATCAGAGCGCTCAGTGTTTGGAAGACAGACCTCACTGTGATGTGCAACATTACTGAATTCCTGCCAAATTTACACCTATTATGCTAAAAAGAAACAGTGCTTTGGAAGGGACTATTGCTAACATAACTTTTAAGAAATACTACAAAGTTCTTACAGAAAATACTGGAATAATTTTGGAATGAGTCATGGCAGTCTGCTGAGTAACTAAAGCACATTTTCTTAACAGTGCCTAGATACCATCCTGATTCTTAAACAGTCAGGGCACATATTTGGGTGAAGAGCAATCATAGCTGCATAGGGTATATTATTGTTTTTTGAGAAAATAGAAATACCATATTTTTTTCCTTCAATCTTATGTTCTTCTTCAAGAGTGACTTCTTCTTCCAATATCCTGATTTCAACAGAAAAGGAACTTTATTTGGCTTGTTGGGTTCCCCCAATCCCCCAGAAGGAAGGTAAGTCTACCTCTTTTTGAGTAATTAAATCATGGCTTGGACTTGTTCTAATGGACATGCCACACCTCAAAACTATGGGTCTGATTATGTTATTTACCCCTTATTTGCAAAAAATTAGGCCACAATTGTCTCTTCCCCTAAAAACTGTTGTGCTAATCTACATTCCAAGATCATATTATCTGTTACCCTGAAGATAGGTAAGGAAACTGAAAACTGTCTTCAGATGGTTCAGCAGAAATATCTCCTGTTGGAAAGAAATAAAGTATTAATGCAGATGGTGAAACTCTGGGCCCTGGCTTCAGCAAACAGCAGCATCAGTGATGGAATCAATCTATTTCTGTAGCCATGTATCATCTCAAAATTCAAGCTGCTTGCGCAAGCTAGGAGCAAAGAAACAACTCTCATTTTTTGGAAAGGTCTGAGCTGAGAGTCAGGAGCCTCTTCTGTTCCCTCCACACTTGTGCAGCCAAAGTCTGACACAAGGTACAGTCAGAACCTGTCCCAGCCGCCAAATGCAGAAGCAAAGAAATAATACCAGATAAAATGTAACAAGGGTCATAAATACAGTCCTAGCATAAAATTTTAACAAGTGCAGAATTACACCACCAAAGGAGACTGAAGAAGTAAAATTAAACTATCTTTAGAAGGAGTAACAACAGACTACAGGGGGGGAAAAACCCCAAAATGCTGAAATTGTGCTACATTAAAGAAGTTTTTATATACTTTGCTCCCAAAAGTCAGAGGTGTTAAAAATCAGACAGAAAAACCCTTCCAATATGTGACTATTATGAAATCTAATTTTTATTTTTAATTTATTTTTATTAAAAAAGTTATTTCATCCTTAAAGAAATGCATTAATAGTGCTGATTATTCAATACATAAACATTGGTCTGCTTGCACTAGCATAGCAATCTTATGTATAAAGCTTTGATCTCTCAGTGATTGCACTTAATATTACATCTACCCCACTGCAAAGGCAGCCTGCCCAGAGCTTTCCAGTCAGAGACTATTATGGGCCAAATTGAGTAAGGCAGATTTGGAAGAATGAAATTTTAGTTCACAAAAAAATGTTTAAAACTACAAAACATAGCAAGTGCAATTTTCAGGCAAGTGTTGACCCTGTGTTTTCTTCACATTCTTCAGCGAGAAATTTCTTCGTGTTTAAATCAGCCTGAAAGTACTTGATTATTTGGGCATTACTCTGAATGCTGCATTTCCCCATCACACCTCAAGTTTATAACCTGACTGGTCCTTTTTTTCAGCTGATGAACTTCAAGCAGTGAAGTGTAATTTACTGACATACAGAGAAACATGAGGGTTGCCCACTGAGCTGAATCCAGGCTTTCTATAGAACAGACTGTGTGTTGATACAAGCAAAGGCAGTAACCAATTAAAAAGGCTGCAAGTGCTGCTCTTGTAGAAAGGGAATGTGAGAGTGATAGCTGTACCCAAAACACTTTTGAGCTATGTTCTCCATCCTGCAGCAATTTTTGGATCAGTTCAAGTACACGTGCAAGGAACTGGCTTTCACTCACCCTCTGTAGCCAGAGTGCAGTGTGGTGATGAAGTATCCCTCCATCCCTTGCTACAGTAAATGCTTAGTGGGTTTTTTCCTGTCTAGGAAAGTTATTAGACATCCTGCTATGTTTGTTGGCAACTTAGATACAAGTATACCCAGCTCTTTTTGTCCTCAGTCTACGTCTACTCAAAAACATGGAGCCAGTAAAAGTGGCCTAGGCTTTGCTCCTTGAAAGTCCCATAACCCAGGTCTTTTCCCAATGCAGACCTTCATGTTAGAAAAGGAGTGATCCTTCCCTTCTCGTGTGTCTCTTCCCCTCTTGCCAAACACTTTTACATACCTTAGATTCTCTATGTAACTGCAGCAGCACACTGCTTTTGATTCAGATTTTAAGATTTTATCAAGCATAAATAAAAATTGGGAAGATTAATATACTTTACACAGGAGCAGGGGGCTGTAGATGGGAAAGCCATCACCGAAATATGCAGGAAGAATATACCTCCTTATTTTATTGTTTCCTGAGGGCTGCTACTCTCCTCCCTTCCACTCCATCAGTACATAAATTATGCTTGTGGTTCCTTACACCCATTGAATACCAAATCTCCTGCCGCCTTCCTTCTTATGAAGATCATGAGTTAGAGGAGCAATAATAGCCACATTCTTAGGCTACAATAGCAACATTTAGAGGTATTTGTCTTTTCCGTTTCCTGACAGATCCATTACCAGTTCATTAGCCTTCAGTGGGTAGAGACATTCAGTAAACAAATGAAAGTAGCTCCATTTAAGAGCTAGTGAGCTAAATACAGCTCTGCTGCTTAGCCTGCTAATTATATGGAGTGTTGCGAGTGCACACGGAAGCAGACCCATCCTTTTGCTGCAATTTTAGAACATCTCATCTTAAAATTCCTGAAAGCTAAGACACAAAATTAGCTTTCTTTGTCAGAGTGTCAGTGGCTACAAAGATGCGAAATGGAAAACCAGTCCAGGAGAATTTGTGCCACTCCGTCTTGCTGTAGTCCAGAAAGTATAGAGAATATGCATTTTAAAAAGATCATTATCTTCCTCTTCCACTGTATTCCCTTGTTAAGGTGACAGACTATTCCAAATATTACAAAAGCATAGCAGTTTAAAGGCCAATCTCTTCTTATTTTTAAGCTCAAAAAACATTTTTAAAATACAGACAAAAGGAGTGGCACATGAAAGTCCAGTCTTGAGATGTGCGATAGAAGTTATTCTGGAATTCAATAGCCTAGTATAAAAGTCACCATACCAAGCAACATACAGCATGACTTGTCCTTCTCCACATCCTTTTGTCTACCCTAAATTTAAGTTCCTGTAAAGGAATCAGGCAGCCGATAATTTTCTAACACTTGAAAAATAATCTCTTCAGGATAGTTACATTAAATGAATTTAAGTTTGTTGACACAATGGGAGTTTACCTTGGCCAGAATGGGGGTAAAAATGACTTTTACCAGCTAGTGCACAAGTCAGGAGAAACACAATTTCCATGGTAGAAATGCAATTGGTACACAAAAACTAAGCCCTTATTGCTAATCACCATATTATTTTTTCTGAGTATTTTTCTTGCCAGTACTAAGTTTCTGTGCCCCATCCAGACAATAAACCAGGCTGCTTCTCAGGGTTTTAACAAGGAGGCAGGTTCACAGTCTCCTTCCCCCTAAGTGATTGAGAGTAAGGTAGTTCCTATCCAGACCTAATCTAAGCCTGACTCATAATTAATTAAAAGGAACAAAATTGCAAACACTCTTTTAATATAACTGTTTCTACTTGGGGTGAAGTTGGAGGCAAAAAAGATAATTCAACATGAGGAACCTAAGCTTTTTACTTATTTCAGAAGACTGAATTATGTTGCTGGTGCAGATGCTGGCTGTACTTTGACAAAGTATAATGTAAATGTCAGAGATACACATTTTGGGAAGATATGTTCTTGCAGGGTCCTGTTGTAGAAATGCTTTTAAGAAGTTGTTGTCTCTTTTCCTAATTGATCGCAGGAAGTGCATCTCCTGGAGAAGCAGTGAGAGCTGGGATCAATGACAGGCTAGTTTAATGCAGCTCTTAACAACAACCTGCAGAGATTAGGAGGCTGTCAGAAAGATAACACCGGAGATTTATAGATTGTTTTCTGAAGCCATTCTCGGCTCTCATGGGTGCTCTGTTATGTTTCTCTATGCTTGGATATGTAATATGTACTCCCCACATAGATCCAAGCTGTAGTTCCCATTTATGAAGAAAATAGCATTGCACCTTTATGTGCTGCTCCACTCCTAACACCCTGGGAGAGCAGGAAGACGGGTGTCTGGAAGCCAAGTCAGTTAAGTAGTTAGAATGGCTCAGGGAAATTTGAGTTACAGCTGCAGTTTCTTCTGTCACTTGAGTAGGGCATAATGGGCCTAATTCAGCTCCTGTAACACCACTAAATCGATGGAGCAGCATTATCAACAAATGAGCCCCCCGGGTGCTGAGTCGGGGCTCAGGTGCTGCAGTGTTTGGGTTTGAAGGTCCAGCTCCTGAAAGGCAGTTAAGTCCTGGGGGAAGGGCTCCACTTCATCAGGGGAAGAAGAGTGCCTCTTTTCTCACATTTGTGGCTTGGGAAGAAATCACTAGAGCATGCCAAACAGAAGGGGAAATAAAAGGTGCTCTGCTAACACAAGAGGGGAGTAGCACTATAGATTTTCATGGAATTAGGCTACACTGAACTAGTTGAGGATCCAGTCCCCTTCCCTCTGACTGAATAACCCATGTTGGCATTGCATTGAGCTTGTCCCAGCCTCTTTGACATCTATATAGCAGCCTTTCAGAGAAATTTTTATATTTATGGGATTTGCCTATTGTAGCTTTAAAGACATTGCATTTTTTATCTCATATGAGTTAGACAGGACTATTCATTGTAATTATTCCTGAAGATCACATCACTTGTCAGAATCCAGACCAGTGCAAAGTAAAAATGAATTATCTGAATGGTCACTATTTGAACAAAGGGCGCACTGTTCCAGGCAGAGGAGAAATTCTGGATGTGCACGGAAAGGTTACTCCCTCAACAGCATATAAATCATAAAGATAAAACCAGTTAACCACTCCTTTATGGAATATTAGGAAGACTTTCCTATGATTTTTGGTTTGTTTTATTATTGTAAATCAGGAATAGAGACCTTAAAGACGGAACTATAATGTATTGGGCAGTCTCAGCTCACAGATCAATCTACACTTTTCAGCTCCGCAGAGGACCTGCCATCATTTTCATAAATAGATGACAAGGACAAAGATGGACAAAGCTAATTAATTTAGTTCCTCATGAGCTCAGTGCAGCATACAAGGTGACGACTTAAAACCAAACCTCAGGAGCTAAAGATACATAGCAGCTAAAGTGGGTTGATGTGATTTCTTAAAAAAACTGAGGAATTACTGCCAACTTCTACATGAATTTGGAGTCTACTTCAATTAGAGAGTACAGGAAAAGGGACAATAAGGTACTTCAACACTGTTTTTCTATTTTTTACTTAAATGAGGAGTGTTACGATGACTAGGGGCACCCAAACTAAAGTGCTTAGTGCATCTTTAGTGAAACTAGCACTGAAAAGTAACTGGAGGAAAGAGGTGAGTCAGGTGAGACTCATTAACTCCAACAACAAAGGAGTCTCATTATGTGTTTCCTCATACTGCTATTTGGACTAGCTTTAAGGCATGCACCCTATAAAGGTGGTATTTTGATCTGTGAAATAAGCAGTACTGAAGGAACTAAAGCCATGAAGTTATAGCTTAAAATACAAGTTGTGTGTATCATAATGCACTTGAGAGAAAAGTTAATGGTTACTGGGAGAATGAACATCATCACTCCAACATCCCCCACTTCCTCCTCCTTCCCCCAGCTCTATGCACTGAGCATATCAGCACATGATATGGAATATCCCTTTGCCCAGCTGTCCCAGCTGTGTGTGTACCCCCCACCCAATTTCTTCTGCAGCCCCAGCCTCCTCACCAGCCAGATGTGGGTGAGAAGCAGAAAAGGCTTTGACTCTGTAAACATTGCCCAGCAATAACCAAAATATCCCTGTATTACCAACACTGTTTCCAGCACAACTCCAAACCACAGCCCCATACCAGCTACTGTAGAGAAAATGAACTCAGGCCAGAACCAGCATGGTGCACAGCCTCACAAAGATGTCCAAACACACAAATGTCCAACAGATGTTGAATTCCAGTCCTTAACAGCTTGAGCACTAACTGAAAAGAACTACAAAATCAGATGCTACATTAATCAATACAAAACTAATAGTACAAGTACATTAGATGACATCAAACACTCGGCATATACCCACTTCTTTCAGTCTGGTAAGAGGATGAAATAGAATATGGTACATGGACATTAAAAAGAAACCCCAAAACCAAAAACCAGCTCAGCCTGTTTCCTGGGTGTAAACAGTTGCATTTGAAAAGACAGGAGTACTTAGCATAGCTGATTACAACCCATTAAGTCTTTGATAAAAGCCATGTGGCAGACAGATCTGAAACAGGTGGTTTTTTTCCTCAGCCTTAGTTATATATTGAAAGCAAAGATTAGGGAAGACTGCTCTACAGCAGCTGGAAAAATGCCGTGGAAAAAGTCTACATCCACACTAGACTCATACGAATTTTGTGTGAAAGAATTCTCCAAGGCTAGATAAAAAAGGAATTGTGATTGTGAGAGCATCTGCCCAGGAAGAGGCCCTTCAGAACCGAATCAAAGCAGAAAAAAATACAGTGTTGGAAATTTAAGTGGGGAATTTAAATATTAAATATAGTTTTAGTTTAAAACTGTAAGAGTATTATAAATGTTACAGAAGATGAAGGATGCATGAAATCAAATCATCCACAAGAAGTTCAAAGAGGTTTTTTTTTATAGTGAATTCAAATTAATGACAATATTTAGGGGTTGTTAAGGCTCATTATATGCAATAAAAGAAACAAAATATAGACCTGTATGAATTGAAGGAGTTCATGTTAATTCCACAAAAGATTTCCAGCTTAGAGGAATAAGTATAAATAAGAAAAAATATGTACTTCTCATGCATTAATTCATTGAAATTTCTTTACTAATGTATACTATAAACCAGCAACTTGATCACACTAATTATATAGATTTTACCTGGCTAGTGATATCTGTCAGTAACGACTCACACTCATCCAAAGTTTGTAGTCTACTATAAAACTACTTTTGCCCTGTAGGCACCAGCAAGGCACCTCCTAAGACTCAACCCCTCCCACCAAAGCCAGCTGCAGAATCAGGCCTATATTTCCATCAAAACATGAAAACAGAAAGCCACTGTTGTTTTGCTTTAAGTTTGTGACTCAGCTGGGCTGTCTAGAATAAAAGTGCTCATAATAGACAATCAGCTGAGATGCCATTGCAGAACAAGAAATATATTTGGCCATTTGATGGCAGTGTTAAATTGTGCATTGCAACATTTTGTTAGGTTCAGGCTTTGGTCTTAGGACCATTCACATCTCCTGCACCTCTCCTTCCAGGGCTTTGGATTCACAGCTCAAACCTCCTTTTCTAATATACAGATATCATGAAGAAAAAAAAAACAAAACCAAAAGCAAAAAACCTGTGAAGATTAGGCACAGCGTGGATTAATTTCTCCAAAAGAATGAGTTGGAAGTATTGCTACATAATGTTTGGAGACATCTTGGTGTTTCAAATAACCTGAGGTCCCTACTGCAACATTCTGGATCACTCTATCAAATACAAAAACAACCCTTAAGAAATGTGTAGCCAGAGAAGTCCTTATAAAAAACCCAGCGACATTAAAGGAACTTTTTTTTCCTCCAAGTCTCCAACATCACACATATCAATCTGTAGCAATAAGTCTAGTAAAACAAGGAAGATTTGCATTTCACTCCTGTACAGCTCCAAGGTACCAACATCCAGAAGTCAGGACCAGTTACTAGATCTGAACACATCATGTTGCATAATAAAATAGCAGTCATTCACTTCTAGACAGTTTCTAACTGTATTTAAAGCTCCAACCACCTATCAGCACATCATTCAGTTGAGGGAATAATTCAGTAACCTGTTCTAACTTTTGTTTGTTTGTTTTCTGGACATTTACAACAGGCAGCATTTTTTCAGATTTATTAATTTCACAGAATTACTAGGTTAATCAACTCAGGAAAAGGTTTACATACAGCCTACAACATCTAAGAGAGAAGTTAGCACATTCATTTACACTGATCTCACCCTGCATGAGGATTCCCAGTCTTTTCCCAGCATGCATGTGAATGCAGGAACCCCTGCAGCAGTAGGGACAAATTTTATACCAAGCTTTTCTTCAGTCATAATTGATCCAAAATTATTCTACAAACATCCTGAAGGTTAGAGGGTGCTCACTTTGAGAAACTTCCTCCAACATTCTCACTTCTCTGTGAAT
The DNA here is from genome assembly GCA_013397565.1 of Ptilonorhynchus violaceus. Lineage (NCBI taxonomy): Eukaryota > Metazoa > Chordata > Aves > Passeriformes > Ptilonorhynchidae > Ptilonorhynchus > Ptilonorhynchus violaceus. The sequence continues at coordinate 1,287,213 of VZRJ01006844.1, forward strand.
AAGTGGCAGTAAATCCATTGGTCTTTATCTACAGAAAGCCAGGAATAGCAAAAATAGACCTCTCTGACTTTTCAGTCTGGACAATGAACGCAATGAACAAGAGCCTCATGATGTACAGATATCTCTGCAGTACGCGATTTAGAGTTGACTAATTTCTGTCTGTGGTGGGTTGATCTTGGCTGGCTGCCAGACCCACTTCCAGCTGATCTCTCACTCCTCCCCAGGAAAAACAGGACTAAAAAAACCTCATGAGAATAAATAGTGACAGGGAGATTAGCTATCAGTTACCATCAGGGCTAAACACACTCAAAGAAAATTAATTTCACTTAGTGACAATAAATAGAGTTGGACAGCAAAAAACCAAACATTCCTGTCTTTCAAGCTCAATTCCACTCCCTCATTTTCAACTCCTCTCCCTCCCCAAGTGGTGCAGCAGCATTGGGGTGAGGGTCAGAACACAGCAGTACCTCTGTGCAGCTCCTTGCTCCTCAGGATTCTCTCCTGCTCCAGCAGAGATGCTCTCCATGGGACACAGCTTCCTGTGGATAAGCCAGCTCCTCTCCGTGGGACACAGCTCTCTCAGGGTGCATCTACCTGCTGTATCACAGAGCCCTCCACAGCCTGTGAGAAAAGAGACAAAAGTGAGGAAACCTCTACTACAGCACCGGTTTCTCCTCAAGCCTTAGTGCTCACACTAACTTTTTTATTATTACTTTTTTCAGCTTCTCCCCTTACACTAGAGCATAGGCTTTTTGCCCTTTTACAATAGGCTCAGTCTCCCCTCACAAAGGCCACCTGCATCCCCCTTCCAACCAAAATCCTGCCCCAGACACCCCACCACAGATAGAGCTCAACAGCACAGCACCTACCCGAGCACAGGCTCCAAAACCTGAGGGTGTGCCCAGGCAGCTCTGAAATAACCCAGGCCAGTGTTAGCAGGGATTGCACTCACCTGGCAAGAATCAAAGCCCTCCTTAAAGGACAGGCACCAGACACACGTGGTGCAGTTTTTCAATTTAAACTCTTTCTTGGAGGGAAGTAAAGACCTGAGAGGTCATGGTTCAGCTCTCCCTGGCCGAGTAGGGTACCATGCAGAGTGCTAATGTCTTAGTAAGGAGAAGATGGCTATCTAACTTAGTGTTCCTAATACCTTATATTTATTGACTTAAGCAACAACTCTTAGTCATCTAACATGAAACACAGGTAGGAGGAACACAGTTTTCTCATTTTGAGTTTTTACTGAAATAAATCTCCCAATCCATCATGTGTGTGAATGCCACCTGAATATTTGCCTCTTCTGACTGTCCACCCTAAGTGACCAATAAAAGCCAGCTGGAGTAATCTTTCTGGTTGGTAGGCTGTCTTCAATTTTCGAGCTTCCTCTTTTTCCTGGAGCATCAAATACAACCAGATAGCCCACTGACCTCAAGCAGTTGTGGTGAATATGGGAAGACACTGCAAATCATATTAGCAGCCCTAAATTATTCAGAGCACTCTCTGGTAAAATGGTGCTGCAGGACAATGAAAGCAGAGAACAATTCCCTGCAGATTAGATTTTTTTTTCCCTGTTGCTGTCTGTAATTATTTCTATCGGATAAGTTATTTGCTATGCAAGCTTACCTTCAAAAGCATGTTTGTTAAAAAGAGAAAGGGGAAGAAATCCTTTGTAGGGCCTGCACATGATTAAATGGCTTTAACAAAGCATAATGAATAATAATGACAAAGACCTGTCAATTGGAATTTTAAGCATTTTGGCTTGTGAATTAGTAGAGCCAATGATATCAAGATGACTACATGTAGCAAATAAGTGGGTATTTGCCAGTGCTGCCTATCAGTGAGTATTACAGATGAGCTGCTACTAGTTTGCATATTTCTGCAAATAACATTTCTTCTTTAATTTTAATGTACTTACAGTACAGGGAAAAACAGTATGGAACTACTGTCTTTGTCAATATATTCTGCAGCTTTCTGGGAGCTTGTACAACCCAAGAAAATGATTGGTTTTTTTTTTGGTTTCTCTTGTTTCAAAAAGGACCTTAGTCAGAAATAGCCAGACAAAAGTATAAGTGAATCCCAGAACTGCCACAGGAAGGATGACTCAGGGAGGGGTATCTGGTTTGTTTGGGTGATGGGTGGTGATTATTGTCATGTTCTGTCATCAAAAGTGTATGCAGGAAGGTGAATATTTGCATGAAATTGCAATGAATTAAACACTTTTTTATTTCCCCATTCTATTATTAGTTATCTGGTAACCAGGATCTAATATAAGGTGTGCATTAAGCTAATCAGTTATTTAAACTATGGTAAACACTGCTTTCTGGAAAATGTCTTTTTTCATGAAAACTTTGTTTCATTCCAGAAATTAGCTGGGGGGGGAGTTGATTTTTTTTCCCTCTAATGCATTCTTCTATATGCAGATACCTAGGGTAATACAGCTATTCTAAATATGTAATTTAATTTTTCTCATTTCACTGACAGAGGTAGGGCTATATGGGTGAAATTAATCTGAGAGGGAGTTTTCCAAGTTGTGCTTATACTTTTATCACTATCAGCTTCAAAATTAAACAAAATAAGAAGTTATACAAATACTTAGATGTAATACTGTAATAGACAGGAGCTGAGGAAAGGACAATAAATGTCATAAAACCTCAGTTTTCCATCCAATTTTCCTTGACAAATATCCTTTTCTTTCCTACAGCCTCTCTGTTTGGGAAGGCCCATAGAGAGGAATGGCCAGGCCTCTGTCACTTTATCACTCTGACAACATTTGTTAACAATGTCACCTTTTCTTTAGACCCAGGGTTTGCTCGAAGAAATCTATTTTTTGACAATACACTGTGTGGCCAAGGTAATTTTTAACATCTATTACTCTTGTGTATTGTGTTTGAAATTGATAGTGTTACATTTCTACTATCAGATACTCATTGTGGGAGACAGAAATGCCGTGAAGGCCACTAACATCTCATTGAAGAAAAAGAACAGAAATCTGATGGCTTTACATTGAGGGACAGCTGCTCAAAGGGAGGTTAAGTAAGCACAATATTTTGGATACTACTCTTTCCCCACTGGAGAAATGTGTACCAAAGTGCTTCAGAGCTCTCCATCAGATCAGTGTTCTGGTGTCAGTGCTGTAAACAATTTTAATAGGATGCTGGCTGGGAGAAGTGGAGACAGAACAGAAAAGAAGAAAAAGAGGAAAACAAAAGGATCTTTTAAAGCAAGTGACAATCTTTTTATAATAATGAACAGGCATACATATTCCTTTTGAATACAAATACTTAGCTCTGTATAGATAGCTTTCCATTAATAACAAAGAGCAGTGAAGCAACTGAATATATGCCAAAATCCTGCCCTGTATCTTAATAAATTGGAGAAGATTCCCTGAATTTAACCGATAGCCCTGTACCAACATAGTTTATTTTCTGGTGAGGAAAATCAGCCCTACTTCAGCATGTATGTCAGTTGTTGCAGAAGCCAAATCAATCAGACAGTCAAGGTGGATCTGCCTAGATCTCCATCCAAAAGTGAACTGCCCAAAGCAGCCTTAAAACATTGACACAATAGCTTGGTTTTATTAGCAAATGAACTTGAGCTCCTGTCTTTGCAATCAGAGGACACTTGGCTGCCCGAGGACACAGTGTCCTTCTGTGATTCCCTCATTTCCTGCCTCAGCCCAAAGCCTTTGGCAGGACCCCACTCTGCTTAACCGCTCCACACAGAAATAGCCAACTCCTGTTCTTCCAGTCATTCCCTTTTCAAAGGGAAAAAGCATGCAAACTGAGAACTAACCAAGTGGGAACATCCTTCACACAGCCTGATTAATGTTTCTACAGGCTTCTTAGGAGATAAGTACTATTTTATTAAATTCTCACTCTACTAATATCAGAAGATTTTCTGAGTGAAGCACTGGTCCATGCAGCTAAGTACATTTACTGCATGCCTCTAAATTTTTTTTATTTTCAAAAATTTTTTACCTTCTTAGCCTTTTTTTAATGGGAAAACTTTTTAAGATTAAAAAAAGGGAGAGAAAAAAGACTAAAACCCCTCAAATATTGCCTTGAATACCAGTTTAACCCCCTATTCTACCTTTGGGTTTCAGATCCATGAGTATATAATGAGGTACCACTATGCTATATATCCCACAAGCCTATGAGACAGGAAAAATAAAAATAGCGTTGATTTTCATTTTCTCTTATCAAGAGCGTTGTTCTAAGGTAAAGGTAAATGCCTTCTGAAATCTGGCTACCTAATTCTGCTTTCCATTTGTGTTTCTAAGATATATATGAAGCAGCTGAAAATGGGTCTGAAATACACACTGAAAATGAGTGGTGATGAGCATCTTGTGGTACAAAGTGAAATCTTGTTTCTTCTGAGTTGATAGGGTGTCACAGACTTCCCCTGGATCACTGAGTGCAATGGATCTTTTCTTAAGACAGCACTGACAGCTCCACGTAACTGAATTAATTCCAAGTGATGTTGATTTAATTCATTGAGATGAGAGTCTGATAACTGTCTTCAGTCTCCGTGTAGAAAACAACGTGCATTCCTGCTGCTCTATACAAATGCTAACAACAACATGTTGGAACACAAGCTCGACAAATCATTTAAGCATTTACTTTAGCCTGCACCTCTGCAGCAAAACACTTAAGCACATGCCTAAAGGTATAGACATGCTCAAGTGCCTTTCTGATTAATGATGAACTGGAGCCCAAGTGTCTAATTTCAAGACTAACATTGTGTCTTATTGCTAGATTGGAAGAATTACTCATTCCAGTACTATCGAGGGAGATTAACATCACATTTCCCTTCCTTTTCTCCATGAATGTTGCTGGTACACAGTGGATGAGCTGAGCTCATGGGCTGCAGGAGCTCTGAAATATTGACACACAATCAGACTTGCCAGCAAGTGATGTCCTGAGTTCCTCAAGAGGCAACCAGAATGATCCCCCCAAAACGAAGTTTTATAAACTGTTACTTCATAATTTGAATGAATGAATCCTAAAAATCAGTTTTCAGGAAATGATGGGGAGGAAATTGTTAAAGTGCTTTAACATCCTGTCAAAATGTCAGCTATGTGCAGGAATGGCATGTGTTCATTTTAAAAAGAGATAAATGCAGAAAAACACATGACAATCAGACCTGAGCTGAGGAAAAAAAAACCAACAAAAAACAAAAAAACCAAACCACCCAGAAAAAAAACAAAACCAAAACGACAAGGGAATAAAACAAAGGATAAGGGCATTGTCTTTACTGTGAATCCTTGTTTCAGTCTCAAGACGGTGAAAACAGCAAGGTCAATGTCTCAGTTTAAAGAATGCAGCACCCCCATTGCCAAGGTACCAGAGACAATGTCAGACTTAATTGACAGATTACTGTCTAATCAATGATCTCTCTGATTAGTGACCCACTGACAATACAACCAAATCAATGTGTTTATTCCAAGCGTTAGTCCTGATGCTCTAAAAGAGTGAAAACCAGGAAAAATTACAACATTAAGTAACTCGAATCCCCTGCATACCAATTGCCACTGTCATTTGCCTTGCTTATTTACAGGGTTTGAAAGGTTTAGTTGACAACAGAAGGGCTAATAAACAGAATCCAAGTCATGTTTAATTATATCAGTTTTATTATCCTAATTAGTCAGTCCACTGCCCTGCACTCTAATATCATAATGTTGTTTTTTCTATAACAGAGTACAAAAGATTTCTTTATTTCTCTTTACTTAATTTTTGGCCCATATCTATTGTGGCATTCTTTTTGTTGAGTTCACGCTCATAGACATGAGGCCAGTGTATGACATCTTCGAAAAACTGCTGTTTAGGTGGAGAACAAAAACACCCTGAAAGTTGGATGGAATAACAAAAGGAAAAGAGAGTCTGTACTCTAATTAATTTTAGATGAAAAGGGAAAATTAGAAAAGACAATAAGGGATTTAAAGCCCAGAGGTATCTGGACAGGAACTTGGAAAAGATTGTGTAACTGTGGAATTGATGATAAAAATCCATATACTAGTGCTTGATTACAACCAGAGATTATATAAAAAAAAGTAAGTTATGACTTAATCTATGCCAAGAGTAGATAGATATGCAATATCCTCCTGAGAGCTGAGATGAATGTGGAAGGGGGAAACTGGATAATACTGATTTCAATTTTAATTCACATTTCAAATACAAACTGTTTTAATTATGTCTAATTGAAATGACTTATTGCCTTAAGTGGCAAGGAAAAAGACCTGCACAGAAATTTAACTTCTTAATCTCTGTGCTGCATCTTGTTCCTGTTCTCCATTTGTTTATTGTGTTGAATGCAGAAATGGGGGAAATGTGTGTGTCATGCCTTTGCATATTTAGCCTTTTGAGCTGAGCTAAATCATGATATAAAGAGAAGATACAGCTTCCATAGTGGAGACCCAATGATGTGCAAAGGTGAACCATTTAAAGATGAACTGACAGCCCTCTCTAAAATAAACACAGTTTAAGTTCCCAAACTACGAGCAGGTGGTGTGTAAGCTGAAAACATGTACAGCTCAAAAGATATTCTGTAAATAAAGTTTCCTTTTTTAACTGACAAAGCTTCATTTTGGAGTGGATTATTTTTGTGGCTGCAGGAAGTGCTGCTGCCATCACCTAGGGATTCTTCCTGTATTTCACAACTACTCCTCACCATGGACATCCTTAAAGACAGGACCTATGGATCCACTATCACAGAGGAGTGAACTGGCTACAAACCTGCCCCAATTACAAGTGTCTTCTCATTTCTCTGGGCAAATGAAACTGAGTTTTCATGACAGCTTCAACGGAAGGATAGAGTGGGATACTCTGGGTAAGGCAGCCTCTAGCTCAGTGGCTAGGGCTGACAGACATGATGGTTATAGCACGAAGACAAGCAAACAGAATCACTGTTTCCCCTTCCCCTGGAGGAGTCTCGGTGCAATCGTGCAGTTGCAGGGCTTTTGGGCACCGCAGAAATTCTTTCAGAGTAGTCAGGATTCGAAAATCACAGAAGGGACCTCCGGAGGTCAACTGAACCAACTACCAGCTCAAAGCTGGGCCTCATTAAATTACTGTTGTGAGTGGCAAACAGTCACTGTACTGAACAGCTGTATTAGCCTCTGGTTGTCCATTGCAGCAGCATCAAGCCTTTGTGTCTAAGTAGTGTGGTGATGCAGCTCCAAAAGAACATTCCCAGCTCTCCAAAAGAAAGAAGATATGTTCCCCTGCCCTGCCCATAACGTCTCCTGGCTCGCTTGAGGGAAGGTGACAGCCAGGCCCCCAGGCTCAGAGGGATTTTTTCCTGGTCTTCAAAGGCGTATTTGCCTTACAAAACCCTTTTCAAAGGCAAAAGTTGGCTAAATATATTGAGCAATGAACTTTATTCTATTTGCCTCTTTACTGTACATCTGCATATAAAGGAAAAAATATAGATTATTTCTGTAAGAATACCCATTGACTTTAGTGTCGATGAATTTGCTGATTAAAATGTCCTTCAGGAGAGGTACTAAAAATATATTAAAACTCCATAGAAATACATAGTTTTTCTGTGTTTTTAATTTTCCATAAGAGGGACAATTCCTTGTTCAACTGCTTCAAAAAAATTGAAAGAGAAATTATTTTCTAGTACAATCTGTAAGCCTTTTCCTAAAGGAATGGAGGTGAAAAAGCAGTTGTGGTAGCTTTCAATGTGGTATGTAACTGACCTGAGGGAAAGCAGCCTGACAGAAACCTCTCACGAGGACTAACTATCCATATAAATTCCCATGTTTGAGTTGATGCTTGCAGACAAGCAAAGGCTTATGTCAAAGTTCTGAAGACCAAATTAAGACAAAGTTTTTCTAGGTTTCTTTGAAGAGCAAAGCATTTTGGACTATCTTTTAGTTCCTGTAACTCAAGTCTCCTTGACAGCCTATTATTTGTCCAGTCATTACATTCTCTTGATTCTTTCTGACAAAGTTATCAAACACCCCACTGGGACCACAGCCAAAAAAGCATTCACCTTTATACAAAGGACCAAATCATGATAAAGAATGCACAGCTGGAGTAAATGCACTGCTTGGTCAGAAAATGGAGCTAAATGGAGATTTCTGCTGCACCGTGTCACTGCTGGTGCAAATCCAAGCCACGGGAACAACAGGATATAGGGACAAATAAAATACACAGCTCAGCAGCACAGGTTTTTCTCCACACTAGCACTCGTGTGCAAATAGCCACAGTAGAGCTTAGATTCATTATACAGAGGTGTGCTATTATTTTCCCTTTATTGGCTCTCTATTGTCTATTCCTCCATCCATAAGGAAACCGGTATTTCTTTGTTTGTATCTTGTTCACAGGTGCAATGGGAACAACTAATCCTTGTTCAACAGTGGATGCAGTATAGTCAGTCAAAGCACCAATTTTTTTTGGTATGCTTACTACTCATTACTTTTGATATGCTCATTGCTTTTTATTTTATTGTAATTATTGCTCAATTTTCACAGTTTTTATTTTAATGATCCGGGGTCCCTTCTTTCGCATCTCCAAAGTGCTGAGTTCCCAGCCACCCTTCATTGCGCACTATATTTAGACCTGTTAAGGTGTATCAAAACTGATACCAGCAGTGTGCATCCTCGTATAAATTTCTGAAAAATTCAGAGTAACTCCTGGAGATGAATGTGGTGATCTTTGATATCCATTCCATAGCTATATTTAATGATTATAGGTGCCCTGCCATTTCTCTCATGTCTGCAATGTGTACACCAACACATCAAGTGCTATCCAAACATAGCATAACTTGTGCTGTGATTCCATCTTAGTGTAAGCAGAAAATCTACTTCTTTGCTGCAGCACACCTGTACTTCTTAATCAGTTGTGGCCCCATCATTAAACAGCTGGTCTATAATTGGTTTATTTATCTATATGCATATAGAAATGCATACATATGTCTGTACATACATGCAAACACACATCTCACAGACCAAGGAACAACTGAACATGCTGAGTCCCTTAAGAGGCAACTGCTGAGAGTGAAGGAGGTGAGAGAAGAAAGGAAATGAAGTTATTTAATTTTACTGGATGCTTGTTTTACAAGGTCCCATAATAACATGGAAACATTCCCTATTACTCACACAGAAGTAGTAGTTTTGGTGAGTGCAAATTCCAAGCTTTCCACCACTGAGACAGAACTCTAAAACTGTCACTTTCCTTTTCACAGGGTAAAATTCCTCTGCTGTACATTTTAAAAAAATATGATTCACCTTGTAAAAGGCAACAATCCGTCAGCTCTAGGTTCAGGTACCTGCTTATCTCAACTGCTAGTGATTTTCTCCAAGTACAGGAGTGCAGACAGATAAGGAGGAGTGTCAGAGTACTGCAAATATACCATCATCTTCTGCTGAGCCAGACAAACTAGAAACACGTGCTCTTTTAACCTGAAGCCAGCATTACATTGGCTATTAGCAAAATAGGCTTTTAAATTGAAGGACTGCTGTTGGTTACTGATTACTTTGTGAACAAGACTATTTAATGGACTCTAATTTCCTGTAACTAATTCATTCTTTGGGATCTGGAAGTAATTTTGGAACAATGCAACAGGCGATGTTAATAACTATCAAAGCATTTACTCTCTCTATAAAATCTAAATCTCTAAAGATACATAGTTTTCTCTTTTTGTCTTTCCTCACACTTAATCCCTAAAGTACTTTACAAAATAAGGTAGTACAGTTACTGAAATAAAATAGCAGGAGATGGAGATAAATTGAAATGCAGAATAAATAATTGATGAAATGAGTATTTTTCTTCCTGTGCATTGGAACAGGCTGCCCATGGAAGTGGTGGAGTCACCATCCCTGGAGGAATTTAAGAGACGTGTAGATGTGGGCCTTAGGGACACAGTTTAGTGGTGGACTTGGCACCACTAGGTAAACAGTTGGACTTGATCTTAGAGGTCTTTTCCAACCCAAAACAATTCTATGATTCTGTGTACCAAGGTGCTGTCAAATATTGCGGCTTTGTCAATGAAGTTCCCTAGTCCATGCTCGGATTTAAAACAGAGGAGGTGCAGTTCAGCTCAGAACACAAGTGTTCGCTGGGATTTTGACAGTTTTGCTTCTTTGCACATCAGATAGGGCTCTCCATTCAGTAAGAAACAATAGAAGTGAGGTGTGGATGTTGTAGCTAAAGTAAAGTCCAGCCCACAGGGCTTTGTACAGCCAGCACGCACAGCAGCCAGGGAGGCCACTCCTGTTTACCTGTATTGCTTTAAAACTGCATGTGTTGCACAGTACATGTTAATATACATAGTTTTTCCTGCACCTACAATTTGGTCTTTCTACATGATGCAGAAACCTTTCCTTGCATCCAATAAATGCCTGCACCTTCACAGCTGTCCATCAGCTGAACCCCAGTGGGATTCCGTGCAGAGGTGAAGTGCAAGGTACTGGCTGCTGCTGGCAAATCTCTCCTTGAGTCAAGCTAAGCCATTTCTCAAGGCCCTCTGCCTTTCCACAAGTGAAGAGTTTCAGCCAACAGTTCAGTAGCAAAGTAAGAACAAGAAACCACCAAAGGCAGTAATGCAAAAAACATTGGCTGTTTATGATTCCCTTTTCCAAGTCCCTCTTTCTGCTGTGTTTATGTGCTAGGTAACAAAATGATTTGCTCTTCTCTATATAAAATCAGCTATTTTATGTTTTCTAGGCCAATTAATATATTTTTATTGATTATATTTGTGACTCTCTAACAATGACACTATTTGCAGAAATCAAAGCAGAACGTGGAAATAGCTGTAATCTTTATAAGTAAACTAATTCCAAAGAAAAAGGTACATGCTGTTCCAGTTATTGAAGATTTATTTTTAATGCCTCTCATTGATATTTATTTGAATTAGAATGATGTGGCAAAAATCTAGACAAAATATGAAATATGATAACTATTATAGTACTTATTAATATTTCATATTTTAATGTGTAGCTACAGTCACAAATAAAAATATTCTCTCATTCAGTTCTCACAGCTTCTATTATTTTTATGAAAACTAGATTCTCATTATATTTGCTGGTTTTAATCAGTAATGTCATTTCCCTCTCTGTGCCAGGCAGTTTGTGAAAAATGAGGCAGTTTCTGAGGAACTTTCAGTTATAACGCTTAGAATCAAAACCCCGTACCTTAATTTCATAGAGAACGATCACTCAAACTCATTCCCAGAAACAGTCTGGCAGAAGTCTGTCTTTTTTTGATCTCAGATGTGTATAGTCCCAACTAAAAACTGTTGGATTTGTGCAGTTCAAAGCAGAAGCAAAGGCAAACAATTTTTACAAGGTTTTTGAATGGCTTTAATGAAAGGTAAGAAGGTTGTTTTGTTTTTCTTTTTTTTCAAAAATTATTTTCCCTTTCCTACACTACTTTTGAAACCAGAAAAACTCGAAGCCAGCTAAAAAACCTTACACTACAAAGGAGAGGAACATCCACAAAAGACATTTGTGAACAGAGGCAGCAGAAGAAGGATGTGTGTGAGTGGCACACAATCTTTACTGGATATTGAAGCAAATGTTCTGTCTGCAGAAACCACAAATAAAAGAAATCAGACATAGCTTGGATAACAGCCAATGGCCCAGCATTGTGAGGGCCACAGATTGTAAGCAGCTCTGACACCATTACCACCTTCACAAATAGGACATAAATCAAGATGTATTCAGATAACAATATTTTCTGCAAAGCAGTACTTGTAATAACCACTCCACAGTAATTTAAGATTATCATTTTACTGCATGGAATACAAACAGGTAAAATAATCACTGTCTGAAGATTAAACAAGTGGAAGACTCTGGTAGTTCATGTTAGTTTTTCCTCTTCACTAGATATTGCTACTCCTGTTAAGTTTGTTTCTGGCAAATGTAAAGTAGCTCACTTGAATAACTACTGTATTTCCAAGAGGTCCCTGAATACATCAAGTGCCCTTTAAAATCTAGGCTTAATTGTGAATTTTATTCATTCAGAAATTTAGTGTGACCAGTGAGACAGTTCTGGCAGTAACAAGGTGAGTAATACAGATTGTATTTAAAAGTGGGAAAGTTGTGTGCATAGGCAAGTTTCCCAAAGTACAGAATCAGTATTTGCCAACTGTTTTGTTTCAGATGTTAGATATTTCCTAGGGACAGCACAAAAACCTGGTAATAGATGATCACTTTAGTGACTACTGGGAAATGAAAGCATTTTATGGCAACTGCTATAGCTGCTCCAATACACTTTAATCTCCGACCTGAAATACAGCTGGTACTTTAGAGCAAACAAAAGAGGCTTCTAGAGGACCAAGGATCAAATTTCTTGCTGTTCTGCATCTTGTATCATCATTTACCATTGTGAAAAGAGGAATAAATCATCTGCTTTTCAGACCTGATTGTACTGTGTACCCACTTTACAAAAGGAAGAAGGATGACACAGGTAGGAAGACAATGGGGAATATGCCCACAGGGATTTATGTTTGCACTGTTAGGCAGTTTGGATTTTGAGCTCTCATGATTTTCCCTTTGGACAAAAAGATACTTAGGGAAGACACTTTATGCGCATGTAAGAGAAACCAATACATTATTTAACATTCTGTGTTGCCATGTGCTGACGGTTGTTTACAAAAATATGCTATATATTGAGAAACTAAATAATTTAGGATGGCTATCCTGTTCCCATATACATGCATAGTAAACCAAATAAGAAAACTGTGTTTGCTGCCCTTGTGAGTAAAAATCAGTAAATGAGATTTTCTGTGATGTATAGAGGCAATGTGGCAGAAAACTGAAAGTTATGAACACTAAAGTAACAAAGTTTTGCAACGTATATTACATGATAGTCAGTAGATTAATAGATAAGTAATACTACTGACACTATTGGACCTTTATATTTTGGACCTTTATAGTACCAAAGTACTATATGTGAATGTATACCTTAACTGTATATGGGAGAAAAAAAAATCTATATTAGCTATACCATTTTGGGTTTTTATAACAAATGACAGAATATTCAAACTCCTAATATTGCTTATACACTAGCTGCTAGAAACTCAGACTTCCATTTCAGATCCAGCAAATTTAAGTTATTAAATGTCATCCCTGTCCTAGTACACAAAACAAAATATGACAGACATGCAAGTGCCAAACCAGATTTGTGCAGTCTGTTGGTAATCTGGTTTGAGGTGTAGAATGTAAGACACCAGCATTTAAGTCTGTTCTGCATTTCAGGGTTCATAATATTTATGTTTCAATACACTCGGTGCCTAGGGAACTCAGTTCCAAGGGAACTTCTAGTTCCTGTGAGAGGAGCCAAGTTTCCGAAATCCTGCTCTGAGAATCATAAACTCCTATTGGCCATGCAGTATGTTCAGATCCTGCAAAGAACTCCTCCACAGGATCAGCTTTAAAGGTCAGTGGCATTGCAGAGACAATTCACGAGTGTCGCCTTTTCTCATGTCCAGCTGAATGTTTCATACAGTTGTTCCTAGATGTAAAATTTCCAATGGCAGAACTGGTTGACCCTCATGCTTAACCACTGGACTAGGAAAAGTAAAAATTTTTAACCAGAGAAGATATTCATTGCTGGATGAAGAGATGACATTTCCAGTACTTCTAATGGAAGAATAGTAGCAGAACTAGCAAAGTCTATAACATCAACAGATGTATGTTAATGATATTGCATCACATTTTTCTGGAAGCTGTATTTTGGTATGGAGAATTTAAAGGCTTTTTAATTAACATATATATTGCTAAATATGTTGAAGAATTAAAACATATGTTTACAAAAAAAGATAAGAATGCATGATTTACCTTATAGATGAAACAATGTGAATCAGCCCGATAACAATCCCTGATTTTTAATTTTTTTCCTTCATAAAATTTTCTCTTCAATTGGATTTTAAAAATAGAAAATTCCTTCTCCCTACAAATTAAGGCAATGTAGACCTTTGAGAGGGCTGGTACAGCTTTCTCCCCCATAGCCAACATCTCCATTCTGTACTGCAGTGGGGATTTCTAAACAGGAAGGGAAGCAAACTTCAAGGAAGATTCAAGTGTGGTTAATATTGTCATTCTCGAGTCACTGAGGAAACATTCAAACTGCACTTTGCTTAAATGAAACTATTTGGTGCAACGTTTAAACTGCATCACCTCTTTATCATGCTCAGTGGCTGGAATATTCATGGGGTAATATCTCCTTAATCATTTGCTTCAAGATAACAAGTATTCCACTTGGCACCGTAAAACGGAAATAAAATAAAACCCGAAATAGGTGATTTTGAGGTCACAATTGTCAAACTGAAAAATGTCTGACATATTTGTTGGGTAACAGGAATGAGGGAAAGAGGGTACAGATGTCTTGCAAGGCAGAAAAGATAATGAATAGTGAAAGACTGCGATGATTGTCACTCAAGTAGTTTTTAGTAATGAGATTCAGCCTGTGTGTTCCTAGCAACAGATGCTCTCAAAGCCCCTGTCACGAATGACCTTTAAGCACAGTATTTGTTGCAAAGAACCACAATATTAACTGCCTCTTCACACATTCAGGTGTCCTGCATAATGCTTATGTTCTGCAGAACAATGAGGTTTCAGGTTTTATTTCTTCAAATCTTCCTCTCTTGTTTCCCCCTCCAAGGACTGTAAGAAAATAAACAGGCTGGAGTATGAGAAAAGGTTTGCTGTTATGGTGGAATACAAGCACTAATGTTTGTTTGTCCCAACATCTGGGGAAAAAACAGCTGTGCAAAACATGGGCAGCTATTTAGCAGGTTGAAAGATTTTTTTTCCATTAGCATCATTCAGCTGTTTAAGCAGGAGGGAAAAGGGTTCCTCTTTAACCCTTCAAGCTAAAAAATCTTTCCTGCTGCGACAACACCAACAGAATGGGTGAAAAATAAAATAGATATAAAAGAAAACTTATTTTTGCCTGTCAGACAACCAGCTAGAAATTCAAGATAATGAACACAGCAACAGAGCAAGGCTCTTTCTGCTCATCCTTTCCCTATAAACCCACTCTCTCCCTTCTTATAGAGAGTAAGGTGCTAGAAAATAAGAAATCACATCAAATTCAAAGCCTGGTCCTGCATTTCCGGCCCCCACAAACACTAATGCAAGATCAAATAAGGTCCAAACATTCTTAATTTACTGACTTAATATAATTTTATATATATATGACTCAATATCACTTTTGAACATAGCTATAGTAAGTATAGCTAAACTAAATAATTTTCTTTCCTTTTTCATCTAAGATAACTTCCCCATAAAATATAAGCAAATTTTAGAAATCTTTCTACCCTCTTTCCAAAACTACTTCTCCTTCCTTCATGTACCCTGAAGAGTATCAGGAACTCACTGTGGATTCGTCTGGAATTAATTGCATATACTATATCACAGACACAATTTCTGCACTGGATAAATCCCTCTCTCTAGGAGTACTACCATTTTTAACTGCATTTGTTTATCCTGAGGAGTCACTGTCATGTGTGTAGTCACTCTATTTCCAGAGCTAGTATTCCATAAATTACAAAACTCTAATTGGAGTGTTGTATATCGAAATGAAAATAGTAGCACCATCAGGGAAACATTGAAAGGACAGACAACCGAATGAAAAGAAAATCTCCAAACAACCCTTTCTAATGTCTCCACCTGCTTTTGTCTGGGTGGCCAAATGGAAAAAAGAAACAAGTTTTATGATTTATTAGTTTGGATTCTCATATAGGGGCTGTAGAAGTAACAGGAATATTTATTAATGTGTGAAGAAAGTGTAATTTAATATTGATTCTTCTTTCTCAACCTTGTTTAGCTACTGGCATGCGAAGACGATGAAAATATAAGAAATATTTATAATATTTATTACCTCAACATCCACAATTGCAGCATTCTTTTGGTGTATATAACCTACTGAATTAATTCTTTCTTCTCTTTGGTTGATAATTGGAATTTATGTTCTTGTTGTGAAAACTCACATGTTCTCATTTTACTTAGCAACTCAGATTAATATCACAAGAACTCAGATACTCTGTGCAAAGATCCATGCTTGACAAATTAATCAAGAAAAGAGTTTCCTATTATTATTGTTCTGTATTTTGAACAGGTGTTAGCTAAACTTTTTCCTTTTTTTTTTTTCATTTTCTCCTCTGATTTTTGCTCTGAAGCCCTGAGCCTATGGTAGAGCCTTTCTTTGCACCAGGAAGGGCCTCCTGGATTTATGTTCTTGAGTTTCCCCTTTACATATCATTAATCAGATTATTGCTTTCTCTGAACTTTTGGGCGTTAATAAATTGAAGAGAGTTTTGTAGCTATGGGAACAGTGGAAGAAATAGAAAATACATTTAACAGAAGGAATCAAGGTACTTGAGCAGTTTTGTTAATCAAAGAGCCAGTTACAGAATTATGACAGTGAGGATAACTAGCCATAATGTGATTTATCATAGACTGCATTTGATTTTCCCTCAATGTTAATTTTAAAAATTGTTTTTCTGTAGAAGTCTTTACCTGAAAGAAAGAAAACATAATTTGGGGCAGTTCTATGTCCTGTGCAATAGGGGATCACCACAACTGTTTTACATTATCTGCCTTTTATACATTATGAATCACCATAATGTTTGAATACTTTATTTTCCTGATGGTCTGGGAATTAACAGGATGTGCACATTTGCCCTTGGGTTTGTTATTTCATACTCTTGCCTACCATATGCATGTATATTTTCATTTTATTTGCTCCTGTCAGTTCCTTCCACAGGAAACCAGTCTGTTTGAAGGAATGCAAAATGGTGGCCTGGCCAATTCCAAAGTGAACTTTGTCGTGATACCAGTTTAATAATGCATGAATGAATCCCCACAAGCCATAACTCACTGCTAGTACTATTTATTTCTTTATCATGTGTCAGTTCCCTTTCCTGTCAGGATATCAAATGGCTACAAAGTGCAGAGTGCTGTTTTCCTTATCTTGGAGCTAAATGTTCCATTATATCACATTTTAGGCTTTTAAGATTGCATAATGAAGCACACATAAAATCTAAAGTGATCTCGAGTAGTATATCCATGATGCAATATGTTAGAGAGGGATACAGCACCAGGACTGAGTGTTGCACTGCAGCTGGATCTGCGCGGTGGGAAGACACATGACTTCAATCATTCAGTCATTAGAATAGCAAATACTCTGCTCTTGGTCTGCTATAGGATTTCAGGGAGATTTATATACATCCATAGACATCTGGAGTTCAAGGAACTTAATTGGGCTGAGATAGAGTCTTTGCAACTCTGGGATTCACTGTGAGAAACTGTTTTCTGGCGTAAGCCACCGTGTGTGCTTGCTCTAAATGCTTTGGGCTTAACCTTTGAATTTTTACAGCATGAGAAGGTTAATCTCTTTCTCTTATAGTATTCTTCCTTAAATGGGAGCTGCCACATTGAAGATGTGGCATATTTTAACCTTACTGTTCTTTCGGATTTCAGCATCAGATCTGAAACTCTAAATTTTTTAATCAGAATGGCTCATGTGGCATTAGTGTAGCTATAAAATAAAAATACTTTTTTTTGTGAAACAAGTGGAGTAAGAAATGGATTCACTGTCTAAGATGCCTCCCAGAAACATGTATTTGAGCTGCCAGCTTTATATGCTATTTTATGTATTTTGCATTTCAACTAACAATGGCATATCTGTTATATCATTATTCTTAAAATAAACAATCTAATAATGTGTTCCTCCACAGTATGCCACCAAGCAGATGCTTGAAAGAACAGCAGCAATTCAAATGAAAACAAAATAGAAGCCCTAAAAGGTCACATCACTTTTGGATATTTTGGGTGTCAAAATTCAGCTGAGCATAAATATTAAAACTTAAATGTGTCAGTTGTTAGGAAAACTCCCAGAATCTGCAAAAATATCTGAGTCACTTAACCATTTCTGACTGTGCAATGAACTACAGTATGCATCAAAACAGTACACTAAAAATTATTATTACATTTGAATTGAATTTCATTTAAGGTATACAGATTCATTCTGACAAAAAATAACCCAAAATAGTGATTAAAAATAAAATCTCATTTAAAATGTGACTTTTTAAAGTATATAGTTCTCTACAAATCCCAAAGCTACAACTGTGCACCATGGAGGTACCTGCAGGAACTGCAGCCAACATGTGGGGCTCCAGCTCCAGTTTGGGCCTCTCAGGTGCCACTGTAATTTCCTATGAAACATTTATGTCCTCTGCCCTGTCCCCCCTAAATCCACAAATCTGCTTTTGCCTTATGGTCTGTCCTAAAACAACACCTTTCTCTTTTTGCTGTGCTGACCTCTCAGAAGGATTAATTAGCAAAGGTGCAGCTGCAGAGCAGAGCAGGGCAGTGATCTCACTGCCTCAGGTGGGATCACCCCTTTGGATATTGGCTTTACAATCTACTTAATAAAATATTTAAACACTTCATTTTTGTGCCCACAGGGAGCATGATTGTGACCACAGGCATAAAGCGTTACCTGGACTGCACAAAACAGAGACAGATGAGAGGGTCCACAGGCAGACTGTCTTTCCCAAGTGTGGTCCAGGGGCAGAGGTTGGTACTGATGCCTGAGACTGAGCATCTGTGGTCAGTGTTCAAGGTGTCAACAACCCAAAGGTCTGCCATCCCAAACAAGACCAGTGCTGCTGGGGATATAGCACTGAGTTCTTGACTCTGCTTTTTCACACACACAAAAATACCCTGATTATTTCCCCCCATTAATCCTAACATCTTGAAATCTTACATCACAATAGAATTAGCCTTCATTCACTTTTTCAGATTTTTATTTCTTGGAGGTATAATCCACTTAGTCTCAAGCTAGCAGAGGCTTGCAGTATCCTGAAAAAGTGAACCTCAGAAAATACAAAGCTTAGCGACAGTTGGGATATCACACGTGCTAGGTTTGCACTTGTAAAACACACAGTCACAGATTTCTGAAGAGGGGGCAAATATAAAAGACAGCAGACTACCTCAAGACACCAAGCTCCTTTTCAACTTCTTTCCTGTTATGAAAGATGACCTAGCTACAGGATCACAAAGTAAAGCCAGTGATGAGAAGCAGGAGCAGCTGGATTTCCCTGTTGCACTGACTGGATGGGTGCTGGGAATTTGCTGCAGCCTCTGCTCTGGGCTGTGCAGGTTGGGGAGCTCTGAGTACCGAAATTTTCACTTTAATGTACACAGATATAATCGCACACCTTTTACATGAGTACCATTTGAGCTAACCCATTAGCCTTGCCTAAATTAGCCTAGCTGTTTATAAGATATTAAATGCACTACAAAGCCTAACATGTTTGTTATGCTCCATAATCAGAGCACCTGTTTAAAAGCCCACTGCAGCTGTACTTCCAGCAGATTACAGGCCATTAGGCAAGTTAGCAGTACCTTATTTTTACAACCTAATCTCTCTTCCTCTTTCACGTTTGAATTTTAGAACCATAAAAATGAGATTCTTCCCCCTCCACACACTTTCCCCAAGTCCTTTAGTGATTGAGATGAGGAGAGTAATATTAATATTTATATAATGCTCAAATCTAACTTTCTGTTGCTATGGTAAAATACCGTCATAAAATATTTCATTAACTTTTAATCCTATTTAACACCATTTTCCTCTCTTAAGACTCCACTGAAACTGGATACTCATGGGACACAATTCTGATGAGAGACAGAATCACGGAATCACAGAATCATAGAATTGTTTAGGCTGGAAAAGAACTTTAAGGTCATCAAGTCCAACCATTAACCCAGCACTGCCAAGCTCACCTCTAAACCATCTCCCCAAGTGCCACATTTACACATTTGCCTCCAGGGATTTTGACTCCATCACTGCCTTGGGCAGCCTGTTCCAAGGCTTGACCATCCTTTCACTGAAGAAATTTTTTCCTAATATCCAACCTAAACCTCCCCCGGCACAACTTGAGGCCATTTCCTCTCATCCTCTCACTTGTTACTTGGGAAAAGAGACTGAGCCCCACCTGGCTACAGCCTCATTTCAGGGAGAGCGACAAGGTTCCCCCTGAGACTCCTTTTCTCCAGACCTTTTCTCCTTTTCTCCAAACACCCCCAGCTCTCCCAGCCACTCCTCATCACAGTTGTGTTCCAGACCCTTCACCAAATTTGTTTCCATTCTTTGGACACAGTTCAGCACCTTGAAATCTTTCTTGAAATGAAGGGCCCAAAACTGAACATGGAGATTCCAAAATATTTGTGGTTTTGCTTGAATTATTAGAAAACTAAACAGAAAGATACCTTGGATTGGATGGAGTTTCCAAAATGTATGTTTACAGAGCTGTTCTAGCACGCCTGATCACAGGAGAGACTTGCACTCCCCTGTGGAGGCAGCAAGAGGGCAAGACTGGTATCCTGATGTCTCTGAGGAGCTTCACCGTGCTTCTACTCAAGGACCAGGCCCTCACTTCTGCTGTTTATTCTTCTCAAGAACTTTAAAAAGACAGTATTTGCTGTAGGATGTCACTATAACCATTTTGTTCCATTTTGTACTTTTCTTATCTATAAAAAAAAGTTTGTACCAAATAGAGTATTATAAGAGAGTTAAAAATGATAATAAAACTATTCACCTCCAGTTCAGCATGGCCCATGATAGAACAGAAAAGACACATCATCCTTACAAACAAGGGGTAAGATTATGAGGCACATGTTGACATGTCACCGAAACAGCCTCTCCCACCTCAGACGCTGCTTTTTACAATATTTATATAAATTGCAGCCATACTTGCAGGTAGGATTCTTTTGTTAACAGAGTTACAATCCATTGGTATGACTGACGCAAGTAATTTTAATGTCCTGGCATGGAGTACCTCTTTGTGAAGGAAAATACAATCAGTCACAGAACATCACGGTCCAAGTTGCAAATAATGTCACTCTAAGTGCAGTACAGGCCAAGTCAGGGCTATTTGTGCGATCCCCCTCAGGCTTAGTGGTCAGGTTGAGGCAGGCTAAGTATCTTAATTTCCTCAAACTAAGAGCCCAGTGTGCAGCTGGTGCTCTCTCTTGCAAAAACTCTGTAGGTTATTGCCTACAGTTGCAGACAGAAACCATTTTGCAAGGTTTACCTATCTACAACATCACCAACTTCATAATGCACCAAAAAATCCCACCTTTAAGTGAGTGATTTTTTTTAAAGTATGTGTCTACACTTTCATTCTCCCTGAAAGTCTGAAGAACCACCTGAATCTGACAGCAGTGTGCCCATTTATAGTGCTTTGATTTGTGCTGCTTTGGTTAGGAGTTATGCATTATTTCCCGAGAACTGAGCTCAAAGACAATCTCCAAATAGCCAGAAGATTAATATTTTCTTTGGGACATCTGGTGGTATGGGTCAAGGTTTATGACTACTTACATCATCACTAACATTTTTTGTTTGTTTCATTGTATTTCATTGTGTTTTTAAAAGACAAACAAAACCAAACTAGATCCAATATTTTGTTTCTTTAAAGGCTGGGGATCTAGAGGTATCTAGAGGTCTAATGGTATTCTCAGGTCTAATGATTCCCGCACATTCATTGCAGTGTTGATCTTTGAAGCCAGACATCCAGACCAGAAAAAAAGGTATCAGAAATCATGCTTTAGGTTACAGACCACGAGCGTTTGAAGGCACAAAGACCAATCCCTCTTTGGCATGCGGCAGGACGACAACCAAATAGGCTTCTCTGTTTTAATTCAGTGATTATCTGCATGAACACAGATGTCTATTGATCTGTTGATACATGTCTTTTCATTACAATAAGTTTCAGTACTTGCTGCTGGAATTGGGTACATTATCCTTTTTGTGCTAGTGATGGAGGTTTAAATTTTGGGTTTGATGGAAAAGAGTAGTTATGCGAGTCATCAATTCTTTAACCTTGCGGCAGTCTGCCCAGAAAACTAAGGAGAGAGTATAATTTTAATTCCTTCTTTACTGTGTTTTCAGGAAGATATATGTAAACACACCCCTTAATTAGCTCTATTGCTTATTTTTGATATTTGCAGCAATCTTTCTGAGTGTTATGCAAATTTTTGCTGAGTGAGACAGTCTACAAATAATCCAATTACAATACATTCTCTATTTATTATGTCAGAATTTCGATTTATTATGTCCTGCTTGGCAACTGCTTCAATACTATGTAAATAGAAACAAACCCCAAACTCAATCAACAGGGTTTTTTTTCTAGACAACAGAAAGATCATTAAGTGATAGTAAAAGATAGTTATAATATAAATGCACAACACAACTATAATACTTATTAAGATAATTATTTGTCTATGTAAGAGTGAAAACAACATCACTGATTTATTCCTGTTTCGCAGAAGCTACAGGAAGGCCTGGGGTTCATGAGGAAAATCAGGTTTCCCTGTCCCTGTCGCATTTAATGATTTTGGTGGCTGTGTGCTACCTTTCTTGGGTCAGGGTGTGGAAGGAGAGATAGGAGGAGAAAAAAAGACCTTGCATGGTGCAGGAAGGCTTCAGATGTTATATGACTTCATTTTTGCTCTTATTTTATAAGCCTTACTAGCACATATCAGTGAATGCAGCGTGCCAGGGCTGACCTTAAATCCCTCCTTAAAAAGAACATGGTATTCTTTTCCTCACTCATCACTGTCATAAAGCGAATTTCACTGCAATTTACCTATTCAGACAAGAAGTCTGACAAATGGCCAATTTCACATTTTCCTGGACCACATCTAGTGGATGTATTTTACCTGGATATGGCCCGAGCCCTTGAGTCCCAGTGCATTCGCTGCTCTGGAGAGGGGCTGCCCGGCACTGCTCTTCCCGGACATGGCGCGGATTTCCAAAGCACCCAGCCTCGCTCCTGTCTAACTTTCGAATAACAAAGTGATTAAAAGTGAAGAAAGGGAAAGGATCACATCAGAATAGGACAGCCAAAGTGTGGATTAGGGGTTTCCTGTGCCACCTCTGCCCCCTGCAGCTGACCCCGGTCCCTCCTGTTGGGCAGCGGCCGGGGCAGGGGTGAGTGCGGTGTGAGGGGCGCCCTCGGGCGGGGGCTGTGGGCTCACACGGCCCCGTCTGCAGAGGGTCCGGGTTAAAGCATCGTATTTTGGTTGTGCTTTGCGGTGCCGCTGCTCTCCAGGATCCCT
Source organism: Ptilonorhynchus violaceus (assembly GCA_013397565.1). NCBI lineage: Eukaryota > Metazoa > Chordata > Aves > Passeriformes > Ptilonorhynchidae > Ptilonorhynchus > Ptilonorhynchus violaceus. The sequence goes on from VZRJ01006844.1 coordinate 1,310,284, forward strand.
GGAGGACGAGTCTGTCCCCGCAGGGCGGGGGGCTGTGCCAGAGAAAGGGAGGGGGCCCGCAGGAGCTGCCGAGGAGGGCCTGGCCCGGCTCTGCCAGCAGGAGCACGGGCGCCTTTTTCCTCTCTCACTCTGGCAGCAGTTTCGTAATGGTTTGGGAGGTGAAGTCTGAGTCCATCTTCTGTGGAATTGTTCCACCAAAGTCCCAGGGAGGGTGTCTAGTTTTTTAAAGGTTTTTTGAGTTTGTTGTTCTTACCAATACTATTGTTTACATAAATCTTGCTGTTACACTTCTAATCTCATGTTTCATATTTTATACACCATTAAACTAGCAATTATAAGAGCTCAGTTTATCTCCATCACTCTTTTCCTGATGCTTGTGTTGCTCATGAAAAGGTTATCTCTGCACTCCTCTGCCAGCCCTCTGAACCCATGTCAGGCATGAAGCACACGTAAACAAAGTAATTTTATGGAAAATGGCAATAAACCACAGTGCCAGCTTTTAGCCAGATTCCCAGCATGGACACTGCACACAATATTGCCTGGATCCTGTTCCACAGCACCCGTCACCTAGCCTGAGCTCATATTCCTTTTATTTTCGCTGTCCTCTTTAGAGGTTAGGTCATCACATTGTTTACTGGTGAGCCTTTCCTGACTGGAAAGGTCAGCCTGGCATTACATTATGTGGCCATCATTAAAATTCCTGTGTGGAGTCAAGTCACAAGAAATATAAGTAAGAAAGTGAAATCTTGACAAGCTTAATGGTCATCTGAAGCTACTGTGATTTATTAGTTTGTCCCCTGAAATAAAAGTTTTAAGTTGATTGTGCTTTTCAATAACAGACCAAGTGACATAATCTGTCTCAAATTTACTCGAGCGGCAGCCAGAGCAGGACCTTCCTAAGCCCCTGTATACGTGCTGTCTCCTGAGTGCTGCTGGAGAAGAGCTTGGGACCAGTGTTTGCTGAAATGCCAGGCAACACCTGCCTGCATAGGAGAAGCTGGAGCCAGTGCGTGGCTTTCTGCTGAGTCTTCTGTAGTCAGGTTGGGAGATACTAAGGAGCTTTGATATAAAGAAAAAGGAGTTTTTTGCCACTAAAAGAAAACTAAAAGCAGAACCAAATTTTTGGAAATTGTTATTCCAGAGTTATTTGTAAATAGATCTTAATTTTGTGTTACTTTTCTTTGAAATATTTTATTTTATCCTACAGGAAGAGTGGAGGGATTATTCCATATTGTGATCATGCTTTGCAGTTTGGGATTTGTTTTGTGAACATAGCTGAGTGATATTTCTGTTCTTTGATTGGATGAATACCTAATTTAAAGTTTTCAGGAAATACTTGTGAACACTTCATGTTTGCTGCATATTCATCAGAGTATTTGCCACTCTATCTTTGGATGCGTATTCATTAAGCTATCTTTACCTACAAATTGTTTGTAAATAAATGATTTTTGACTATTCACTTAAAGACTAAATTTATCAAATGGGATATAAATTCACCAGATATTGACCAGATATTTACACACAGTTTTCAAAATACATTAAGTAATGTACTGGAAATGCCAACGACACGTGTATATTTCATATTTATGTCCCAGGTGATGGGCTGATTTCAATGTGCCCTTTGCAGCATTGCTAACCATTCTAATAAACTCAGAGTTGTTTCCTAAAATTCAGCCTTCCTTATTCTGGTTTTATTTCATTATTTTTTCATGTAACCCAGTAAAAAATTATTATTCCTTGCATTAGCATTCTTTGACTCTTGTGGGTTGTTGCCTTGCTTTTGCCTGGTAATTGCTTTACGTAGTGTTTTTTGGTGAATTGCATGCTGTGGTTCTTTCGCTGTTTTTTTATGTGAACTTTTTTTTTAAAACTCCATTTTGTACCTTTGGAAAACAGGATTTCACCACGGCATTTCCATATCCTTGTTTTGTCTCTTTTGCACCTTAAAAGGTGCATAAAGCACCTTTTGTTTTTTTTTTTTTCTGGTTATGTCATTAATTCATTTCTGCATATATTATTCCTTTCTACCTTTGAATATCATATCTTTCAATTGCTTTCCTCTTATGTTTTTTTTGCATTCTTTGATGTTCTTCCTTTAATTATTTTCTGAAAATTTTAATCTTGGGTACTCTGTTTTGTTGTCTCTACTCTTGTGGTGTTTAGAATTTTTAATTTAGTACCACCTGTGAATTGCATTGGTGCACTGAGAGGTTTGTGTTTGTTATATAATGCTGTTATGAGAGGTTTGTACTTTAGGTGAGTAGGGGATTTAAGTTTTTCCTTGAAACTATATTTCAGAGGAGTAACCATGGCTGGACTCTGGCAGCTGTAATATAGCACCCTATCCTGACTGCAAAAATCTAGTGCTGAACCTAAGAAGGAGTTTCAGCCTGGGAGTTAAGTCGTTTGCATGGATGTAAAGAATGGGATGAGTCACTCATCCCATGCACATTAAGGAATACAGATTAATGTCTATATGGATTTCAACAGGAAGCCTCTGAGACTGGCAGTTGCACCTGAACTGATTGTTGCTCCCTTTAGCTGATCTCACTAAGTCTCTCAGAGGGTCCTGGTTTCATAATGGGAGCTGGATTGCTGAAGGAAAAAATAAAAGAGGCTTGATAAAGATTTGACCACTCCTGAAATCAGGCTGATACACAAACCTCGTTATTCCATGTCTGTGGCCGTGGTGGTTGCATCATATTTTCAGGCTTGAAAATTGGTTCACGACAGATGAGAGGGAAGGTAGGTCTTCACACCCTTCACCTCCAGGCCAAGATGACAGAATTGAACTGCTCGAAGAATTGGCTCGAAGGTCTCCCGTCATATCAAGGACCACATGGGTTTGGCATTGCGTCCATGGGGTTTGGTGGCTGTTACACAGAAATTGGTAATGCCTTGAGGAGAATTTATTGCCATGTGCATTATGTCCCCCCTTCTTGCACAGCGATACTTCAACATCAGTGCAAAGAAAATGACCTCTAAATGCCAATTGGCCTGATGCTAGCTGGAGTCCTCTCTGAATGATAACAATGGTAGGAACCTTACTTATCTCTTGGGGTTTGGGTCCTGAGTGTTAAGCAGAAATGTGGAATTTGGAGATCTTGTTTTTTGGTTGATGAAGTCTGGAAGTCTGTTTTGCATTTATTTTTTGGGGGAAAGTATTAAAGATTGGCCATTAAAGATGATGTGGTACAATGCAGTGTTAGTAGTGAGTAACTCAAAAGCTGAATGTCAGACAGAAATTTTTCAGGATTTTTTAGTATTATTTTATCAGTCAGTCTATTTCATTTAAAAAAATCCTAAAAAAAGTGGTCCTGCCATTGAAAACCAGAAAGATGAAGATTAATACAGTTTAAGACTTTAACTGAAAAAAGCAAAACCAGTGAAAACATGGCTCAAGGTACTGCTCTCCACGTGAACAGAAAAATAAAGCAATACAAATTGTTCCTTATTAAAAATTCTCACTGCTGTGTTTAAGCAAATTCCATTTGATACTGAATAGTCCAGAAAGTATTTTTGAGACTGCCAGACTTGAAGATGTGAGTGAAGTCATACTGACAGTGATTTGAAATTTCTACTCTGGCATTTTGAATTTGATTAAAGGTTTGAGCTTTTAAAGCTAAAGTGCATGTTTTATATAACACGGTAGGAGCCCTATTGTCAAATGGTCTGAGGAACTGTGAATCGACAGCTATCATCAAAATAGCACAAATCCACCAGCAAGATCTCCTGAGAGACTATAGGGTGTTATTATAGCACCTAGTGGAGTATAAAATGTTATTTATTCTGCACACATTTTTCCTACAGCTGTCATTCCCTTTGTAACAAAGGCTCTGTCTGAAAGAAGTGCACACAGTTTCTCTAGGGCATATAAGTCCTGGTCAAAGAAAGTTCTTCAGTATTTCTTGTGCAAAGTAACAGCAGAGACAAATTCATACTGTCGTCACACCTCAGTAGCTGGCACATGGTATTTTTAATACATGTATGATATAAAGTACTGGTACAGGAATAGTCTTCATGAGGGGACTGCTGTTACAGTTTTGGGTATAGTTTGCCTTTTTGGTATCGTGATGGGACACAGATTTCAATTTAACAGTAAAGGGGGTATTAGGGAAGGGGGAAAAAAGGTGTCTAAATGCCCCACAGGTCCACATGGTCTGATAAGACATGTTGAAGGCTAGAAAGCATAATCCAGTTCTGTCTGTGGTCGGTTATTTTTCTATTAATTCAAAAAGAGGCGTGAAACAGAGAGCAATGTCATGTAGCAGCATTTTCTCAGTCTGTTATTTGGTCCATACAAGAAAGTAGAAAATGGGTGAGAATTTGACCTCTTTCGTTCTATTTCAAATAAGGCCAAAACAAACACCCTGACTCAGACAAGCTGAGGTTGACTCTTCTGAGGTGTAATGAGAGGCACTTGGGTACCTCCTCTTTGGTGGCACCCCTGTCTCCATTTCCTTCTCTTTTGAAGAAAGATGATCACTGAAGTTAACATGACAGGCACATCTCATGCCCAGCAAATGAAATGATTCACAAAGCAATCTTTTTGCGGACTTTCTTTGTCTCTGCTTTCTAGCTCTCTTCAGCAGTCTAAATGATTAGGAAATATTTCCTGCTTTGTCAGTTCAGATTTATTTGTTCTCTGCTAGTATCCCCCACATGGCTGGAATACGAGTCATTTGCTAGAAAAAATGAGAAGTGATGAAGAAGAAGGTGATTAATGACCTAACATTCTATTTTACCAGATAAAACAAGAGGGGTTTCACTCAGTTTGCCTCCAGATAACATTTTGTATTCATTTTGCAACACAGTTAGAACTCAATTGTATCAAAAGTGAAAATTCATAAACCTACAGCAGTTTGTGAAATGTGAATGATTGATTGCATACAGCCAGAAAACTCTTGAAAAGATAAACTAATTCTGTGATGAACAACGCATTTCATACTCAATTAATTATACAATACATTTTGTTTCAAAATATTAAATGCCTAGAACAGTCTTCTGCCTGAAAGCGTCTGGGCTTTGTAATGAGACAAAAGTCTTGGGTTCAATCAGCTGTCTGCATGAGAGTTTAGAATGACTTATGTCTGAATTAGAGAGGTTTGGGGCAGTGATTTCCTGGCAGGAAATTAATAATGAGCTAAATTAGAACATGCCTAGAGATGATTTAAACAACTTTGCTAGCATTGTCTGTGACAGGCTATCAGCATTTCTCCAGTTCTACCCTTGTCTAGTAAATAATCGAAATCATTAAAAAGTTGATAGTGTATTGTGACTCCTCTTGCAAAACCAGACTCATTCATAACAGCTTTCAAGCAAATTTTTATGGAAAAGCAAAAGAAAAAAAAAATCCGAAAGGAAGTAGACAGTCATATTTGAACACAAGATGGGAGATCTGGAGAGTGTGTTCCTGCAATGCACAGGGTGTTGTGGTGGAGCATGGCAAAACACAAGCCTACAGTTTTTATTGCAACAGCTTTTAGTGTTGTTTTGTAATTTGTCCAAAAAGTGCTAACATCAGAGCAGATCTGAGTCCTCTTCACCCTGCAAATGATGAGAAGACTGAACCAGTGGCAAATAGCTAATGTCTCTAGTCCTTTCAAAAATAGTGTTGTGCTCAATCACCTTTGCTCCCTTTAAATCAATGTACACCAAAGAGAATTTATAAAGAAACAGAGCTGGGGAGAGGGCTTTAAGGTTCAACATTCAGATGTTTCAGCTGGAGGCAACAATGAGCACTTTCCCTAAGCAAATTGTCAGGAAGTTCTGTTTGCCTGGTCAGGTTCTGTCATGCCAAGATAAATTATTTCTGACCTTTTTCTTATTTCAAGGTAAAACAAAACCAAAATCATTTATCTTACTGTCCAGTTCTTAAAAGTTAATATCAATTCTACAACTTCAGGGAATTAATCAAAGGGGGCATGAGTAGTTAAATGATGGCCAGTGACATTAATCTGCCTGCTGTGTGCTGAGAGATCCTATTCAATAAAAATGACAAAACAATACAAGCTCTTATTATTTAAGTGGCTCCTGAACTACAGGGCTAATGATATGACTGGCAGTCATTTCTGAATAAAACAAACAAACAAAAATCAGACCAGAGAACAAACCAACCAAACAAATAATAATTAAATAATTAACAACCCCCCAAACAAACAAAATGAGATTTAAAAAAGGCAAACCAAACCCCAAACTTAAACTGAAAACCAAAGCTTCCACTATGAGCAATTTCACCAGGGAGGCAGAAAGAAAAGGGAGATTATTCGTATGACCTTCACAGTGGAACAAGAACTGTATAGCCCCGCCTTAGAAGTTCCTAAGACACTAAAATGTCCTATTTCTGCTCCCAAAGATTGAGAGAACTTCTAACTGAAACAGTTTCGCATAACATATGGTCTTCAGAAGTACTGCAGCATTCTCCTGCCCTGCTGTGTCCTTGCAGGTGTTGGAGTAGAAATAACTCCCAGGGGAAAACCAGAGTTGTGGCAGCATGCAAGAGCATGCCCAAAGGAGAAAGTCTCCCTACAGCCTCTGCTTGGCAGGTTGTGCTCACAAACCAATTACTTGAGTCTTAAATTTAAATCCCCAGTGCTGCTTACTTTTTGTACATGAATGGATCCCTTAGGGCTTAAAAAGAAAAACTTTTGCATCCCCGGAGAATACACAGAATAATGTAATACCAGTCACTTCACACCAGGAAATATATATTGGCTAAATATATCAACACTAATACCTTGTGAAAAAGTAGTTTTGCTTTCAGGGTATCTGATGAAACATTTTTCATTGAAATACCCTAACAAGCGTAGTTCCATTAACTTCAGTGGAGTTTCATCAAAATAGATCATGACCAGTGTGGAATTTTCAGTGTTGTTCATAGCAGCTTAGATTGTAGGACCTAGTTTTCCAAGCATCAGTGTCTTTCAAAGGATGAGAAAGACAAATATTTATTTGGGAGAAAGTTACAGGAAGGAGACAAAACAACATTTCATTATTGCTACTGCTTTGTTTGTGGTCCCAACTTCTGTTTAATTCAGTGGTATAATAAACACATAGTTCTTTCACGGAGAACTAGCAGAACAGTAGATAAAAGCAATGGATCTGTAAACACCAAAGTTCTGCTATTTGAAAATTGTGGTGGAAATTGTAATGGAGAATTGGAGATAGACCCAAAGTATTGGAGTGTTTACATGGTTGAGTTTACTGATGTACAGCTATATTTTAATGGGCTTGTTGCACTTAGCATATTATTTACAGGCACTGTACTTTCAAGTTAAGTGAGGTTACTCAAAATATGATTGACTAGTCTGCAGGATGTATAGAAATAGAAATACAAATAAAATTAAGTAAATGCTACTTGTTTGTTTTTGTCTTCTCATGTTAATGCAGACTCGATTTGATACTTTTTCTCAAAAACTTTTTTTTTTCCGTAGGTGATAATTAAAAGTATATCTACTCAGTTTTCTTTTCCTTTGTGGGAGAAAACAACAATAAGTATCTTTTATAAAGTGCTTCTAATCAAGAAGTTGCACAGCAGTTTTTATGGAGATTCCAACAACAATTGCTAGATCCAAAGCTCCCAAGCTAATTGCTGTTATGTTCCTGCCTCTTTTTAAAGCATAAGGAAACTAACTGCACACACTGCAGCATACTGGAACAAAGGAACGCAGAGAGAAACAGGGATTTTTCTATGTGAGGGGTAGCCAGTACATTTGGAATACAATCTATGTTTGCAGGCTGTATCCTCTGGTGCTGAAAGCAAATAATTGTCAACAGTGGGCTTTCATAAACACACTGTGGTTTCATCAAGACAAGGTTTTGGATAACAGAGGTCCAAGAGGAAGTGAGGTGGCAATTGGATAATCCTCCAGAAATTCCACATCATAATTTACAACAGTCCCAGTTTCCAAGTACATTTGATATGGAATTAAAGGTCATGCTAGAAACCAATTAACTCACCAGTTTTTTAGAAAATGGGCCTATCTACTATAACAAGAAATTTTTAAGAATTTCCAAGGAACAAAAGAATGACAGAGGAAGAGTTCAGGCACCATCTAAAAAAAGTAGCTTGATACCATAAAATTTGAAAAAAAACATTCTGGGTCCTTCCAGAGTCTTGTTTGCAGGTGGGTGTACCTCATCTCCTTATCTTTGGCTGTCTTTGTGTTTTGGCCCAAGTGAAGTTCAGTGGAGCATGTTTTCTAAATTTCTATCCAATTCCTGCCTCTCCTTTTCTAAATGGTGTCCATTTAGTTGCTTGATCTTGATAAAAGGCTTTATGTTGCCCATTTGCTTACAACATTTGTTTGGTGCTAGTTAGTGCATCTTAAGATATTCTCTGTACCACACTATTTTAAAGAGCCATACATTAGTCGTCCTCTTCCACAATTGCAATATTGACAGGTTTTTAAATAAAAAGAAACAACAAACCAAACAAAATACCCAACCACCCCTCACACAACCAGAAATTGTTTGCTTGCTCTTGTACACCTCACTAATATAGGCAAACTAAAATTTTGAAATTCCAATAACATTTAGATTATTATAGAAATTTTCAAATTACTAACACTTAATAGGATAAATATTAATTCAAATTAAAACAAATTTTTTTTTGGGGGTTTTTTTGTTCCCATACTGACTAGGTGGAAAAAGCTACCACAGTCATAGGGATACCGTTTATGTAAACCAAAATACTGTTTCAGTTTGAGGTGTTTAATTGGTGTTATCTTATTGTCAATGAATTATGATTTTAACAGCTTATTGTCTGATTTGCAGTGTGAGCACCAACTCTGATGTGCACCCACTCAGGGCATCCCAGTGACCTCTTGGTCTGTGCCCCAGTCCTGCAGTACCTGTTGGCAGCTGTTTCTGTCCTCTTCCATGTGCACTGGAATCTCTTCTAGTTAGGGCAGTCACCACATTTATTAGAAGACTGGTTTTCAATTACCTTCCAAACACTGCCATAGATTGAGAACATGGATTAGCTAGACAAATGATTCAAAGCTAATTAGTTAAAAATAGATTCTCTTTTCCCAAATACTCCTTTAGTCCCCTACAGCTATTTAGCACTTTATAATGAGCAGAATTACAACAGTGGGCCACCTTTTAAATACATTTTCTCCTTAAAAATCAATGAAGACCTTTTAAAAAAATTCAATAGTCAACACCCATGACTTATACAGGTGACTAATTCAATACAATCAACATATCAAGTTATTTAATTCTACAAGTGAACACAAATTGTCGCTGTTTACTAGAATGCTTCTATTAAAAGTTCATCCATGAAAATTACAGACTGTCATTATAATTTTTATTTTTGCTTATGTAAACCTCTTGGAGAATTATTTCAGCTTTTCTAACAGACCCTGTTAGAATACAAATTACTCTTGAGAACAAAATAAATCACTCCCAAAGTAAATCTTCAGCAGAACCATAAATTTCAGTTGATACAGCAGCATGGTTACAAGACCATCAGCTGTGTAACAAGATACACAACTGGTTTGCAATCCAAGCAATGCTATATAAAGTTAGCAAGCAATGATCCATTAAATGAGCCCTCCTCTACGTGATTTCAAGCCTGGGTTAGGAGCAATGCTATAACCCACACTTGATTCAATTACCCAGACATTAAGAAAACAATAGAATTAAAATGGAAAATGACGTCGATGTTTTGGGGAATAAAAGAAAGGATATCTCAGAAAAGTGTTTCTTGGACTTAAATTCAGATTTTTGAGGGTGGTTTGGGGTAGTTAAACTGGCTGTGTTGTGTGAGTGTCATCAGTGGTAGGCAGAGGGGATGACAGAAACCATGAACAGGCAATGATGATGTCCTGGTCCCAGCAAGGTCACAGTCTCATTTTGGTACGGACTCCTGTGGAGCCAATATTTAATTCTGAGCATTGAAATCAGATGGTAGGGTGTGTGGGAGAGACAGGGCTTATATTTTTAACAACTTGGCATAAGAAAATATTGTGGGGACAGAAGCTATTGCTGTAGAAGTGTCAGTGACTGCACTGCTGTGTCTTTCACTGAAACAAAGCTTGTTTTCCTCCTGCCAAGAAAAAGTGTCTGAAATCTGCAAGGTAACTAAGCTTTCTGTACAGTTTGATTTTTCTGAACACTTAGGTTTATTAAATACAATGCATCACTATGTCCTATTATCTTACATACAGAACATCTGATTATTATTGGAATAACTCAAGGTTTTTCAATTCTTTTCTTTATCTTCTGTTAATGCATGATTTAGAGTAGATGACCTTTAAGGTTCTCTTAATAAAGTTATAATATACTATGCTGAAATAAAAGGAAAATCAAAGTTTTCATATAATTAAAGGAAGGGGTTTTTTTGTGTAAGTTTTACACAGATCACACACCTTTCCAAAAAATAACATATCCAGGAAATACAATATTTTTTTTTGGCCTCTTAATCATTTTTAGTTTTCTTCTAGAAATTGTCTGAAAAATACCCCAGGTTGGCAATCAGATTACAGTTTTTAAATTGTCATGAAGATGGATTAGATTTGTTGTACCATTCACTATTCTCATTACAATTATCATCACAAGAATGAATTCATAATATGTCATTTCCTATTCATTACAGACATTGTCACTGTAGAATGTGAAATGAGCATTGAAATGCCTCATGCATCCTGCACAACATGACAGTGCTGTAAATCAGACTGTTTTGACCTTTTCAGTGCTCAGTTATTTAATACATTGGTCAGCCCTATTCTCTGTTTATTTGCAATTGATTGGATGTGCTGTTGGGAAACCTTGGCCTTCATTTGAAATACTGAGCTTACAATAGGCCTAAAGTGGAATTAGGATGTTGAGTTGGCAGACCAAATGCAAAACAAAGTTTTCAAAAGTAATAAGAAATTTGGCGTTTTGCCTGGAAGGGGAAATTTTCAAGAATTAATTGGTTCACTCTTTCTAAATTTCTCACTTAACGTGTCAAACCTTAAGCATCTTAGCTTTCTTACATCCATGTTAACTATATTAAATCTTGGGTCTAGTGTAACTGTTTCAGTATTTTTGATTTCAAAAGATGGAAATAAACTATCAAAAGCATAAAAACAGGGTTAGAAGAAAAGGACTCTTGCTATTGGTGATGCTTGACAAGTTGAAGGTTTAAGCTAGTGAGCAATGAAAGAGGCAAAAAGGAAAGACACAGTTGCATGAAATATATGTTGGTGGGAATCTGGATAGACTTGGGGCTATAAAGAAGCTCTTTCAGCAGAGCATTACTCATTCACCTCATCTGGATTAAGAAAAAGATCAGTAGATTTCTGCAATTGCAGAATGCATCAAAAACCTTTGAGGGTGAATATGTAAAAATAGGAATGCTAAAAGGAATTGGAAAATCATTAAAAAGACTTTCATTAAATACAGTCTTATAGATAAAAATATATTTGCAAATCAGGCAAATTAATTGAAAATTTTGAATTTGATATGAGATTAAAATCCTACTAAATATAAACCATTGGTCACTTTGCTTACTCTAAAACTTTCCCCCGCTTGACTTGGTCCCAGGATTACAAAAGTTGCTTTAGGAGAACAGTAGTTATCTCTGTAACATGCCAAATGGATCCACTTTTGGAAGACGTGTTCTGAAGAGCTCTGCAGTTACTCTGGTTTTCCTAACAAGTAACTCCTTTTGAATTCATGAAGGGTACATGTGACTTGTGTCAGTACATTGACACGTATCATGTTTGCTCAACTAACGTCTATTTTCGGGTGCAAAACTTGAAAGTACTAAAGGAAATTAAAGTCTGTGAGCAGCAAAAGATGAAATTTCTGGGTTACTGAATCTTCTCTCACTTTTTGTTTCAACTGTGTTAAAAGCATTTGAAATAAAGAGCAAAATATCTCCAGATCAACCTATCTAATATCAAAATACGGAAAATGTCTCATATCTTTTTTCGACAGCTTTGAAATGAGTCTCAGTAAAGGAAATTTCAGATGCTTTCTGTCTTTTTCAGGAACTATGCTTTTTTAAAAATACTTTTTCTGTTTTCACAATTAATTCATACTGCTGCAGGCTTTATCCTTCTGAAATTTTCTCTATACCTTCAGCACAGGAATTTTTGCCCCTGCTTAATTTGACTTATGATTTTTTTCACTTTTCTCTTTGTTCTTCAAGAATCCAGGACAATTTGCTGGAATTTACCCTGGCTGCAAGAAACGTGTGGAAATATAAAGTGCCAAGTTTCCATTTGCACTTCTAAAAACATTTTTCTGGCCATAATTTCCCTTTTCTTTGAAGCAATAGTTTGTTGGGTTTTTTTCACTTGAAATTCCTTTTTATATATTAATACAATAAAACTCTCATGCTCAGGTTCACTCTGGCCAAGTCCTATCTGCCAAAGGTATGAATTCAAAGGCAGGATTTTAAGAGTAACAGACATTCTGGCTTCCTTATAAGAAAAGTTTAATGCTTTTGAAGCGAGGAAGCTCTTAAAACTATGGAGTGTTCAAGCACTTAATATACTTCAATAGGATGTGAATTAAGTCAACCTGTCTTTCTGTATACTTAGATCCCATTTATTGCAGCAAGCTTGTAGCACCTGGAAAGCTGGTGTTATTCCGAGCAATAGAAAAAATATTTACCTTCTAGTTCTTCTCCTCCTGGTGACTTCAAAACAAACTTCTGTTTATGTTGTACTTTCTCCTGCTTTTCCTTTGCTGAATTCTGGCCTTTTATTTTTTTTTCCAGAAGCTGATTTTGAGAGGGAGGTCTGTGGAAATACAGAATAAAACCCCCAAAACAAACAACAAACAAACCCAACTTGTTTAGAGTTGCCATTTTGTATGAGTAGGTGTGGTCTAGTGGATGTTGGTCTAGTTTAAACAAGTGATTCTTGGTAATTGTCTTTGTCCAGCCATGCAAAACTCATTGAATTGGGTATTAGCGTTTACAGTTGCCCTGACTCTTGGGTGGCAATAAAAGTCTCCGTGGCAAAAGCAATGAATGAGCTGATTTTTAAGGCACTCTGAGAAAATAAATGAATGCTCAGTTTGTCTTCTCAATCTATCATGGAGAATAGTCTTGTCTTTCCAAGTTAGGGAGCAATAGTTATCTTCAGATGCATTTACTCCTATTGACTGTTTATTTTATAACAGAAGGTGAGAAGCTGATACCAAATATCTCCTGGGTGTACATTTCTTAATTTCTGTGCAAGCAGGGCCCTGATCTTGGCAATGGTTTTGGGCCATTTTTCACAATTTTTATTTTTATACTTTCTGTCTAGGAAAGATATCTTGGCGGTTCATTTCTGTTGGGAAGAGGGGTGGTGTGTATGAAGAAGGAGCTTAGGCTGAAAACTGCAGAAGTTGACATATTTGGATGTTTTTTCTCACCTCATCAACATGCTCAGGAGTTTTGTCTCATCAACACCAGAACTTAGAGTTGGAAGGTTCCTTCGAAGATAACCTAGTCAAAGATTATCCCCAAAGTCACGTGCTGAACACCCCAAATCATGGTATTATATCCAAGTGTGTACTAGAGGGTTGAAGAGGACCTTCTTGAAGCCAATCACTCGTTATGATGCACTTTATTACTATCAGCTTCTTACTGTGTAATTTAAAAATGTATAGATATATTTTCCAACTCAGGATATTCTATGATTCTATTATTCTATTTACTTACATTAATTACTCCACTGTTATTGGCATGCATGGCCTAATAATTAATTGTTCTAAAGAAATTTCTCACTGACATGTCATTGTTTTCTGCCTTTGCTTTAGAACAAAGCTGATGTGCTGTAAATCATTCTATAGGATGCATATTGGTTGCATCCTTAATTACAGCTATTTGGAGACCAGTATCTCTCTTGCAGAAGAAAAAAAACAAATTAACCCCTAAAAACTTTCGCTTTACACAAGCATAATTTGGACTAAAGAAGAAACCTCTCACATAGTTTAGTTGCAGCCATCTAATTTGTAAATGTTGGTTGTAAATTATCTAATTAGATGGTTTTCACTTAAAATGATGCACTAAGTTCATTGTGCAGAAATTGCACACATGGGCTTGCTCACTGGGCTGTTGATTAAATTGCTGTTCTTAAGGCCTAATCAGCCCTTCAAGTTTTTTTGGATGCAGAATTTAAATCAATCCTATTGGAGTAACGAGTCTCAGAAATAAAAATGCCTTACAGATGAATAGACCAATTTAGAATATTTCTAAGACATCAAAATGAACCGATCCTGGATTTGCTCAGAGTGAGACCCTGCCTTTACCTTCCAAGATTTATATATAGCCTCTGTTGTGTAATAGTTATTGTGGCAAATTCAAATAAAACCTCTTTGGTTCTTGCAGGCCTGACGTCCAGGAGAACCCCAAAAAACCCATAAAATGCCTTTTACTCAAAGTGGTTGTTCCTGGCATTCCAAGAGTACAGTTCAGGAGTTAGCCGTGGAGGCAGGGCTATTGTGTTAAGTACCAAGGGAGATGGTGCATTATTCTAGCCTATATCCTACAGTGTATGGAAATGTCTTGTTGGTGTCCTGGTGGAAATAGTTTCCTATTTGTCCTGCTTATCACTATGTACTTAAAGCATTATCCTAAACCAAGTTGGTACTCTTTGTAATCCAATTGGCCCTGATCTCCTGTAGCTTTGAAAGGAAGGAGTGTATATTGACACTTCAGATTACCCAGTGTTCCTGTATTAAAAGTCAAAGAGAGGGATCTTTCACTTTTTGTTGAGTGATGAGATTAGTATCTTGTCCCTGGTTCCAAAGTCGTGGTTCAGCAGAAGAAATTCTGTGCTTCTCCTATGCTGGTTATCCTTCTGTTACAGTTTCATGAGAAGGATAACTCGAAAGCTGGAGCCGTGATGGATTTTCAAGGCCATCAATTCAAATGTAGTCAATTTAAAAAAGTGACTGAAAAGATTGTGTGCTCCTTCAAGAAACTTGTGCCTCAGATTGGATGAAGTAAGATTACTGATGAATGGGACAAACTACTAATTCTAGAAATAAGAGGGACACGGTGATTGTGTCAGGCACACAAGGGTTGTTCAGCTGTAAAGTGTTTGTTACTTACCTGGAAATCTACTGACCCACATCTTGCTAAAATTTGAAAAAGAATTTGGAAGAATACACTTCATTACATGAAAGATTGCTAAAATAGAAAAATAATGTATTTTATAGAATGACAAGTAAAACAAGGGAATAAAAAAGAAAACCAGACTAGTTTCACTGCAAGCCATGGAAGCATTAGATTCTTAGATAAGAAATGCAGATGAATCTGAAACATATTAAACACCTTCAAGGAAGAAGTTTCACTTTGAAAGCAACATTAGAGAAACTACCCTAAATGATATTGTGTGTAGCAAGGGTCTGCTCAGTCATGTAGGAGATGCAGATAGAGAGGTGATGGTGCTGAAGGAGACTTTTTAAGCAAGGAAGCAGGATATTCAGAAATGAAAGGCTTGGCTTTGTCAGAATAGTTTTCTGTGAGTTTTAGTGCACCTTCTCCATTCTTTAGGGCTTTCCATGAATGGCTGTACCACTGAAATTGCTGTATAGTCATCACAAGCCACAACCAAAGGGCAGAGGATCAAACTGAGGAGGTGACAAGTCACTACCCTTATTCTGGGAGAGAATTCATTTCAGAAGTGACAGTTTTAGCATACACAGAGGTGCAGTAAGATTTTTTTTCCCTACTTAAACAATGTTTCCTTCTTCAGTGGTGACATATTTCTAGCATTCAAAGATTAAAGAGATACCTAACTGTGAAAAACAAATCATAGCTGCTGTCAGAGGCTTTTCCCTCAGATGCCTTCATATCAAGTACATTCAGCACTCCAATGCATGACTCGGCACGAACCTTTGATGTGCATCGAGCTGCACTGGAGCGGAAGGGCCTTGTGCTGGAGAGGGAATCTGGAGCTGCGCTTCACATGCACTACTTGGGCCATGCCTTTGAGAAATGATGGCCTGAGAACATACAGTCCTATGCCTACAGTTTCTATTGACACTATTTAAACAGATATTTTAGGTTTTAATGTCAGATTAATATTTAAGTATCCCTGCTGGTACTGCTAAGAAAGTGTGAAAAGGAAACTGAAAACAGAAGAAACATTCAGTAAACTGAAATGTTTAAAATAGCAAAGACTTGAAAACATCATGAAGAACTACTTTGTCCGTGTTCTCAGTAGGATTTGTTGAACAAAATGCAGCATTTTCAATGCCTCACTTGAAGATCATCTCCTTTGGCTTAATGTGCTTTGTCATACAAAGAGTTGATGATAGAGAAAATTGGGATTTTCTTTGCTTTCTCTGGGTTTTTCTCTCCCACCACTATTGCTCTCTCAGGCACAGACAGGCACAGAAGAGGGCGTTTTCAAGATTACCTTGTCTGATGCAAGTATTTCTTCTTGGTGCCTTCTTTTCCTCCAGCATTTGTTGCAGAGAACCACAACTTCTCAAGCAAGTAATACAAAAATTACAGCCGAGAATACTTTTGTGTGTCCTGAGAATATGCAGGCTCTTAGGATGAATGTGCACCTACATACAAAATGAACCTGCAAATTATGTGGACAAGCCATTTAGAAAACCAGGCTAAGTATCCAACAAATCCTTTTATTTTATTTATAACTTAGAAGCCTTCAGCCAAGCTGAGTGAATTATGTAAGTGGTACAACAAGCTGATTTTGCTTCTGCTGGTTAATTTTACTCAATGTTTCAGGTCAGTAAACAGTTCGAGGTTTGCTTTTTGAAATTTTACAGCATTGATATTTTTAATTTAGTTATTGTTTCCTGAGATCTGACAGATACTCTAGAGGGTCTTAACATACCTAACATATGCTTCTTCTGCCTATGTCATACCATTTAGTGAGGTGTACAACATGAAATAATACAGCCAGCAATTATTCCAGGGAGGGCCCCCTCCTAGGTCATGTTCTGTCTGCTTAGATACAGCTATGGGCCTAGCAGGAGGAAGCAGTGTGTTGAGTGACTGTGTACTAACAAGCTCCATGGGCTCACAGGTGAGAGAAAGTGCAATAGATACCGAGGAATGCAGTAATTTTCCTCTCTTGTTTTGCAAGACACTATGTTTCCTTAACCTGGCTTTGCAATTAGGAAAGTGGAAATTGAGGATAGCTATCTTTGTCAGCTGGAATATTTAAAAAATTTGATGGAAGCTCATTTAATGCATGTTCCAGAGTTCAGGCTGCCTGTTCAGAAAAGCATTTTTCCTTATAGAATCCCTCCCACTGTTCAGCAGTGTCACAGCTAAACGGGAGCAGGCTGTGGACTGCCCTGTAAAACTGAACAGGGCAGCCCTTTCTGTAACTGGGAATACACCCCCGTGCTCCACAGTAGGCAGTGGGGTAAAAAGTCCCAGTTAACATGGAAGGAGCACGTTTATTTACTGTGCTTGGGTCTTTAAGATGTGCCTGCTTTACACTATGCCTGCACCAAAAAGCTTGTTTGAAAAGGAGGTGAGGGCAGAAGCTCCACTTACATGGAGGCATATATAAAGATATTTCTATATGAACATGAACCTATGCCTGAGTCAAATATCAAATAGGTGCATTTTGAGCTTGTTGAGCACTTTAGGAAGAAGATAAATGAGCATGATGTTCTTGAGGTTACAGGATTAAATTGTGGGCACACATGCATTAAGACACACATTCCCAATGCTGGTTTATAGTCAGCTTTGTGACAGTGTGTAGGACAACTTGAGAGTGGGAAAACACTAGATTAAATATTTAGGGTTTTGGAGATATTTGTTATATTAGAGCCATTTTGAGTCTTGGTTGTACCACACTAAGAAACCAGGTTCATATCAATCCTTACAAAGAATCAGTATATTTTGTAAGATTTTAATATTCCTTAAATGTATACTTAAACCTTAAGGTAGATTTTTTTTTCTAGGGGAAGACAAGTTAACAATAGCTGAAACTTTCTACGCTGCTGAGAAAGTAGGTTGAAAAAAGTAAGTTGAAGGAAAAAGTCTTTGGGCAGTTTTTTAGTCTCAATTCTTTTGCTAGAAGTTGAACAATATGAACTCCCAGGCTTAGAAAAGCAAAACGAACAATACATCTCTCAAACAGTTTCAAATTCTATCCTAAATCTTTGCCTTATAAACCAATAGGTTTTCAAATTAGTTTTTTACTGAAAACACCTAAGCATAAAGATTCCTATTTTCCTTTTGTAGGACCACAACAGTGGATAGGGCTCATAAGACTTTCTAACAGGACAGCTCGCTGTGGGGTGCTGATGCCTCAGATGGCTGATCTGGGATTGCAGTCTGCATTTCTGATACACAAATGGCACCTTAAACGCATCTTGTGATGTGCAGTCATATTTGCTCTACCTTTTCCTTAACTTCCTGGCCCCAGGCTGCAAGGTGCTCACTCACGGGTGCATTAACTGCTGCCCTTCCTCAGGTGTACCCTGGATGTCTATATGGATGATTATCTATAGAAAAGCTGTATGTCTTGGGATTTTCTATCCTGCTGGCTTATCCGGGTAAATCTATCACAAAAGCTGCCTTAGTGCTGGATGCTCAACCATAGAGCATCAGTATGACCCAGCAGACCAACAGCAACTGGAAGCAGCCAAGGGAAACACATGCGAGCTGAAGGTCCCAATGAACCTTTGTGCCCTCACGGATTGCTTCTTGTGTTGTGCTCAAATGAAATACGAGAATTATGTAAGAACAATGGATGCTGAATGCCAGCTAACACCAACAGGAACCCTGCTTTTAACAGATGGCACTCAAAAAGCTCCCTCTAGAAAGGAAATGACCCAGTGCCCTCAATGACCTGGAATACTCTGTACAAATGATAATTTTCTGATGTTGGTGGATAAATTTATTCCTTTTGGCCAAAAAGGTGTCTGGGACAAAAGCAGGTGTGGGACCTGGCCTGATGCAGCTTTCTTGTCAAACGCTCTTTGCAATTTCCCATCTTCAAAGACTGGTTTTGGTAGAAGATTCCTAAAGCTCAGCTAAGAACTGTCATGAGAGTGCTGATACTTAATCCAGACTGGCAGAGCAGCAGGGACATACTAATGATTAAAAGCACATCTCTTAATGTGAAGCTGAGGAAGTAAGTTCTTGAACTTTATTGGAAATCTTTTCCTCCTTATTACCCAAACCATTTTGGGATAACCTATTACCTTAAAAATACCCCTCAATTTGGATTGCTGATAGACCCCCTCTGAGACTTCTAAGGCTGCAGCAGGGAGGTGGAGAGCTCATGTGTTATCTGTTCTAATGAATATGAAGATTTATTAAATGATGGAAGAAATAAAAAGGTAGGGTTCCCTCATTTGTAGGGAAGGATCTATTTCTGCTAATTATACAATCTCTTACAGAACATGAATGTTTTACTTTTAAGAATTTGTCTGAGAAATAAAGCTAAAAGTTCTGAGGTAACAGTGGTAGGTTTCTACCCATAGTGTGTGGGATTTCCTATATTTTTCCCTTAATAAATATTGTATTAAATCAGATTAATGTTGATTTGTTTTGTTTCATTGAACCATTCACTTGACAGTTCACTAAACTCAGAATATTTTAAGACCATTAGAGAATTTTAGAAATTCTCTAGTTTGAAAATAAGTGAATTTTTAAGAATCTCTGATCAGAACTGAGACTTTCAGATTTTGATTTAGAAGACCTTTGATCAGCACTTTCTTATCAAGGGTCAATCTTCTAGGACTTTTCAAGGAACATCTTCTGAGTGCCAAAGAGAATTAAACCCATTAGGCTTCAAGAACTCTTATTAGTGTTACCTACCCATCAGTGAACTGCTGCAGAAACAGAGGCCATGATCGTGTTAATCTGCTATCAAATGGTGTAATTTATTTTTGTCATAGTTTTCTGTGTCAAAAGCTATATGATAAAAAAAATATTCTGCTTGGGCAGAATTTTTACAGCTTTGTTTAATCTCTTTATCATAGCCTGTTGATGCATCTTGCAAAGCAAGGCATAAAACACCAAAGGAAATGCTAAATTAGAATCTTTTAATAACTGAATTTTTAAAACTATTGAATTAAACATGGAAACATTTCTTTCCTGGCTGAATTAATGTTCATTCGTGCAGAAAATTTTGAATGTAACATTATTTAAGCAATTTCAAAGTGAATTAAAGATTCATCCATTGTATCAGGTATCTGACTTCAGGCTAACATTTTAATCTCAATCGTTGTTCCAGTGTTTGCCATTCAAAAACTCTGAGAGATAAAGATGAAGGTTAATTCATGCAGAACAAAGACTCAGCTCCTTGTTGATAAGTATGGTTGGCTATTAGGGAACTGCAAAATATGCTAATAGACTTATTGTTTACCTTAGCATATTAGGCAAATTACACTTGTTTGAATAATTGTTTTCAGGTTTTGCATTTCAGATTTATTTTTTAGTTTTTTGTTGTTTTCATAGCTGCTCCACTGCCCATAGAAGGACTGCAGTTTTTTCTCTGTTGTAAGCAGACCCACAGATCTTATTAGAACCTTTTGTAAATATTTTTACAACAGCAGATTGACAAACTTTTCCGGGGGGATTTGGTTTAAAGAACAATAGCTGCCACTCTTCAGCATTTTTCAATTTGCTAAGTTATTGTCCTTCTCTGACATCTTTTCATCAGCAGACCTGATTCATCACCAGGTTAAACACGTGCAATTTCTTCATCTAAGCTGCTCTTGGATTTTAACTAGGAACAGTGAACTCATAATCAGATTCATCAGTTTGTGTTCAGACATGCTGAATCATACTGAGAAATACTCTTAATGGGGTTCTGACTTGGTCAAAACCACCTTTCTTCTTGGAACAGGCAAACAAAAATTGCCCATGACATGACCAGAGTCTCCGCAATCCATCAACTATGCAAGAAGTCTGTGAGTAGGATATATGTATAAAACAGAATGATAGAATATGCAGTATATAATTCTGCACCTCAAGGAAGTCCCTGCATCCACAGAGTGTGGTTAAACAGGTTGGAAGCAGAGGGCAAGAAACTGCTCCTACCTTCTGCACTTTGCTTAATTCTTACCACTGTGGTTAGGTACTGTTTGTAACACAAAGGTTAATTTTACACCGAAAACATTAATTCTATAGCTGTGGACACTTTAAAAACAGGCAGCATAGTTATTTTTTTTTGTATCTTAGCAATATTTTGTAGCAGGTGTTCACTTCTCCCAGGTTTACACTAATTTTAATGCCTTTTCTAAATAAAACACTGCATTTTTGATGTAGCAAGAAAATAGTATCAGTATAAACCATACACTTTAAAATTAAATATCACCACATATTTGTGATGATCTTTCCCTTTCCCTTGCCTAATTTAGAAGAGAAATATTCTTTCCCTTATGCAGACACTGGCAAGCCTGTTTCTCTACTATTCTTCTGTACATATCAACAGAAAGTAACCGGCTCTCCTAAGAACTAAATGTAATGACTATAGTTCTGCTTACTTTAATTAGATGACCAGGTTAGGAAGCCAATTAGTCACTCCCTTTAGTATAAGTACAGGCCAATGTCATTGTATAATTGCATAATAATACACAGGTAGGTACTCTCACCATGTTTTATCAGATTCTGAACTGTCACGTGGTTATAAAAAGTCCAGGTGTAGCTATCAGGACCTTTTTGTTTCCTCATGAGGTAGAAAGAGCAAGGTTTCTTTATTTTTTTAATTAATGAAAGATTCATTAGGAACTAGTTGAATTTCAGTGGGTAGGGAAATACACAGATCAGAAGCTACAGGGATGATTGATTGTTATCAGTAATTACATGGTCTGACTAAACACTTTCAGATTCCTAGTGTTACTGTTTCTTGTATCCAAGTGATTTTATTCTAATTTCTGTGAACAAAAAAGAGAACAAGAATGAACAATAATAAAAGAACAAAACCTCAAACCTTCCCACAAAGGCCCAAGGTTTAATTTTTTTTGGTGTTTGGCTACAGTTATAGAATACCTTTAATTACTGATTGCTCATAGTACATAGAACTGGCAAGAAGAAAGGTCATTGAAGTTTTCCTGCTGTCTCTTGAGTGCTTCTCTATAATAGTCCTAACTTACAGCGGGGAATGTGAGTGGTTGTTCTTAATATTTACTGTTCTGATCTTACTCAAAATGAGTTCTGCCTGCTTTTTGCATGGCTGAAAGTAGACTTACAAATGAAGATGCTGTGTCCTCTGTTTCCAGCATTGGGGAGCGCATGCTGCAACCTCTTCCAGGAGGAGAGAGGATGAGTGGCACCTTTGCAGTAAAATTTTTTCCTTCTCTCACATACTGTATGAAATATATTTTATTGGATAAGAATATAGGACAAACCCGAACCTCTATGAAGAGAGTAAGGTGTGTCATTTGTAGTTGTGATGACATAGGCAGCCTCAATTCCTGTTCAGAACACAGGAAAGCTTCTGGTCCAAACAGGCAGAAACCAGCAGCAGCTGGACTGGTAACACAGCTGTAAGATACTGGCAGCTCCAGTGGATATTTGTGTTCTTATTTAATGATACAGTATAAATATTTCACAGGTACCTAAACGTGTTTAGACAATGGTAGCAATAAAAGTGGTGCATGTTTGGAATAGTTACATAAAGCATAAAATATATCTAATATAGAAACTGAGTGGAATTTTTTTCCTTCGTTAACCTAGAGAATGCAGTAAATTAATAACTTGCACAGAAGATAGGAATCAGCACACAGACATATAATGTGAATACACTATGCAAATAGCCAAGTCTGGCCATTGACCTCAAATGTAATTGCATAACTATGGTCAAATTCACTCAGAAAATACTAAATTAGGAAAAAAAAATCTTCTAAGTGAAGAAGATTTAAAACTAAACTGGTTTAGGATGGATCCGTTATTAAGGCATGTG